>JAZKJV010002551.1:1200000-1588626 GCA_037367405.1 Ottelia alismoides | reverse complement strand
TGGACGTCCACGATTAGATGGATCTAGGCTGATATGACGGTTGAGGCGCTCGAAGATCCGACGACTGCGATGCAATCTGGGCCTCCTCCTCGATCGGACGGTTCCGGTGGCAGGTGGAAGACCACGGAGGAGCTCCGACTGGGCGAAGTTCTCCGAGCTCCTCCGTCCAGCTCCGGCGGCGTTTGGGCTCGCAAAAATATCGGGGAGGCTCCGGCAGGTGTCAGTTGTCGTTGGGGAGCGTCAAAAGCCACCGGCGTGCGCCGGTGTTCTCGTACGGAGGTGGCGGAGCGGCAGGGCTCCAGTGTCCTCCGGCGAGGGGTCAAAATGGCTCCAGACGCTTCGCAATGCTCAGGTACCTGCACAAAAAAGGTTACGGAGGTCGAGGGCAAAATGCCTCGACCTCTAGTGGCTCTTGAAATGGAGTGAAGGGCGAGATAGGTACTCGCCGTAGTTGCGCTCCGGCGAGGTGATCGATTAGGCGATCAGATGGTCGATTTGACGAGGAAAAAGGCTCTGGATGATCCTAGGACTATGAGGAATGAAACGAGGGTGGGAATAGAACCAGTGGCTGCCTCGATGACCTAAGTCAGAGGGAAGATACCTCACGGGGAAAGCTCGCCGGAGGTGAGGGTGGAACGCGCCCAGCTCGTGCAAATCCGCCTCCTCGAAGATGCATACCTGGAGCTGTCACCTCCAAGGTGCTTGAGCGACTCCAAGGGGGGAACGAACTGGATGAATCGCGATTCAAAATCGAAATGGAGTCAAGGGGGTCCCTTTTGAATGGTTGACGCGGGGGGTCCAAAGAACGAGGATGAACGGGTGAATCGCTGGCTCAAAGTCTAAAATAATCGATGGGCGTGTAAGACCATTCTACGATGAGCAAAAGTCGTGAAGACTCTAGCATGATTTGGTGCACGATTGACCCGCGAAAAATCAAAGAAGTTGGATGCTCAAACAAGCCCAGCGGTCGTAGACCTGGGTTCAAGGAGTTGACCCCCGGTCAACGGATGGCGTGGCCTGATTGGGCCACGTCATCCGCAAAAAGACAAAATTTAAATGGAAAACTTGTAAATTAAATTAAAAATAACAAATGGATTAATTAATTTTAGGTTATTTAATAAAAAATATTTATTATTTTATAAATTATTTTATGGTGATTTTTAATTATTTTTATGAGGCTTATTTTTACAAGTTGCCTTTTATAGCCCTTTATAGGTATAATATCTATATATTTGACTGTTTGATTTTTAATTTGTGATTTTAATTTTTATTATTTTTATTTCTAATTTTGTAAAATTATAAAATACTTTTTTATACACAAATACATTTTATTTTATTTTATTTTTCTGATATGTTTAGTATATTTAATAAAATATAAGGGTATAATGTATAGGTATGGATATAGGTAGTATACCTATGTATCCTATTTACAAGTATTTTTATTTTGTATTTTCTTTGCATTTTTATTTTAATTTTAATGCACATAATTATTATAAGTAATGTTTACAAAATTATAAAAATATAAAATATAAAAATAATGAATAAATAATAAATTGAATATTTTAATCTGTACAAGTATACAATGTGGGTCCAAAACTCAACTTTCAAACCGTAGCTCCGCCAAATGCGAAACCACCGCTATTGGATAGATTATTTTATTCTATATACAATTAAAGGTAAGTATGCTGCATTTGGAGTTTTCATTTGTGAGATACGGGTCTGGAAAGTTGGGATTCTGGATTTTTATTCAGACCATAACTTTTTATCTGTATATTATTTTTCAGTGAAATCAATTTTGTATTTTTCCTTATTTAATTATCTACAACTTTCATGTACAAAGTTTCTTTATTTGATGTACAAAAATTGGAACCATAAATAGGTCCCAAAATGAATAAAGAATGAATAGAATATTATAGGTATTTGACCCTTATCTCCCCCTACTTTATTCCTTGTCGACCTATTCATCAAGATGCCTAGGTCTCGGGGTTTCGGGTCATAAAATATTTACAATATTTTATTCTTTTCTTTTCTTTTATTTATTCTATAATTTTGGCTTTAATTACACTATTTTATACACTAATTGAATGCACATGCATGGATGCTAACATGCTTGATTTAAGGGTATTTACAGGTATTTGCTAGGGTTTTTGATGCCAAAATGATAGAATAAAGATGATGAAATGTGGATTCATCATTTATCAAGTGCTAATTTATTTGTACACCAATCTAATGAGTGAAGCCTCAACTATGATGCAAAGTAACATGAGTTAACGCATGCTATCTCAACACAATTTGTAACATTATTAGGTCATATAGCTACATGCTTCTTGGAATGGAACACTACACAGTCCCTTAAGACTACATGTACTGAGAAGAAGAGTATTGCTTCTCAACAAAGTTAGTAGGGATCAACTATATAGTGACAATTAGCTATTAGAGCTTTTACTCATTTGTTTGGGCTCATCTTAATGTGTACACTCTATTACTACTTAGTTGTATGATGTGTCATGTAGAGTCTATACAATGTAATTAGAAAAACAAGATATTGGTGAGTTTTACATTTTCGTGTTGGGTTGTTACTTAGTTAATCACCCCAAAATAATTGGCTTCTAGTGTTTCACTTGCATAAGACATTGACAAACAAAAATCATGAATTCCATTTATAAGTTTTCAAGGCAATAAAGATCACTCAAAAGACGATTTATACTAAGTTGAGAAGAAGTACCTTCGAATGTGACAATAAATCGATGCTAGCATAAAATTCTATATAAAAACGATTTCACTATTACAATAAAAGTTATTAGTGGTGCCTCATTCCCGACAGTTCAACAATTGTGGATGTATATAATCCTCGACGGTTCCACTAACAATTACTTATAATAGTCGTTATCATCGTGAGTGGTTCAAAGTATGTCAATAATATTGCGACACCGCCGATGCTAAATTGATTATGACATATGTTTTGAAAGACCGATATGCTAAAATATGAGCAATCGACAATTAAGTAACTACGGTGGTTGAAGTGCCGAGGAAATCCAGATTTGAATCCAATAGGGATAATGAAATCTCCACCCCCAACCGTTGAGACAATATTCTCTAACGGTCGCACAACTAGTATCGAATTCTTAGAAATATATCAATAAACAACTGTTGCAATAAAAGCAGACAATTTCTAGCAAAATCATCATAGGTTGACTAACCACCGAAGTAACTTACTTGTACGTTAGCATTCACAAACCACCGATGAATATTTTAAATGATGTAGTTATCGATCCCGATGGTTTACTAAGAAGTATCACTGTTGGTGTAGAAATTGGCTATGATAATGTAGGTTTTATACTATCGTACATGCTCTCATTCTCCCACTTCCCAACCTTTATCTCTCAGTTCCTCCCTCGCTCCCTTAGTCTCTCCCAACCCTCAACATTCCTCCCATCCTCCCTTTTGACACCACTCCCCCTCTTTGTTGAGGTTCCTCCAACATCAATCTAACCCCTCCTCTATGCTCCCCTTTTCGTCGCTTGGCTTCCTCACAACACTCCCCAAGTGGGGCATCCCCAAATGTTCCTCTCTCCCCCTTGTTTGGCACAACTCCCTCTACAATCTTCCCTCCCTCTCTCCATCGCTTGGTGTTTATTCTAGTTTTATGTTTAGTTTGTAGGTTGTTTTCGGTATTTTAATTTTTTGTCTCTAAGTGTAGGTGGTGGTATAAGTGGTTGCTTGAGGGGGTGCCCGATGAACAATCAATTAGCTTAGTTAAGATCATATCATTGTAATATGAGCCAATTACGAATCTATCAGTTCCACATTAAATATCTTTGAGAAGAAGATGCTGTTTATTTATACCTAGATAAGTCTAGGGTCGAATACAAGGATACAAGATATTAAATTATATAACTAATATTTAAATACCTAGGTTAAGGGATCTAATGTAATTTAGGTCAAGATAAATGAATGCATGTTGTTTTTGAGATTTATATGCAAGTTAATACAATGCCAAAACGAAATGGATGAGAGAACAACACAATACGGTACTACAAATAATTCTCCTGAATTACATTTAAATTTAAATCATTTAAAACTCTTTTAGATGGGAAATATAATGCCAATAATTCATTTGCCTAAGATGCAATATATAATTTAACACTTAAAACAAATTCAAGACAAATTAATTAACACATAAGGAGCAAGAACAATGTTATGTAATTGGACGAGCAATTGCACTTTAAATCAAAACATACAACATTGTGAAGTAGAGCATTAAATACGATTCCACCAAGATCAAAATCATTAAATTTGGAGTTCATATGCTCAAGTTACTAAACAAATAATCCAGAGGCATACATGCAAAGACAATACACAATATAATTAACAAAACATCACAAAAAGATTTAAAATAGAATAAAATGTAAATAACAAAAGCCACTAGGATCTTATCTATAAATATTCCACGTGCGGGGACATATTTACAATTGAGAGGACCCGATAGGTCCTGGGCACAACAATCCCAAGCGGACATGTGAGGCATGTGTGGCTGGATTGAACTACAAAATGAAGAACTCTTAGGGCTTTGGCTGCAAAATCTCCAATCGACAAGTGAGAGGTGCGTGTGTTCCAAGGTTTGATGCTCGGAGAAGGCTCGAGCCACGTGGAGTCAGAGGGTGCTTCGGGCAAGGTACATGCCCACCGAGGCTCGAGGGTCGACTGGAGAGGCTCGGGGAAAATCCATACGGTATCTGATGGATTTGAACCAATGGTATCTACTCCTTGCGCTCCTCCGTGAGCGATAGCAAAGTGGTTGGGCTCCAACGAGTGCTACAATGCTCCTTCATGCTCCTTTGGGATGGATGATGATTGCAACTCCTCCATAAATCGCTGGCAAAGATGATTGAGGTGAGATGAAGTCACAGCGGTGGTTGAAGTAGTGGAATGGATCCACATCGTCGGAAGCGGAGCTTGAGACCTGATGGGAGTTCAAAACTCCGATCAACGATTCTTTATGGATACCTACAAGGGTTAGTTGATAGTCGAAGCAAAGAGGGATTGATTGGGATCGAAAAGGGGTGAAGTGGAGGGTTGTCGAGGGTGGTCGGGACTAGAGAAAAAGAGGTGAAGTCCTGAAGGCTGGCAAAGATCGATGTGGTTTGGTGATGGTGAGGACTGGATCAATTATGTGTGAATGGGTGTGTGCATGATGAATTAAACATGAGAAACAACAAAGGGGGCAACTAAGATGAAACCTAGAGAACAAAGAAGAAGGTCAGGGGTGAAGGATGGGCCCATGTTGGAGCTCTATCGGTCTCCTAGTCTTTGCTTAATGCACACAGTGACTTTGCAATGCTCGAGCATCTCTGTATGAGGGCTATGACACTGCTGAAGCATTGTAGATCTCATCAGAGGTCCACCTCTTTCATGGGTTCATATCTCTCTCTCTCTCTCTCTGACTATCACTAGAGAGAGGATGATGCTCGGAGGGATGCTCTCATAAGGGTGGATGGGGGTGAAGGTTGCTCCTTTTAATGGTTTTGTTCGGGAAAGGACGATTGAAGATGGTGATTTCAACTGTACGTGGTTACACATGTGAGAGAGAAGATGGAGGTCAAGCAACTGACAAAGATGAGGGATGAAAGAGATATGCACATACACCAGAATCGTGTCATGAGGACATGTGGAGTGGTCAGAGTTAATGAGAGAAGGCATGTCGATAAAGCATCGCGACGCATGGGAGGTAACCGACTAGAGGTTGATGATGAAGCTCAACTGTCAGATCTTGTGATCAAACGGTAGAGGTAGAGGTGGGAGAGGACAACTGGGATTCGCTTTATCAAATGATCAAGTGACTCAGATGGAGGTGGGTGCAAATAGATCAAGAGATCAAATGGCCTAGATGAGAGGCAGCACTCAAAGAAGAGCCAGACGGCATGGCTTTCTGAGAAGAGACCACGTGTCCCAACAAAAAATAAATAAATAAATATAAATGTAAAATAAAAATAATAAAAATGTAAGATAATAAATGAAGTCAAATTAAAAAATATTCAACATGAAAGTTGTATATCTTTTTGAGATCTACAACTTTCATGTAGAACTCCAAATCAAAATACATCATATATACATAATAATATTCTTACACGTATTTTTATAAATATAAAAATAATTATTTTAATTGTTTTTTTGTTATTGTTGTTATTGTACTTTTTAATAATAATAATAATATACAATATATTATATACAATGTTGAACTAATTTTTATCGGGTTTTGAATGATATGAAAAATGCAGAAAATAAATAGAACCATAGATACATACATATATATATATAAAATAATTAGACAAGTTATTTATTCTCAATAATTAGCCTTAATTATCTATAAGATGTCAAATATTAATTCTAATTAATTAAGTATTAATTCAATTAAGTAGCTTAAGATAGAGGACTAAATAATGAGAATGATGATGATGAATATGAGATTCATCAGTGCCTCTAAGTGGCGATGGTTTGTGATGGTAGTTGCGAGTGAGATGATGGATACAAGTGCATGTGGTCTATGAGTGGTGGTTGTAAGTGATGGTGGAAGATGTAAGTAGGGGCTGTGGGTGGGAGGGGGTGGCTATTATTTGTGGTGGTGGCTTTGGGAGGTGATGTGTTGGAGGTGGTGGATGTGAGTAGGCAGAGTGTCTACAGATGGAGGTGATCCGTGAATGGATATGATATGTGATGGTGGATGTTAACATGGGTAACAGTTTGCGAGTAAGGAGGCATGTAAATTGTAGTTGTGAGTGGAGGTGGTTTGTGAGTGGACCGGGGGGGGGGGTTATTGACTGCGAGTGGTGGTTGTCAGAAGGCAGTGTGGTTGTGAGTGTACCCATCACTTGAGGGGAGGTGGATAGGGACAATGGTTGTAAGTGAGGGTGATGGTTGTGAGTGGAGCCGGTACATGAGGGGAGGTGGACTGTGATGGAGGTTGTGAATGGGGGTGATGGTTGCGAGTGAGTGTTGTAGCTGTTATTGGGGTTAGTCATTGTGATTGGGTGTTGTGGTTGTGAATGGGGGTTGTGAGTGGGGGTGATGGTTATGAGTGAGTGCTGTAGCTGCTAGTGAGGTTAGTCGCTGTGATTGGGGTGCCACGGCTATGAATGGTGATTGTGAGCATGGCCTTAAATTTCGCCGAAATTCGGCCGAATTTCGGTCGAATTTCGGTTTCGGCAGGTGACCGAAATTCGGCCGAAATGGCTATATCGGTCGAAATTGGGGGGGGGGGTCTAGTTCAAAAAGCCACCGAAATGACCGAAATTTCGGTCGAATTTCGACCGAAATTTCGTTTCGGTCCCTCACCGAAACGAACCGAAATCCGACTTTTTAAGGCCTTGATTGTGAGTGAGGTTTATAGTTATGAGTGGGGGTTGTGGATGTGAGTGAGGGTGGGGTTTGCAAGTGATGGTTGTATTGGAGGTGGTCTATGAGTGAGGGAGGGGCAGTGATTGTGAGCAGAGGTCGTTGGGATTATGACTATCAATGATGGCTATAAGTATGAGCGGTGGTTTGTGATTTGGGGATGTGGTTGTGATTGGTGACTATGAATGGTTGTGGTGGTCTGAGAGTTGTGGTTTTGTTGGAGGTTATCTGTGAGTGGGGGTTGTGGCTGTGAGTGAGGGTGGTGTTGGAGGTGGTCTATGAGTGGTGGTTATAAGTGGGAGTGGTAAAAATGAGTGGTTGGTCATGGTCTATAAGTGGTGATTGGTTGATGTGGTTTTGTGAGAGGCAGATGTAAGTAGGGTGGTGATTGTTAGTGGGGTTTGTGTGAGTGGTAGTTGAGTGGGGTGGTGGGCGTGAGTAGTGGTTATTTTGCAGGTGTTCTATGAGTGGTTGCAGTAAGTGGGTGTTGTGGTTGCGAGTAGTGGTTGTGAGTAGGGGTGGTGTATGTGAGTGGGTATTGGCTACAGCTAGTGGTTGTGAGTAGGGGTGGCGGTCTGTGACTGGTTGTTATGAGTGGGGTAGGAGTGGTTGTAAGTGGAGGTCGTCTGTGATTAGAGGTGGTTCATAAGGGTGGGATTGTGTGTGGTTTGTGGTGGATGTTAATGGGGGTTTCGGCTGTGAGCGCGAGTAGGGTTGCTAATTGAACCAGACTGTAATGAGCGAAACTATGTTTGAGTTCGGTTCGATAAGAAAGATGGAAAGTTCGAGTTAGAGTTAGATTTGATAAATGTTCGATAGCATATGTTTGAGTTTGAGTTCATTTAGAAAATGAACATTTGAGTTCGGTTCAACAATAGTCTGTTAGCGATTTAACTTAACTCAAACTTGTTTATATGAAGAAGTTTGAAATTGGAGTTTGATAATAAGGTTCAACAAACATAAAAATAAGAAATTGTTCAAATTAAAGTGGTACAAAACCCAATAAATGCCATAATTTCTTTAACCCCAAAATGTATCACGTGTAAAAATATGAAGTTACACACACAAATACCCACACATATACATAAATTAAACTCGAACCCTTTATCGAACGAACATATGTTATGTTTATGTTCGAATCGTTAAGCTGTCAACTAAAATTGGAAGTTCATGTTTAGTTCATTTAGAAATGAACAGATATTTTTCGAGCTATTATCGAACGAACTCTAAATGAATATGAACATGTTCAGTTCAATTAGCATACCTAAGCACGAGTTTATGGCTTTTCACATTTTCACATAGTATTATTCCAATGATGATTTTTCAGTTGTTCTTTAATTAGATTCTATATACATGAGAAAATATGATAACTTTAAATATATTTAAAGCATTCGTTCTTCAACCTTTGTGACAATTTCGATCATGTCATTGACAATTATGAATCATTTTGAACGACCTAATAGAAAATGTAAATTATATTTAAAATTAATTGCAGAATATGAATCCAATTCACATTAACATTTATTTTGTAAATCCTTTTACAATTAAATATCTCCATGATATTATAAATCATATTTAAAATATTTATGATTATTGTGGATAATGATATCCACATTAATCATATCTTTGATAATTAAATCTCATTTAATTATCTTAGGTGACTCATCTCCTGTATCCAAATAATATGACTCACATTCATATTATTTATGACAACTAACTCACATTTAATCAACAATTTCCCAAATCTCAGATATATTGTCAATAATAGAATTATTCTTGAACTCTTTCAAGAATAATGTGCCTTCTACGTGGATGCTTGGAGATAAGGACAGGAAGATTGTACATTTCATGTATAGTGACTTGGATATTGAGATCTTATCCCATATACAGATCTAGGTGATATCTCAAAGATGTTTGATTAAATCAAACCGTAAATCTAATCTCCTCATTGCATCCGAATCACATTCAAATCAATGTCCAACATTTGGATTAAGATCATATTACTAACCTTATGAGAGGAATCACTAAAATTCAAACATGTTTCATCACTCCCTCAAAATGGAAGTGTCATGGTTATACAATTGTTTATGATCACATCTCCCTCGAGTATTCCTAATACTCGTGCACCCTGCATACTTGAAGACCTAGAATAAACCTGAAGTTTTAGATCATATTTGAATTGTCTTCTTTAAGCTTTTATCATTAAGTTTCTCAACCGATCATTGGGAGGTAGTATCGATCATATGCTTTCCAAATTCTATCATGCTTCCAAAGGAAGATAATAATGCATGGAATTTGGTTGGTCCCAATATCCCATGAGTGAGCTCATGTCTTATGGTTTAGTAATGAACCTGTATGATCTCTTTGAGAGATCATATTACTCTTATACCCTTGTATGCACACCATCTCGTCGGTTTATAAACCTTGATTAGGTCATCAACTTAATGGTCTGCCTAATATACAAACTTAGATATATAATAATACATCTATCTCTGGTCATAGGATGCGTGCCTATTCATGACAGCATACGACATAGGTCTTGGTTATCTCGATCTCGTTAAGTCAACTCTTTGACCTTACTTATCTGACACCTCAGAATCTCTATTCCTATGTAGAGGACATGTATCAAGAGTTTGATCAGATATCGACCTTTAGAGATGGATTGACATCTCCTTCTGAGGTTGTATATCCTTTCTCAACAATCATTTGGTGGTGCTTGATGGGTCCTCAATCTAACTCTTTAGATATCATCCAAGCACCAACCTCTATGATTCAACCATTGCATCAGGACCTTTATGATTATTAAGATGGCCATGGTACACAACCTTAATTGTACTAAGGGACCTTATAAGTACATCCATTCATTTAATTTCAGTTAGGGAGTGAATTGAATCATTAGCTTTTATTAACATATCAAAAGATTACAGTAATATTTATTACGAAAATGGTTCATCCGGGGTTTACATGTTGATAAATTGTAAAATCACCCGCTTAATATGTCATTTTTAAATTGCGTAGCATAGGAGGCGATTTTGGATCTATGTAGAACCACACTTTTGAATGTGTGGAGTATTTATAACTTGGTAAGTGTACCAAGGTCGAACACAGGGACACAAGCCTCCTGAATTGAGCGATTGAATTCTTTGATAGGTCTTCTTATGAAGACAAAATGATGCATACAATACAAAGATGCACACAAAATATAATGCATAAAATGAATGATGAAAATAACCATGCACAATATTGATAAAATGATGCTTAAATAATGCAAGACAATCATGCACATAGAACTAGAAATTAATATCATGCACTTGTTTATTTCATTTTTATGCATAGTAAATGAGATGTGAAATGCAAGCGAATGTGATGCTTGAAATGATGATAAACATGTCACTTTTTATTTTTATTTTTAGCAATTAAAATGATGCAAGTATTCTACACAATGCTATAGAGTGATGCATGCAAAGATATACCCTACATTATACCAATCATAGAGCATAAATAAAGAAAATCAATTTTACTATTATTTGTGCATGAAAATAATTCACAGGTCAATTAAAGGAATATCACTAAGGAACAAATGACACAAAATCTGCTAATTTAGCACGTTAAATTATGCATCAAATCAGAGAAATAATAGTGCCACCATGAAGAGTATTAAGTTAGCAACACAATGAAATTTAAATCACTGAATTTTGAGTTTGTATGCTCAAGTTATGACTAAAAGATTGAAAGAACATAAATGCAATAAAACACGAGGAATAAAAAGATCAATCATGCAATTTGGTCTTGATAGGGGCATATTTGTAATATCGAAGTGCTGGAAGGGGCCCTGTGTAACTAACCCAACACGCCACATGTGTCACGCGCACGAAGACCTATTTGAAAGTCTGGCGAGATGCTAGGCTCCGACTGTAATTTCACCAGCCCGCACATTCACGTCATGTGCTTATGAGGTTCGGGCTGGCGAGGCTCGAAGAAAGTAGGCTCGGGCCACATGGATGGCTCGAGCAGCTTTGATTGAGGTTGGTTTCCACCAAGCTTATAGGAGCGGAGATGTGTCTTGGGATTAATCCGGGCTATCCGATGGAAGCCATCAGACAGTGTCGTACGTCATCTCTTCCCGTTGCGCCACCATTGTGTGGCAAAGATGGCTGCATCCGACGAGCAACCCATCCCTCATCCTTCTTCTATCACCTACGTGGAAGGCCCAACCACCTCCGTGAAGAGTCAACAATGGCATGGGAGGTCGAGCGATCGGTGGAACTGCTCGGAGCGACTAGGAGGTGGAATCTCACCAGAGCATTGGCTCTAGATCAAAGCCTGGGTGAAACATCCAGTCATTCATGGATGCAGACCTGCAAAAGATTAGTAATAGCCTAAGCGTGCATGATGGAGTGGGGTGAATGGAGTGAGGGACCTATCGTGTGAGGAGAAGGTGGAGGTCCGGTGATTCGTTCGCCGTAGTGGCGGAGAAGAGGGGTGGAGCGGACTGAGGTGTGGCGGAAGGGAGAAGGTGGTCTAGACCATGTGGGAAGGAGTGGATAGTCTGGTTAGGAGCAGTCCGTGCTCAATTGACAACGAGATTGATTGTGTGTGCTTAATTAAAAAGGAGAAAGAGGAAGCAAGCTTACCTGGAGGATCCAAGGATGATGCAAGGCGGAGCGAAACCTCAATTCTGAATTTTCATCACTCTGGTCAGCCATGCCAGAGAGCTCAACAACATGCCTAGGGCAGTCGTAACATGGCCACTAGGGCCAGGGGTCAACACCGATTTGGACGACCATAATGGCCCATCAACTCCATCCTCCTCTATCACAGGAGGAGGAGGAAGGATAGGGTTCAAACCTAGAATGGTGGATGACGGGATATTTACCCGGGGGAGGAGGTTTTATAGGTGGTGTTTCTGACTGTTTCAGTGGAGGGAGAGGACATATTGCAACGGTTGTGGGAAGGAATGGAGGCAATGGTTAAAGGCATTGAAGGTCATGCGAAGCTCATGGGAGATAGGGCTACGTGGAGATTGCTATAGGTTGGGGAGAGGCCGTAAGATGAGGAGGCTAAAAATGGAAGGGGGAGCGGGTGCAATGAGGCGTAAGTAAGGTTGTAAAAGTCGCCCGACTGGTCCGACTAGTAGGTCCGACTAGTCTAGTAAGTGGGGTGGCCGACCGAGTACCGACTAATTCTGACTAGGTACACTAGTCGATCAAGTTTTTGCTTGGAGATACCATATTTTTATATGTTTTGCTTTTTTATAAGCAAACTTATTATAATATACTCAGTGTTTTATTTAAATTCGATTACTTTTTTTATTTTATTATGATAGTATAAAAATGTACAAAGTCCATGTAAATATATGTATGAAATGAGTTATATATTTAAAATAGTAATAAAATTCAAAGCCGACTAAAGTCCGACTAAATCCGATCAGTCATTCGACTGTCGATTAATCCTTAGTCAGTGACCCAACCGACCGAGTACCGACTACCGATTTTTGCAACATTGGGCGTAAGACACAGAGGGGCGTTACTGGAGGTTGAAGACGGGGTCGGGGTTGTTGAATCCAGTGATCCAACAGTTGTGGGAAGGGCGCGAGTGGATGGTGAAGATCAGACCAGATGATCTAATTCAACAGTGGTTGGCACGACACGAAAGGACGACCACGATGAGGCAGGGGGTTGATCCTATTGTGGTATGTAGGGAGGGGGATGGACACGCGGAGGAGGTAGAGCCGTTGGATGCGAAGCCATCCAACAGGTGTGATGAAGCTGGGTACGGGCAATATAGATTGCATCAGGAGGCACTGATCCGAGGGTTGAGAGATGAGGGGAGATGAACGACTGAGATCAGGCGAGGGAAGGAATATGGTCCAGAAATGGGTCGGGTAGTGGGTAAAGAAAGGTTCGTGTATAGAGAGAGCTACGTGGCCCACTCAAATTATTCAGAAATATAAAAAGAAGAAAAAAATATAAAAGAAATAGAAGGATGCAAAATTAGCAAAAAGACAAAACATGAAAAATTTAGATCTCGAGGAGATCTACAAGTTTTATGTTGGACAAAAAAGTTAAATTAGATAAATTAAACAAAGCAAAAATTTGGAGAGTATTTTAATTAATAAAATACTACTTTTTAATTGTTTTGTGATTTTTTGTCCTTTTAATTTCCTTTAAAACCAAAATAAATATCTATTATAATTAATCTATTTTTCTGATGTTTTTAATAGGGCTAAAAGAAGAAAAATAAACAAAATAAAATGGGTTAATCTTGATACAATAATTAGGGATATTTATAGGAAAAAGGTTAATAGTTAATAAAGAATCGATGGAGGAGAGTGCATATTGCAATGGCTGTGGGAAGGAATGGAGGTGTGGGTTAAGGGTGTTGAAGGTCACACGAAGCTCGTGAGGGATTGGGCTACGTAGAGATGGCTTTAGGTTAGGGAGAGGCTGCGAGATGAGGAGGCTAAAAATGGATGGGGGAGTGGGTGCGGCGAGGCGCAAGACACAGAGGGGCATTACTGGAGGTTGCAGACCGGTTCGGGGACGTTGGATCTAGCGTTCCAATGGTTGTGGGAAGGGCGCGAGTGGATGGTGAAGATCAGATCATATGATCTGATTCAACGGTGGATGACATGGCACGAAAGTATGGCCACGATAAAGCAGGGGGTTGATCCTATGGTGAGCAGGGAAATGGACACGTGGAGGAGGTAAAGCCCGTTGGATGCAAAGCCATCCAACACGTGTGATGAAAGCGGGCATGCGTGGTATATATTTAGGGGACAGTAATCCGAGGCTTGAGAGATGCGGGGAGATGAACAGCTAAGATGGAGGCGGGGGAAGGAAGATCAAACGGTCTATAAGCAGGCTAGGTAGCATGTATAGAAGGGGTTGTGTGGCGCCCTCCATAGAGCGTCACGTGGCCCACTCAAATTATTCAAAATTATAAAGAAGGGACAACTAAAAGGAATTGAAGCAGGCAAAATTAGTAAAAAAATAAAAACATGAAAGTTGTAGATCTCGAGGAGATCTAAAAGTTTCATGGTGGACAAAAGGTCAAAAGAGATAAATTGAACAAAGCAAAATTTGAGAGTAAATATCATAATAATTAATCTATTTTTTGGAGTTTTAATAGGAAATAAAACAAGAAAATTAAAGAAAATAAAAGGGGTTAATCTGTATACAATAATTAGGGATATTTACAGGAAGAGAGTCAATTGTTAATAAAATAGAATTAATGAAGATTTTCAATGAATTGTTTAATCAAGGAGGATAATAATTGATAGATATTGTCATTAATCATAAATTCTTCACATGTCTAACGATCTCCTACTAGCCCTCAAAACCATTCATGTACAATTTCTAAACCCATACTTATCACATATTGGTCGATAGGGGTAAAGGTTTGGTAAGGGGATCAACAACATTATCGTTAGAGGCCACCTTGGTGATGACGACGTCACTACGCTTTTTGAATCTCTCAAATGATGTGGTATTTCTTTTCCACATGTTTGATCTTCTGATGCCATCTAGGTTCCTTCACCTGAGCTATGGCTCACGTGTTATCGTAGATCAGCGGGATGCGAATATTCGAGGAAACTATCCCAAGTTCCAGAATGAACTTGCGTCCACACCACCTCCTTTGCAGCTTCCGATGCGCCAATATATTTGATTTCTGTTGTTTGATCAACTGTAGGTTCTGCTTCTTGGTTCTCTATCTCATAGAACCACCGTTCAACAAGAATACAAACCTTGAAACTAACTTGCGATCATTTATATCAGATTGGAAGTTTGAATATGTGTATCCTAAGACTTGAAGATCACCATCTCCATAGTACAAGATATAATCTTGTTTCCGTCTTAGATACTTAAAGGTGTTCCTTGTTGCATTCTGGTATTGTTCTCTATAGTAGGATTGGTAAACGGCTTACCACTCCTACTATATGGCACATATCTGACCTTGTGCACACAACGGCATATATTAGGCTTCCCACAACTGATGCATAAGGGCATACAACCATGGCCTTCTTTTCCACAACACATTGAGGAGTCATCCTTTTAGATAGAGGTATACTGTGCCTTAAGGGAAGGAATCCTTTCTTGGAATTTTCCATATGGATTCGTTCCAAGATCTTCTTAATGTATCTATGTTGAGACAATCTCAAAATCATCTTTTCTATGTTTCTGACCAGCTTTGGACCTAAGATATAAGAGGCTTCTCCAAGATCTTTCATCTCAAAGATATAGGACAACCAGACCTTAACACTAGTCATCGTCCTTGTGTCATTACTAATGATAAGGATGCCATCTACTAAAGCATGATGAACACAATGGCGCACCCACTAAGCTTCTTATACATGCACGGTTCATCTGGATTCTGAACAAAATCATAACTCTTTATGGTTTTGTCAAATCTGATGTTCCTTCTACGATAATCTTGTTTGAGCCCCATATATGGATTTCTTCAGCTTGTATACTTTGCCTTCCTCGGTTATGAAGCCCTGAGGCTACTCCATGTAGATATCCTCCTCGAGCTATCCATTGAGGAATGTAGTCTTGATGTCCACCTGTCAGACGTTGTAGTCAAGATATGCAATTATAGCTAGCAGTGCCCGGATGAATTTGAGCATAGCCAAAGGAGAGAATGTCTCATCATAGTCGATGCCTTCTCTCTGTGTGTAGCCCTTGGCTATGAGATGTGCCTTGAAGGTTTCTACCTTCTCATCAGGTCCCCTCTTTCTCTTGAAGATCTATTTATACCTAATGGGTTTTACCCCTCCAGGTGGATTCTCTATGGTCCGTACACCGTTCTTATACATGGATTATATTTCAAACTTTATTGCTAGCACCCATCTATCCATGACATGGATCGTGAGTGCTTCATCAAATGAAGTTGGATCATCATTGGTTCACCTGACACATGGAATTTGTACCTTTCAGGTGGTATAACCATCGTCGAACTCCTTCGAAGAGGTACGAGTGTTTCATCTTCTTTCACATATTCAGTTTCTAGTTCAGGAAGCTCAATATCCTCAACGGATTCAATGAATTCCTTTACTTCACTTTTGTCTTGACTCTCAAGGAAATCATCCTCTAAGGATTTTAAATCTTTAGAAATGAAAACCTTTTGAGTCTCAGGATCATAAAGTTGGTATCCAATACCATCCTTCACATATCCAATGAAGTAGTACTCTCTAATGTGAGATTCTAGCTTACTTACATCCATGTTCTTCGCATGGACCAAGCAACTTCAAATCCTCTAACACTAGGTTTGGTTTCAAATCAAAGCTCATGAGGGGTTTTGGGCACATATTTTCTAAGAATCTTGTAAATGATATATATATTGCAGTCCCTACTGCATATTCTTAGAAATCGAGGTAAATGTGCTTTACTCATCATTGAATGGACCATTCCATGATGGTCCTATTGCATATTTCAACAATATCATTTAGTTGGGAGTTCTAGGGGGGGTGAGATTGGATACAATTCCTTTCTCTTTGAGGTATTCCTTAAACTCATCTGAGAGATACTCACCACCTCTGTTAGATCGAATCCATTTAATCTTCATATCGGGTTGTTTCTCAATCAAATCCATCACTTCTTTGAACTTCTCAAAGGTTTGAGATTTATGACGTAACATGAAGATAAACCCATATCATGAATGATCATCAATAAACATCAAATAATAATGATATCCATTTCGGGTCTCGGTACTGAAGGGACCACATACATCGGTAAGTATTAAGTCAAGAATACCCTCGCATCGTGTAACCTTGTTTCAAAAGGGTGCTCTAGTAATTTTACCTCAAATGCAATGTTCACAGGTAGATAAATTTTGGACATGTAGAAAATCTAAGGGTCTATCCTTTATCAATATACTGATCATATCAACAGATAAATGACTAAGCCTTTGATCCCAAATCATGTTTGAATGATTTCCGTCCTCTCTAGATCTTTTAGGATTTTCTATTAGCGAGTGTTACATTCATGCCATATTCATTAATGCACAATTCATAAAGTCCATCAGAAGTTTGAATATCATCTGCAATATATTTATCACAACGTCTTATGACAAGTTTCTCACAGAATAAGAACGAATATCTATTTTTAACTAACTTAGATACATATAATAAGTTCCTTCTAACATCTGGAATGTAAAGACATTCTTTAAGTACAATGACCTTCCCACTAGATAATGATAATCTGCATGTCCCGACGACGACTGATGCAACAGTTGCATCAAATCCCATCTTGATGACTATATCCCTTCATCAAGTTTTCTAGTTTCCTGAAACAAATGCAATAAATTGCATATATGAACAAAAGCACTAGAATCAATGATCCAACTACCTTATTGTTCTACTAGAAAAGTGGTTTCAATGATGAAAGTATACATGCTAGGGAATTATCTTTATCTTTCTATAAGGTTTTCAGATAATTTGGACAATCTCTTTTCCAGTACCCTAGCCTTTTGCAGTGATGACATACATCCATTTTATTAGATGTTAGATGTGTGGAAGACTGAGAGGATGAGTCAATACTTTGATTATTCTTCTTCATCTATTGGGTCGGACTCTTCCGGAACCCATGCATCCGATTATGCTCTATGCAGTTCACATCGCTGAACATCTCTTTTAGATTCGTCATTATATCATGTGCATTCTTTATGTCCATACGTTGCTTCCGAAGCACATTATACAAAGACCCCAGAATATAGCATCGAACCAATTAATAGTCCTTATTAAAATTTTCAATGTATTTAAGTTCTTCCAATGACATAGGGTTTGTGTGCTTGTTCTTTGTGAGCACATAGTCGTTCTGCTCTGCAAAAAGAGCAAGCTTCAAATTTCAGATCCAGTCCAAATAATTTGATCCTATCAATTAGTTGACCTCCATAAGCATGCTGAGCATGTTCATGAATTTCATATCTGAGATTAAGTATGTGCTTATTAGAACATATAAATAAATATATATTCAAATTTAAATTCTTTGATTAAGGATTTTTAAATCAAAGTAGCCTTGTTTTTTGAGCTTTGAAAGTCCATTCCCTTATTAAACTTTCAAAGCAAGAGATATACTTACCGCTATATCTCTAGCAAGATATGGATCTCCCTTCTACCTTTGTTACATCCCAATAATATGAGAAAATGTAACTTAGGTGAAGGAAGAGGAACTCATTCCACCTTGCAAGTACAACTTGCATTTCCCAATTTTATCTTTAGTACTCGGGCCCAATGCCCTTAAGGTGATGTTGACCCATTGTTAATTGAATCAACTATCAATAGGAATAGAACTCACTATGCACAATCCAAATACAACCTCAATTATATGAGGAACAATATTGGGATCACCACACATATGACCTTACTCTTTTGAGAAGCAAAGAGCCTGGTCTATGTGCGCTTGTACATCAGAGCTATGACTTCGCATGGGTATCTCTAGTGTACAATCCTTAGCGACGGAACCCTTCACATATGTAAGATCATGGATGTCATTTATATGATCCTCTATATCCCATTCTTATGATCATATTCTTATTATTAATTCTTTCAAGGGATTATAACTCTATTTATAATAGACTATTTATTTTAATTGGATCTAATTAATTTATTAACAATTATCAATCCAATGCAACTAACAAATAATTAGGATTTGCTTGATATTGCTATATAGTATTAGCTCTCAAAAGTAAGTATTATTGTGATTTTTTAAGTAATTACAGTATAACTTGACTTACTCATATTACCCTTTCCTCGAAATGGATCAGGCCAGATGATTGACTTGTGATGGGAGGGAGCATTTCCTTGACATGAAAGGCGCTAATTAAGAAACTAAGCCAACATACCCGGTCTAGACACCTTCACCATCCCGATTCAGAACAATACAAATTGCATCAATGTACTTGCAGTTTTATCGATCATTCCTTTGAAGAACGACGTAATTCTATACAGTATTTATTCAGAAATCATAGGCATCTTAAAATATTTTAAAGATCCTAAATTTCTAGTCATATCAAGCAAAATATTTTGATTTTACATGTAAAAGTTGACCTACAACTATTATAGGTTAAACTTGGGTTTCGTCATGAAAACAATCATTCAATGATGATTGATGTTTTTAATTAAAATATTTCCATAAATATGAAGCATGAATTAATCATGGTAAATCTATAATTTCCTTTATTGGCATTGAATGATAAATATATTAAGAAAGTTCTTGTGATGATCCAATCATCTTTCGACCCATCTCCACTAAATATGGAATATCTAGGGTGAACAGGGGCAGAATCGTGTGAAATAAAGTCGATCAATTTTTTTGGTTTAATTCTTTACTTAATGTATTTTTAACATGTTCCATGACTAGGAAATAATAATAATAAATTAATTTGCTACAAATATGTGATTATATGCAAAAATAATTTCACTGCGGGAATTTTTCGAATCTCAAACAATGTACCTTTAATGCCAACCTTAGGAAAATATTTTAGGGATATATTTAGACATTCTAAATACATTTAAGTATTTGAAAATTTTGTTCATATAATGAACAAATAATAACTTTTCATTTTAACAAAAATGATTCGAAACAAGCATCATACATCTAATATACAAAACCTTGTTCCCTTAAGTTTGGATTAGATCCAAGACCTTTGACCAAGGACTTATGCCACTTGAAGGCTAGGGTTTAGGCCTCAGCATATCATAGAAGTCTGAAGTTCACATCACATGCGATCAAGAACGACTTGTCATACTAGTTGCAAGAGGCATCATAAATTATTTTTTTTAACAAAGATGAAATCACATGACATGAGAACCTTTCTCATATCACTTCATAAAGATCACAAGATGAGTAAAAGGATTACCTCTTGAAGTGTGTTTGTGATCGCGTGTCTCCAAACGAAGAGACCTCCCTATATCAAGTCCGATCCAACGAAGGATGTACTTGCAGATGCGTGGATGAGACGTGTGCTTCCTGTAATCCGAGTTGACGATACGAGCGTGAAACCTCCTAATTTCATCTCACGAAATCCGTAGCCTTCCGCACGAGCACGGAGCATCATAGAAGGTAGAGATCCATGAGCAATCGATCTGGCAACACAATGGCAGCACAGCGACAATGATGCTCTCAAGAAGCACTAAGTGGACATCCACTAGGGTTGAGAGAGAGAGCCTCTTGGATGTGTATGAGAAGAAAAGAGAGAGAGATATATTTTGTTGCTTTTAAAATTTGTAAGAGAAAGAGCTAGGTCTAACCTTCCTTTTATAAAAAAATGGATGGTTGAGATGCACTCCTAGTTGAAATCAATTACCATGATTTTGTTGCATAAAATTTGCAACAACAATTAATCAATCTAAAAGAAAATAAATACATTGAGTAATATCCAACAAATTTAAATTCAATTAAATCAATTCATATGAAATAATATGGAAAGGATGAGAGCCTCCTTCTATAATAAGGGAGGACAATCACCATGGATAGCGACTCCATGTGGTTGTCTACTCTCTATACGGAATGGATCTCTCTCCTTTCAAATATTGATGAGATCACATATCTCATCAATTATTCCAATTATGGAACAACTATTATTGCTTAAGTTTTCACCAAAATAATTCCAAATTATTTTGTGACAATTTCAATCATGCCATTGACAACTATGAATCATATTCAACCATACAATATAAAATATAAATTATATTTACAATTAAATGTATAATGTGAATCCAATTCACATTAACATTTAATGTACAAATCCTATTTACAATTAAATCTCTCCATGATGTTATAAATTGTATTTATAATATTTATGATTATTGTGGATACTGATATCCACATTAATCATATCTTTGATAATTAAATCTCACTTAATTATCTTAGATGACTCTTCTCATGTGTCCAAATAATACGAATCACATTAACATTATTTATGACAATTAAATCACATTTAATCATCAATTTCCCAATACCCAGATATATTTCCAATGATAGAATTATTCTTGAACTCTTTCAAGAAAAATGTGCTTTCTTTGTGGATACTTGGAGATAAGGACATGATGATTGTACATTCCGTATATAGTGACTTGGATATTGAAATCTGATCTCATATCCAGATCTAGGCGACCTCATAAAACTGTTTGATAAACTAAACCATAAATCTAATCTTCTCATTGCGTATGAATCACATTCATATCAATGTCCAACATTTGGACTAAGATCATATTACTAACCTTTTGAGAGGAGTCACTAAAATCCAAGTATGTTTCATCACTCCCTCAGAATGGAAGTGGTATAGTTATATAATCATTTACGATCACATCACCCTCAAGTATTCCTAATACTCGTACATCCTGCATACTGGAAGACCTATAATAAAATCGAAGTTCAAGATCATATTTAAACTGTCTTCTTCATGGTTTTATCGTTAAGTTTCTCATTCGATCATTGGAAGTTGGTATCGATCATTTGCTTTCCAAAAAGCATATATGACACTTACAAATTCTTATCTTGCTTCCGTGATAAGAATTTGTTAGGTTGATTGGGGTTGAACCCCTCTTTTTGTATATTTGTATGAACACTGCCGTGATGGCTTTGCTTTTACACCTTTATTTGTTTATTATACTTTCTCCTTGACTACTAAAAAGATGTAGTATTATATTATATGTACTTTAGTTTTAAATGAAAATAACTTTGATTCTCCTTATGGTTTCTATGACCTCAACCTTCTTTTTAATTTTATATACATAAGAACCTAGACTTACCTTCTTTGGGTCCTATCTTATATATTATCAAATACGTCTCAACCAGACAAATATATAAGAACTTTTTACATGTCAATCACAGATCGTTACAATTTTCTATAAATTTCTGAAGTAAGGATGGTTGGTGCTTGTAAGCCCATAATTATCCGTTAACTACTATCATGTTATCCATGCTTTTTGTACGTTCTTTGCAGTTTTTCCATACGTTCTTATATGGATAAGTCTTTGGTAATAAGGTGGTACCAAAATCTAACAAAAATGATGATATTTCATACTTATTTTTAGTGAAGCCAAGACATGAATATATAACTATAGGCATACAGATTTCATATGTTAATTTTAGTTCTATTTCGTGCAAAATCATAGGAGGCAAATCTATTTTAGATGGCGACTTAAGATAATCTAGTTAAGAAGCATATTAGTCAACTTTTTGTATCTTTTATATCTGTTTTATTATGTCAAAAAGAGGGAGAGAAAAAGTGTTTTACAAAAAGTTTTGCTTTGGTATTGGGGAGTGAATTATGCTCACACCAAACATATTAAAGTAGACTACCACTTTATATGAGATCAAGTGGTTAAGGGACTACTGAAGGTCAAGTTCATTTCTAACAAAGATAAACTTGTAGATATCATGTGCAAACCATTGGTGCTTGCTTTACTTCGTCACATCTGTGATTTTCTTTATACCAAGCTGCTACTTCAGGGATCATGAGCTCAAGAGGGGCAGATAATATGAAAGATCTTATGTCAATTTCAATGTGAAGACTTGAGAACATGAAAGAATATTAGCAATCAAGTTAATGGGCACACTCTCTTCTTCTCTTCTTTAGGGGACTCATTTCCTAAACCTAAGATCAAATACTATTTAAATGGTATACAAAGTTATTGATAATATTTGTAACATATGAGATGATTTTTATGATCTTTTGTGTTACCAGGCATACAAATTCTAGGCAAGTGTATACTACTTAAAAGTTCTAAAAAGAACTAGCCAACATTCAAATTTCTTAGTTATCTTTTCCTAAAAAAAGTTAAATAAGAAATAAATGTTGCTATAGTTAGTCGTTAATTCCTAAATCAATGGTTACTACAAACAAAACTATGGTATTTTTTTGCAAATTGCTCGACATTAATCCATTGACATGAAAATGGTAGTTATTTTAGTTAAATATAGCGAATTTCTTATTATAACAAATTCAATAGTAACATTACAAGAGAACATCGTTTTTAATATTAAAAACAAAAAGTACATTGGTGTAAATTATATACTTATAACGAATTTACATAAACCCAGCCACCAAATAACAAACAAAGCACCAAGTAACTGTCATGCATGTATTTATCAAGCATCTATATAATTATTTATTAAAAATATGAATTATACCGTCACAAAAACAAAAACAATAAAATTTTCAAAATTATTATTATATTGTATGATGTTAAATATGTAATAAAAAATACATGTAGTTGTAAAATTATCGTTGATCCTTGAAATTTCAACAAAATCCATTGCTATGTTTGTAGCAATGGTCCATATAACAATAATTCTTTCTTCCCTTCTTTTTTTATAGAACTTTTATTAATCGTCACAAACTTTAGCAATGATTCGAAGTAAAAATATAAAAAATGATGACAGATAGCCATTATTATTTGATTCACTGCTAATGACATAGAAAAATATTTATTCACTATAATTTGAAAGTGTATCAATGATTTTGTATCAATTAATATATATTGATATATTGCATTGGTAGATATTAATTACAATAGTCTTTAAATAGTTTGTTGTTATATGATCGGTAGAAATTTCTATATCTTGTAACCTTTTCATCAACACTTTTGAAAATCAATATCTTTTTCTTTTTAAAAGATATGACTCTTGACCGTACTTGCATTAAAAAATCATTATCTACATCCCTAAGTATCTTACTTGGCAAAGAATGGTCAGTATGTCGATAATCATGATAGTATTAATAGCAAACCTGCAAAAGTAGGCATATATTAGTTCCAGATAAAGCTTCTTTAGCAAGAAGTGGGGAAGCACGAAAAAGCATGCACGGAAAGTCAACATGCCTTCATCTTTTTTGATTTTGACACCTTTGGCTTCTTAGCACCGGAAGCTATTGAGCTTTTAAAGATGATTCAAAAAGTGATGAACAGTAATGTGGTGGACCCTAGATCTATGGATGTAGTGTTTAAAAGGATTGGCTTTGCAATTCAAAAAAGACTAGCGGCGCAACTTGTTGCCCGCTTGCCTTCTGTTTCGATGTAAACCTCTTTCTCTATTTTAAATGTAACCCATTGAGTTCGGATTCCCAAAATAATACTTCTGATAACATAGAGATGTTGATTATCAAGATTTTTTTGTTAGTGCACTTATGGGTTTTTTTAATAATACCAGTTTTTTCTGATTATATTTTGCCCCTATGTTCTTACAAAATTCGCAATATAGTCCTTTTAGTAGTGTAATATAGGGATAATACTCTCGGATAAACACGTGCATGTGTATAAAGATCTATACAGAGCTATAGAGGACTTGGGATTTTATCTAAGAGGTGGCATTATGATTGAGAATATTTCGATGGTAAAAAAATCAAAGATAAATCTTTATAGATAAGGTCAAAATTATATGCTTTATGTACATATATGATTCAAAGTATAAAAAAAATCACAAATAATAGATCTACTAAAGACATTATAGTTCCAAGGGAAATTTACACCCATAACCCTGAGTAATTTCGTAATATCACTCAGGGTTATGGCATAACCCATTACCCTCAATAATCCAGCCATAACCCATAACCCTCAATAATCACGAATTACATCCAGAACCCCGAATAATGCTTAACCTTTACTTGGCATAACCCAATGTCAACTTCCGTCTTAATTCTCCATTAACTTTGACGGAAAAAGTCATGTGTTACAAATTTTCCCTGTGAAACACATCATATTTATAACATGATGCCATTATGTAGATTAAACAATATGATGCCATTCTAGAGAGGAGGGAGGCTGAGGAAGCGCGACACGCTGGCTGGCTTCCCTCCCTTCCTCCTGCTCACCTCGTGTCTCCTCTACCCGTTCCGACAACCACCCCTCCGCCACCACCTCTCTGTAATCCTCAGGGCTTGCGCGCGGAGCTCCCTCTACACGCACCTCCGCCTACAAGCTCCAGATCACCGATCGCCCCACCCCTCGGCAAGGCCCATGGCCCCTCGCAAGCTCCACTGCCCCCTCCCCCCTCTCCGCCCTGCAAGTCTCCGGTCGGAGTTCCCCCTGCGCGCACCTCCCCCTGCAAGCTCCAGATCGGAAGACATCCTCCCCCCGGCAAGTCCCAGGCCCCCCCGCTGCCCCCCTTGCTCGCCCGCAAGCCCCCCTCCCCCGGTCGCCCGCATGCTCCATCACCCCCCAACCCGTGCCTCCGCTCCCTGCTCGCCCGCATGCGAGCTCCAACCCACACCCCCCTTCCCCCGGGCAAGCATCAGGGCCCCCCGCTCGCCCGCAACAGCACCCCCCCTCGTGCGCGCCTCCGCCTTGCAAGCCTCAGGTCGGAGCTCCCCGCCACGCACACATCCGACCGTCTACCCCCATCGCTGCCCCCACCTCTGTCATCATGAAAGACTCCATCGCCTGCTGCAAGCTCCAAACCCACCTCCTCCTCTCCTTCCTTTCTTTTTTTTTTTGATTAATCTCAGCCGTTAGATCATAGATTGGTTAGATTAACTCATCCATCTGGTTGAGTTAATGAAATAAACTAACCGAGGGTTATGGGTGTAAAACGGAGCGGTTATTCAAGGTCTTGGATTTAATTCATGATTATCAAGGGTTCCTAGGGTAATTACAAAATTACTCAGTATTATGGGTGTAAATATCTCAAGTTTCAAACTTAATTAGGTAGATACATCACATAACCATTTGGATACTCCAATAGTATGCACATAATAATTTACAAGGTTAATAATTGAAAAAAATATATAGAAAATTATAATTTACAAGGTTAATAATTGAACAAGAATTATATAAAAAATTGGTTCATGCAACTAAACAATTACATGGATTTATGTTGAAAAAACTCCATCGGTGTAATGGGAAAAATGTAACGGCGGGAGATTTTCCAGCCATATTTCCTTTTTATTCTCTCAATTAATGGTATAGTTTCCTTCTAAAATTAAGGTTATTATTAGCCAATTGATTGTCCCAATTAGGAGCTTAAAAAGCCAAGGTATCTTCCACCCACGTCACTTGTTCTTGACGAAAAAAATAAGAGAGAGGGAGAGGGAGAGAAGGAAAGAGGGAGAGTTAGAGAAAGAGATTTCTCACGGAGAGATTTATCCCCATCGCAGGAGACACCGACGTCGATCCGGTGGAGGAGCACATCGGCTTGAGAGCAAGGGAAAGGGCGTAGAGATCTCGTAGTTGCATTTCGTCGACCTTGAGGTATGTGTCGATCCCTTAGGAATACTATACGATGAATCGACATATGCCTTTGTGATAAGTATTTACTTAATGTGCACAATATACAATCTCAAAATGTAGGTATCGATTTAGGATTACGATTTTTTTAAATGTATGTGTCAAATACATGTGTGTGCTAAATCTGGACCATTGCCTCCGTTCATAGGTGGGTCGATGTTGATTAGATATATATATTTATATTCCATTAGTGTTGATTTATACCGTCAGATGTTAACAATTATCTACAACAGCGATTCATTTTGCAGTAATTGAAATGAAAGATGGTGAAACTTAGTTCTTCAAAGAAAACCTACAGGTGCCTTGTCTGGCGATAATATTATTAGAAATATATGTGCCCCTGTCTGACGTTAATACTATTAGAAATTATAATTTTTTCTCTGAAGCGTAAGCATATCAGATTTAGAGAGTTATGGTGAGCATTCTATTATCATCATGCAATAGATCTCATAATATTTTGCTTAGAGAGCCCTTTATTATATATGTATATGTATATGTATATGTATATGTATGTGTATGTATGTATACCCGGAAATAACCTATAATTAATTAACGAGTCAGTTTTGAGTGGGTCGTTGCTGCGCATTGAATCTCCATTTTAGAAAGGTTATTATTAACTTGCCTTGCCGTAATCTGTGTGTAGGGTTACATTAGAAAATTCTCTTATATGTTGGACCATTGACGTAATTAAATAATATAAAATTGGAAAATTTTATGGAACGAACGGAAGTTATGGTAAGAATTAATCCACTATCACTGATTACATTATCATAGATTTCACATATTCCTATAAACAGTTGTATCATATAACATATAACATTAGATGTTATATACGTATTGACTTCTCAGTGAAGACCTCTTGATTGGAAATGAAATGTTAACATAAGCTACTGTTTTTATATAAAACAAGAATTGATATGAAAAGGACTAGAATTCCTTTAACATAAAGAATGGTACATTAATGATAAGCGGAGCTAAGTACTACACCCAATGGTGGGAGCCACCTCTAGAGTCCAATTATCGTAGACTTAAAAGAGGCCAATGCCTTCTGAGAGCGTACGGTTCAAGAAACCGATTGAGGCGAAAGATAAGTCCTCTAAAGTATAGCTACACTGTCATATATGTCATGCACC
Source organism: Ottelia alismoides (assembly GCA_037367405.1). Taxonomy (NCBI): domain Eukaryota; kingdom Viridiplantae; phylum Streptophyta; class Magnoliopsida; order Alismatales; family Hydrocharitaceae; genus Ottelia; species Ottelia alismoides. Next base: position 1,560,876 of record JAZKJV010002551.1, on the reverse strand, counting down.
GCTTGTACCAACGGAAAAGCCACCAAAGCCAGCAAAGCCATCAAAGCCGGTTAAGGATTTAACAATCAAGACAACCATAACCACTAAACAAATCAAGAGTATGTGTACAGATTTTTGAATTTGCTAAGGCACATGTGTGCAACTATGGCCAAGTAATGGCTTTATGCAAGTGTTATGATTATTCTGGAGCATATATGCAATTATGAAAAAAGTCCGAGGGTATAAGTGAAAATTATGGAAATGTTAAGGTGTATATGCAAATATGGCAAACTTTAAGAGTATATATGAAATTGTTGCTTTAATGGATGGATCCGGAAGGAGTTCCCATTGTATGCATGTTTAATTGAATTATGAGTCTCATAGTGATAGTATATGAGAACAAGTTAGTATCTTATGCAATAAGATAATTATGCAAATCGTATAGTTGTGTTGATGATTGATTGTATAGAAGAGATTATGTTTTAACGGTTTAAAGTTAGTATAGGGAGACTTGTTTGCCATGCTAGCCGGCTTGACCCCAACTCGGCACATACTGAGCGTTAGCTCATAACATGTGATGTTGTTTTTCCAGGAGAGCACGAGTCGTGATATAATTTCCGGTTCAAGGAGAACTATTGTCGCGAGTTGAACCGGTACGGACTATGGATGGATTGTTATCAAGGGATGTCATTATGCCCACTGGAACATTGTTGTGCTATTTTATTTCGTAGTTTTTTTTTGCAATTTCCTTGTTGGAATGTAATAATGGAACTCTATAGAGTAATGGACTTATTTGAGAATGATTATTTTCTCTGCTAATTGAATACCATGCAAGTAATTGGTAACGGTTCAGTCGGGCGACCCAATGTTTTATGATTCCGCCGGCCAGCTCGATCCGTTCCGTTACAAAAAAATCACTGACAGATAGTTTAAATCCACTATAATATAAGAAAACAATAACACCCTTAGAAAATCATGGTGGCTATGCTTCCTCTCTTAAATGCCGTGCTTCTTGAGAAGGATAATCATTGCTTGCCCTTAAACCTCTAGACCTAGATTAGACTATATTATACCATATGAATGTTTTTGCACAGGTAATCATGTAGATATTCCTGAAGACGGATCAATCAATGAACGCATTTATGTAGGTTAAAGTATAGAAATATATAACATGATGAGTATATAGCAATAGGAATGAGCATAAATCTTTAGATATGACAATATCTGCGTATTGTTCAAGTAATTATTCAACAAATACATATAATTAGAGATTTGTTACATCTTATGCCATAAACGTTTGATGGTAACAACAAATTATAAGTTTGAGTACGAATTTTGAGATCATTTGAAAAAGCATTAACATTCATCATTGAGTTTTAAAGTTATCTTGGAACCAATCATTTGGACAATATTTCATCTTAATTAGTTTCTCTAAATATATTCAAATAGTCGATAAAGAATACGTAAAATAATCGCAAAAAAGAAGATCGACGGAGACACAGGGGGACATAGGGATTATATAGGGATTATATAAGTAATATGCAGTTCAATGCAAATCAAGAATTATAACGATACAATATGTACCAAATTCAAAGTAGCATATTTGTGCATATATTACTGAAGGATATAAGAAAAAGCATGAATATTATTTCCTAAGAAGACAAAAACTAATGGACATAAATACCTGTACAGTCTTAACATGGGGTTTATTGAAGCTCTTCGCATCGTCTACGACAGTTCCACGAGTCCACTTGATTAAAAATATTAGAAGGAAAGAATATTGGAAGATATTTTGCGAATCCCCACGGAAATCGACGAACCTATAATTTATACTCATTTCATATATATATGGGTAATATATATATATATATATATATATATATATATATATATGACTTATCTAGAGGGCCCTGTGCCCATTAGAGTTGGGTTGAGCCCGTGCTACGATCCGTTGGATGTTAATCCAACCATCAAAAGTAGAATTACGTTAAATACCATTTTTAGCATTAAAGGATGTGTTTCCATAACAGATTCCGCATTCTGCTCGTAATCATGTTTCCTTTTTTACAAATGCGATTACATCTTCCCCATTGCCGCATTTTTCTTCCAAAATGTCGTTTTGAATCTCATTGTTCCTCCGTCGGCGGTCAAACCAAAACGAGATGCAGTGCTTTGATTCGTAAGTTTTTTTTCGATATTATAGTAGTAATACTATTTGATAAGAAGTTTTGGATTCCTAAGTTGCGATTGTTCATATATATCAACTATTAATCCTTGGAGATACTTCAAAATTTATTTTAAAGGTAATACTATTTGAGATACATGGCTTTGATTCGTAAGTTTTTTCTATATTATATCAGTAATACTATCTGATAAGTTATAAAAAATATGTTATGAGTTACAATTCTAACCCAGATTCTTAGTGATAGAGTTATATTTCCTTAGTTTCTTATATATCCTAAGAAATTACTGATATTTTATATAGTGTTACTGACGACAACACTAAAATTTACTTGTCATATATGTTTATTTTATTATAACAGATTACCGATGCCAGTTGCTGATGTTTAAAAAATCGTTATGTCTTACTAGTATTCCTATCATTATTACTTATTCAGGTTAATATGACTTTAGTTACTTACGTATTTTAAAAACTTTCTGATGCTTCAAATATTGTTACTGAATGCAACATGAATATTACTTTTCATATATCTTATTTTATAATATCAAACTTACTGATGTTTCGAAAATTGTTTTATGTGTTAGGTGTTACTTGAAGGCAGCATGGACTTCAATTGCAATGAGGTTGCGCTCGGATTTGATATTGAAGAAATACCTAAACTCCGAGTCGAGATTGCTTCTATTTTCCTGAAGTGTGGAGGCGAAAAGAAGTCTGGGAAATGAATTCTTCATTAGCTTCTTTTTAGATACAATTTTCTGTAAATGTATGAGGAAAATGTCAAATTCACTTGTAATTAGTATATAAATTTTTTAAGGATGTTATGTAATGTACGAACAAAGGGTTTAATTCAAACTTTCTAAAATGAATATCTTTTAATTTTTAAAGTGAAAGAATTTATTGATGATTTCTTATTTTTGCAATTGATGTTTCAACAACACAGATAATGGTGCGTTAACTCTTGAATGAACAATTTGTATCATTGTGTGTGCTTGTAATTTTATGATTATTCCAAAGTCGGTAAAAAATTATATTATCTTAGTTACTTACATATCATAACAAATTATTGATACTTCAAAAGTGTTACTGATGGTAACAATAAAATTACTTGTCTAACTAATACCAATATCTATATTGCAAGTAATTTTATTAGGTGTTATTGGTCTTTCTCTCTTATTGGTACAATTTTATATAACCTTACTTACTTACCTGTCCTAAACAAATTACTTATGCTTCAAATAATGTTACCGATGGAAACACTAAAAAATATTTGCTTTTTTAATATATTAAGTTACTGATACTAATTGTCGACGTTACAAAAGTTTTGTTAGGAGTTACTGATCTTTCTCTCATAGTTACTGATACAAGTTATATGGTCTTACTTACGTATGCTAATAAATTACTTATACTTCGAAAATATTACAGACGACAGCATTACAAGTTATCATAACAAATTATTGATACTTCAAAAAGTGTTACTGATGGTAACAATAAAGTTACTTGTCTAACTAATACCAATGTCTACATTACAAGTAATTTTATTAGGTTTTATTGGTCTTTCTCTCTTATTGGTACAATTTTATATAACCTTACTTACGTATCCTAAACAAATTACTTATACTTCGAATAATGTTACCGATGGAAACACTAAAAAATATATACTTTTTTAATATATTAAGTTACTGATACTAATTGTCGATGTTACAAAAGTTTTGTTAGGAGTTACTGGTCTTTCTCTCATAGTTACTGATACAAGTTAAATGGTCTTACTTACGTATGCTAATAAATTACTTATACTTCGAAAATATTACAGATGGCAGCATTACAAGTTACTTGTTATAATGTTACTGATGGAAACACTAATGACAACATTACTTATACTTCGAATAATGTTACTGGTGACAACATTACTTATACTTCGAATAATGTTACTAATGGAAATACTAAAAATATATACTTTTTTAATATATCAATTTACTGATACTAATGGTAGATGTTACAAAAGTTTTGTTAGGAGTTACTGGTCTTTCTCTCATAGTTACTGATACAAGTTATATGGTCTTACTTACGTATGCTAATAAATTACTTATACTTCGAAAATATTACAGATGATAGCATTACAAGTTACTTGTTATAAAAAATTTTTTATTATACCAAGTTACCGATGTCAATAACTTGTATTACTAGTTAGATTTTACTTATTTTGGTCTCATTCTTACCTATACAATTGAAGTAGTCAACATCCAAATATACCACATAACATATTTTATTAATTCAAGCTCCTAACCAGAGCTTAGTAACAAACAAATGAATGAATTTGTGTCCTTATACATCATCTTTCTCTAAAACAAATGACAAATGTGTACACATAAACGATTGATAATTAATAGACATGGAAAAATATGACATGTGCGCCTCCATGATGATAAATATATTGGTCGTTCTTCGATATGATGATCTGGAGAGATGATGACTCCACATAGGAATCTATGAGAAAAGAGTTTATCATCACAAGTAATATGGTTGATGATCCAGACATCTAGGATACCTGAAAAAATAAAGCAGTAAAAATTAGATGTAACTCGTAAGAATTAATCACGGAATAGAAAAAATAAAATAATGAATTGTAATTATAATGTAGTCGTGATCAAGTAATTTGTAGTTTTTGCCAACGTATTAGTAACACATGGGAGAAATATTACAAAACAGTAACCATATGAAATAATGATGTTAGTAGTTGATTTGGATTCAAAAGTAATTAAGAACGAGACATTAGTAAATCAGTGTATAACACTAGTAACTAAAATGACATACCAAAATCAGTGTATAACATCAGTAACATTTATATTGAATTTTTTTACTTGAGATATTTAGCGACTTACTGATACATTAAAGAAATTTACTAAAGGCTATTCATGATATTACCGCTCATTTAACATGTATTACTAGCCACACACTCATTACTACTATTATATTGCATTTTATTACTCGTGACACCTAGCGACTTACTGTTACTTTAAAAAAAGTTACTGATAACAGAACGAAAATTACTTGATATGTTTTTATTAAAAAAATTTAATAAAGTCAATTCACGATGCTACAAATCCTTTGAAATTTTTTACTGGTCACACTCTCATTATTACTTATGAAAAAAACATGAAAAAATAACTTTTTATGTTAGTAATCAATGAACTTCAAAAGTAATATTGAGTAAAACATTAATAATAAAGAAAAAATACTAATCCGAGAGTGCATATTACTAAAAAGTCAAGGATTGTTACTTATATGATTGCAGAAATTACCGAACCTTTAAAACATTAGAGATTCAACATTTAACCATTACTACTGTATCCGATATATTATGTTGAAGGTGAAAAAAATGTTACTAAAATTTGTAATGATGTGCAATCGATACACCTGTATTAAGAAAAAAATTGAGAATGATAAATCTTGATCCAAATGAAATGGAGAATGAGATAGAAAACAAGGAAACTTACAGAACTTCTGAAAACTAAGGAACAAAAATAACTAGCGATTGTCTTCATCATTTTTGAAGGATATGGTATTAAAAAACATAACAATAGATTGTATTAACCTGCAAATGATACACATGGATTAAGATATCATAAATCAAATGAAAAAAAATAAAAAGAAGAGGAGTGAGTTAGAAGATAAAAATGAACTTATAGATTTTCTGGAAATTCTCATGGACGATATTGAGCGAGGATGGTAGCAACATTTTTGAGAAGGCGATTACTGTCACAAAATCCGACGATGATGAAACTGTTCTCACGAGATCGATAGCAAAGGATTCTATTGCTATTTACGGAAAGTAATTAATATTAAAAAATAAAGCAACTTGGCGTTACCATTATGGTTCCTAAAATCATGGGATCGAGTGATTTGATCTAACGGTGTATAAAATGGGCTCATTTTATCACAAATGGGCACAGGGTCCTCTGGATAAAAATCCTATATATATATATATATATAGGGAAAAGGGAAGCTACACCGGAAGGTGCAACCAACTAGCTACACCAGGGTATTTTTCTCATTGATTTTTAATTTTTCTGAAGGAAACTTATGGGGGATTTACTTAGTTTATTGTGTGGAATATGTGTTTCAAATTTCATGCAAAACAAACACTCCTAGCATGCCCATCTAGATATGGTCAATTTCAATAATTCTAAAACCGTTAAAATGTCATAGCCTTGATGGAGATGATATAAATGTCGAATTTAATTGAAATTGGTATGATATCATGGTGATATATAGTGATTTAAATCACCCTAGGTTCATTTCAAAAACACAAAAAATCAATGAAAAAAATGGCCGGGTGTAGCTAGTTAGCTACACCCCCGGGTGCAACTTCCCCAGCCTCATATATATATATATATATATATATATATATATATATATGATATCTTTCAAATGGGACTTGATCCTTGCATCCTTAAGGAAGGCCAACAATCCCATGCATCCATAATTGATCTGACAGTTACTATAAAAGGTATGCTACTAATATTATTTAATTAATCAAAAATCTATTTTGATCATTATACATTATCTAAATATAGTATGTAATCACCTAAAATATCTCATCATTAATCTCTCTCCTAATCTTTCCTTTCAATTTTGAAATCTCACATTAAAAAAAGGTGGTGGAGGGTGATCGGGATGCGAGGCGATGCTCGACGCGATGTTATTCCTCCTCCAGACGGTTAGGTCGATCGGATTTGATGTCGAGTGCAAGGAGGCGAGCAGCGAGCGGGATCGAGCGAAATCATACGTTGGATCGTACGATGCACGCGATAGTGTTGGAGTGGAGCACGGGGGAACACGAGAGGAGGAATGGACACAACACGGCAAGGAGCGTCACTATGCATAGCATGGTCCTCGTCTCGTTCGACTTGCGGGTCCCTTGGCTGAGGAGGAGGGCTTCTTCCTACTCGGAGGCTTCCCAACGTCATGCACGACCTCATCGGAAAGGCGGTTCCCATCGACACGAAGATACAATATTGGTGTGTATTATACATCATTTGATGTGTATTATATAATTTTTTTGTGTATTATAGATATTTGATATGCATGTTTACGTATCAATTGGGTGCAGGTGACAATTGTAGTTTTTATGCTTATTGTATATTCGATGTGTATTACACATTTTGGATGTGTGTTATACATTTTGAATGTGTATTATACATATTTCGATTCTATTTTACTCATCGATTGAGCGTCAATGACTGCTGCATTTTTACAAAGAACCATACAAATTTTATTCTATAAAGAACCATACAATCATTACAAATAACCATGCACTAATTGCTAATATGAATTGTATTATACAAAGAACCACACAAATTTTACAAATGGCTGATTAATTTTGAAGGAACCAAAGTAAATACAAAAAACTTACAATCGTTACAAAAAGAACTGCATATTCTACAAAAAACACATAAGATTACAAACATTGCCCCACGTAATGTCGCCCAGCACAAAACTGGACATTAATTAAATATGATATTACGAAAAATATCAAAAATAAAACTAACTAAATTTAGTATTTCGAAATATTAATTGACGTGCATAATTAATGTAAAAGTTGAAGATCAAAATACTTTAGGCAAATTAATTGATGATGCCGTTAGATTTGAATCTAACAGCTACGATCGTTGACCTTCCTTAAGGATGGAAGGACCAAGTCTTATTGGAAAAGCCCCCTATATATATCACTCTCGTTGGATATTTATATCACTACGATATATAAAACATATAAAGAGAGCAAGGGAATCCCATGTAACACGAGGTTAGTAGTGGAAATTTTGCATGAATGCTTCTGCATACAATAGTGCCAGTAATAGTCTTGGAAGTTGACCAAGTACAGAAGGAGGAGGAGTTAGCTGCCATCCAATTAGATTGGATAAGTGGAATTTATTTTAGAATAAATGATCGCATGATAAAGTGGCGACACCATGATTATATCATTAATATCTCTTTGTCTACTCATACCTTTATTAAAACCATGAATAAACTTCATTTATTCATTATTCCCATACAAACGGGAAGATCCTGAATTTTACGTAATAAACCCCTTCCCTTATTTCTTTGGAATGTTGGAAATCAACAGAGAGAAGATATGCCAAAGTTTACACATCAACAAACTGGTGCATATGCTTGCCATAGAGAAAATAGGAACAAAAAACCAACGAAATAGGACATAAGTAGATGAAAATATTGAAAAATAAGTGCCAACAGCAACATTTCCTTTCATTCTGTAACGGAACGGGTCGCGTCGACCGGCGGAAGCATGCAATAGAAGATCATGTGTCCGAGCCGTCACCGATTCACGCACGGTAATCAATGAGCAACAAAAATCATTCTCCAAATGAGGCATAAAATTCAATTCAAGTGGAAGTTTCATTATTATAACATCAACAAGGGTATACTTGCAAAAGAAAAATTAATTAATTTCACAAAGTGATTCTATGTTCCAATGGGCATATAGATATCCGCCTTAAACCATGCAATTACCATACCATGCTGAAAGTCTTGTTGAGTCCGTGCATTAACTTAAGTGCTTAGTCGAACTTGCTCTTTACTTTAAATGAATAAACATAATTTTGTATGAGTCTAATGCTCAGTATGTACCGGCGTCCATGAATAGGGATTCTAACGGTCTTTTAACTCGTCATATTTCATGCACTAGAGTTTCCATGAAAGAACATCATTACGTGCCTAATTGTTCCCATGCATGTCTAGTTCTCTAACATAGGTAATTCAGCTTCTTTCATAAACATGAATATACATATGTAATATGTACACGAATAAATAACATACATGTTTTTCATCTTGTGGGGCATGTTTCATAAGATTCATAACAAGTACATGTTTCTTTTACCATACAATTCACTTTGCATTTTAACCCCTATGACTTTGATGGTTTACATTTCTTAAATCAATTCTTGTACGACATGTAATGGTTTATTCTTTATTAAACCATCTCTTGTATAATATATAATGGTTGGTAATTTAATTAAATCATTTTCTTGCATAACATATATATATTGTTTTATCTTTAATTAAACCACTTTCATAATATGTAATAGTTTACCTTTATAAACCTTTTTTCATAACTTGCAATGATTTAACTTTATAAATCATTTCCTTTTATACTTGTAATGGTTTACCGTTATAAACCATTTATTTCATAACTTGCAATGATTTATATATATATATAAATAATTTCCTTCCATACTTGTAATGGTTTACCATTATAAATCATTTATTTCATAGCTTGTAATGGTTTATCTTTATAAATCATTTCCTTGCATACTTGTAATGGTTTACCTTTATAAACCATTTATTTGCATAACTTTCATATACGTATCTTGTTATATGTTTTCAACCGTTGGCACTTGCAGTGCATGGCATGACATGACAGTGTAGCCATAATTGTAGAGGGCTTAGCTTTTGCCTTTATGCTTCCTTGCAACCATATGTCCCTTGCGGCGATAACATGATAGTGTAGGTACAACTGTAGAGGACTTAGCTTTTGTCTCTTTGATTCCTTGCAACCATACGCCCCTTGCGGCGTCGCTCTTTGGGCTAACACGAACTCTTACTACCGTCCATGAGACTATTTACGAGTCTGTGCTGTAAATCTTATTTAAGATTATCACAATTATGATAATATTAGATTACTTTATAAAGATACCATGGCTACTTCAAATTTACCAATTATACTTTAAACCTTTTAAGATTTGCAATATCCTTTGGTAAGTTTCAACATGAAATGTTCTCAATTTTCATGAATGGATAACTCACAGTTAGTATAGATTCATAATTATGGTTATTTTTGTTACAGAGGCAACTTCTCAAAGGTTAAATTATACAAATTATATATAACTGTTTGCAACAGGCACCTTGCTAACTTAATTGACATATTAAAAAGAATAATTTAGCTTTTTTGTTATAGTAATAGATTTGCATATATTATGCATATACTTAACTAATGTTATTATCTTTTTCATGGGGTTTTGTAGGATCAAAATCATAATCCTTGTATGACATCGATCATGACAAGGTAATTCTACGGATTCATAAGTTCTTCTTTTTCGGTTGGAAGAAACGTTCACAAAAGAACCCATTGGTGTTACTAAGATGCACTCACAGAGTCACTAACTTATCATGATTACCGTTATTATAGAAAAATTAAAGGATTTCAAATGTATGAAAAGCATAATACATGTACACACGTATATCCTTGGCAAGTCGGAAAATGGATTCAATAATCAAGGTACGGAATTCTTATTAATTATGTATCCAATATTAACATAAATAGCAAACATCCCATTGACTTAATGCCCGACATGTTAATATCGAATTCCCCCTCTTGCCACTAAGGCATAAGACTATCCTCTATTGGTTCCTTTTTTTATTAAAATCACAATAACATTATCAGAAATCTAATCAGAAGATAACATCTTCAAGGTTGTAAGCGTACGTGACAATGTGAGGTTTATAGCAGTGAATCAAAATATTCAGCACTGTTGTGATTAAGATTCCATCAATATAAAAAATATTCTATTTTAATCACATATATCCGGCACATGCATTTTGATGTAGTATTCCAAATAAGATCATGATTATATACTAGCCTACAATCCAACACACATGCATTTAGAGATTATATTTCGGATATGATCTTTGTTCATAGAAATCCTATACCGATACACACATTTACATTTCGCAATCTGGGTTTGATTATTGTTCGTACGTATAAACCTAATCTGATACATACCTCGCATCAAATGCTTGACTCTCCTTGTTCATGGTCCTCGCGGCTCTTTCCAGTCCCATATCCACGTCCTCCTCCTTTTCCAATTCGACGTTGCCGTTGCAATGAAGGCAAATCTTTAGTGAGACCTCCTCTCTAATCCTGTCTCTCACTCTTCCCCTCTCTCTCTTTGTAAAGTGCAAGGGAGATGAGGTTGAATGGATTTTTATTGTTATCAATATTAAGGTAATAAAGCATATTCAATTGTATTAACATCATCATAAATGGTCTTTAAAAACTCTGTCAATTGGTTTTCTATTTTTGAGTTATTCGATAACGGTGATTGGAGAGAGAAGTGGGAAACTTCTTTATCAAGAAATGTGAGCCGTTACACATTCGATCTCATTTAGAGATGTATACTTTACCTCCTTTTTGCATTTAAATGGATAAGAGATGCCAATTTTTGTTATCATCAATCCCAATTTATTTCGCGCCGATCCTACCACTATTGCAAAACTAGTAAATCTGGATGGTACTTGGCTATGCCATCTCTTTTCCTAAGTCTATGTCATTTCTCTGCCTATGATATTTGTGCACGTAATAAAATTCTAAAAACAAAACTGGATGCGGAAGATGACATAAGGGAACCAAACCCTAAATGATTTGCACTACGATAATCAAGATTTAATTTTATGCCCGAACAAAATATTCGGTGAAAGCCAAATTAAATGATGTAAGTTTGCTTAGCATGCAAAACAATTCTCACTGAGAGTAAATCTCTCTTATGAAGATTAATTGATGATAATTTACCATTAGCTACATTACTAATGGCAGTGTACCCCATCAATTGAGGGAAATGGATCTAGATTTTTGAACCTCAATTTTAGCACATGTATTAACTGAGATTTATTTCTTATGAATGTAACTTATAAAGTTAGATCTTAATTACATTTATCATGCTTAGGCTCTTATATATTGTTCCTTAAACTGAGAACACATGAATCTCAACAGATCTGGCCTGGAGATGCTTTCACATATGATCTTGCCCCTCCCTCATTGTGCTCACGATTTTCAAACCTTGCACATCCTAACATGATTCATCTATACTTTTGTGAATAACATGAAGGTGAGGGATTAGGCCTCGCGCATCACAGAAGTAAGGAGATCAGACCATATCCGATATAAACCGAGTAGTCATATTAGAAAAAGATGCACCAGAAATTAATTTTTTTTAGATGAAATCACATGACTTGGGAACAACTTCTATTCCATTTCTTCAACATCAAACGAGTAATAGGGTTACCTCTTGAAGCGGGACCATGATTTACAACTGTCTAAGCGAAGAGACCTCCCGTCTCAAGTCCAATTTGATATAAAGATCACTTGCAGGTGTGTGGATGAGAAATGTGTTCCTCGTAATACAAAGAGACAATCTGAGCAAAGAACCTCTTGATTTCGTCAAACTAAATCTGCCACCTTCTTTACGAGCATGAGGCGCCTGGAGAATATCAACAACCATAAGAAGTCAGTCCGACTGCTTGACGACAATGCGATTAAGATCATGGTCCTTACAAACCTAGGGCAAGGGATGATTATTAGGGTTTGAGAGAGAGAGAGAGAGAGGTGGGACATGTGGTATATGAGAGAGAGAGAGAGAGAGAGTTGTTGTTGCAACAATTACATTAACTAAAAAGGCTAGGGCTAGCTTTTCATTTTTCCTAGGGCAAGGGATGATCATTAGGGTTCGGGAGAGAGAGATGGGGCATGTCGTATATGACTAGTCATGTGGCTAGGATGCATTCCTAATAATAATCAATGGTTGAAATTAAATCACAATCTTCAAGGTTACATGTAATCTCCAATAATGCAAGTTGAAGGACAATCTCCAACCATTGCAATCAATTAGAGACATGTATAATGAAAAAGGAGTAGCATCCTTCCCAATATATAGTGGATGACTACCATTGTGGGAGCCACCATGGTCGTCCCCTTTATATTAGGAGAAGGAGTCTACTCCTAATACATGGTGAAATCTTTCATTTGCATTTCTAATTGAATTATCACCAAAATTATTCCAATTATTCTGACAATTACAATTAGTGAATGTAAATCATATTTACATTTAATTGTATAATGTGAATCCAATCCATATTAATATTCAAATTCTGAATCCTATTCACAATTAATTCTCTCCACGATAATGTGGATCATATTCACACTATCAATAATCACCGTGGATAGTATTATCCACATTAGAACTATCTATGATAATTAATTACAATTTAATTATATATGATGTCTCTCTACACATGTCTAAATAATGTGAATCACATCCACATTATTTGTGATAGTTAAAAAACCAATTTAATCATCATTATTTCTCTTTATTTTCCTATGCTCGGATATTGTCTTTAATGGAACGACTCTTGAATTCTTTCAAGAATAGTATGCCTTCTCTGCAGATAGTTGGAGATAAGGATAGGGTGACTATATATGTCATTTATAGTGACTTGGATAGCGATATCTATTCTCATATCCATATCTATTAGACCTCTCAGAGATGTTTGACTATGTCAGGCAGTATATCCATTTTCCTCATTATTGGACATGTGAGCCAACGATGACCCATAATGCAATAAATGTTATTGCAGATCATTCATAATCTGAAATGAAGAATAACATATTTGCATAATAGGTTCCTCCGTACAAATAGGGTTATGTACTTGATGAATCCATGATTCACATCCTTTATTATTTTATTTTAGCCAAATTCCTTATGCAAAATACTTGTAAATATATATCAACTCCAATAAATTAGCATCTTACATGTTTTTGTTAATAATATATATTTAATATTATTTTTAACCAAAATAAAAGAATAAAGAAGAAAAGAAAAAAATAAAATAAAGCTGTAATTATAAAATATGTACAGATTGACCCGAAATCCGAGAAGGTCAAATATTGGCATGATCGACAAGGAATAAAGTAGCGAGAGATAAGGGTCCTTAATAAATAAGTATTCAGAAAACCCCAAAAACTCCTTGTATATATTGCTCATCATGTACATTGTCCATCACTATATATATATTGTATTGATTTATCTCTCAATAAAAAGATCTCAAAATGATTTATTTCCTCAATAAAATTTGCAAATAAAAATGAGTTCTAAACAATAATTTTTTTTTTGCAAAATTAAATTGTGTACAATTGTAAAATACCCATACTTGTATATATGTATTCATTTATTTATTTATCTATTCCTTTTGTATATAAATTATATATACTATATTCTTAAACACTTGTATAAATTTTTAATAATTATATAAAATAAAAATAAAATTCATCAAAGATAAAATAGAAATAAAATCAATGCTTCATTGTACAATAGCATCAAGTGTATAAATTGTATATATTACTAATTTATTAACACCTTTAAATAATTTGTAAAAATCCATTAAAAATGTTTTTATGCACCTTAAATTATTTTGTAAATAAATAAAATATAAAGTATAATGCATTTTTGTAAAAATAATAAAATAAAAATATATGTATATAATATATATATGTATATTATACCTATACATACTAACATATAATGAATATAGTATTATATATAATTATTAAAATTATTAAAGTAAAAAATAGTTTGTAAATTTTTTATTTTTATCACTTTTTATTTTAAAACCATTTACTATTTTAAATTATTTTTCTTTTATTTTTGTAAATTTTATTTTTTCTATTGGTCCACCTCGAACCGTTGACTGTAGTCAACTGGTCCACCTCTCCTTTTTCTTCTGCGGATCGGATTTGCCCCAATTTCTTCCATTTCTTCCGACAAAATCCGATGGAGTCTCCTCCATTCTTCAACCCCTATTGGAAGGCACGGATAATCCACGCCCGATGCCAACCTCCAGGATCGACGCCTTGGTCGCCGCTAACAATTGAACATTCTCGACCCTCTATTGCCTATAAGAGCACCTATACTAGCTTCTTTTCAGTACCTTTTGGCCGCTCCACTTCTTCCGTTACGCTCATCCTTTCCTTGAGAGTGACAACGAGTAGGAAGACCCAAGGCCGTGAGTTTGCCCTTGGTTTGGCAGCTTTAAACGTCATGCTCCACCGCGAGGAGACAAGCCTCTAATTTCACCGAGAAATTGAGGCCCTGACACCCGGAGACCACTCGTCTCCAGCACAGGAGACATCGTTCACCACTAGGTACATTAGATTAATCAGATGCTCTTGATTCGTCATGATTTCTAACTCTGTGCGGAGCATATAGCCTTAGACCTTAGATCCGATCAAAGCTTCATCTCCACCCATTAAACGCCTCACACACCATACCACCCGCTTCTTCATCTCGCTCTGCCATCTGATCATCGACCCAATCATTAGATTAAGTCGAATCTTAGGTCCTTTCTTTCACAATACCGCCGGACCTAACCCATCCGCTTTCCCCTAGTTATTTATCTATTTCTCCAACCCCGACCCTTCGCCGGAGCACCGTCTCCAAGCAAGAATCTATGTGCATGCCCGGCACTGAAGAAGACCTTGTATGAAGGTCAATCTGAAGATACACATCAGCCCTAGGAAGCTCCAGACCGCCATGCCTTTTCAGGACCATTCTCTTGATCTTGGACCCTTTTGAGAGCCTCTACAGTTGCGGAACCTTCGTATGATCTATTCCAACATCTCAACAGCTCGGGAGACCACATGAGTCACGAGGGAGGCTGGATCGAAGCGACCACCAACGCTTGTTCTTCCCTGTTTGTCTGGGCCTCATCATCACCGTCTGATCAACCATTCGTTCCAGCTGACACATCAACCGTTGGATCGTGGCCCCTCATCACTGCGTGATCCATCCCATGATCTAATCTGGGCCCTCCACAAGTGAAGCACCCTTAGCGTATCTCCACCGTCGATCATGTTAAGTGATCAAACCACAGCCACCCGTTGGCGCGCGATTAGGGGTAATTTCGCATATAGCTCCTCCGTGTTTTGCATTTTTATTTAAGTCTTGTAAATATATGTCGTAGTGTAATTTTCTAATATTATGCAAAAGCACTGTCATAGTTTCTCATATTTACTTTTTAGTCCAGCCAAGTTGAAGTCAGGTGCCTGTACACATGTTTTTGTGAATGATTTGCATATTTTTCATTGTGTTTTCACGTGTTATCTGAAGCAGAAATATTGCTGAGTATTTGCATTTACACCCCTGTGTGTCTGAATCACATGTAGCGCATGATTTGGCTTGCATAATTTGCATATTGGCCTGTGTTTTTTCATTGTGTGTTCTATTCGGTCCTAAGACTTAAAATAATTGCATGTAGGTCCCTTGTTTCCCGTTTTATTTCTTGCGTGTTTATTAATCAAATTAAATAGCAAAAATTATCCAAAAATTCTCTAAAAATTAGTGTTAGTCCTTGCTAGACTTCTTTTTGTGGTAATTTTCGTTTGTTATTTTTCTTTTATTTGCTATTATTAAAAATTCAAAAATAGTATAAAAAGTCCCTATCTGCCTTAGAAAAATCATAAAATCAAAAAATACTTCAAAATTCTAAAAAAATAAAGCATCTTTGTTTTCATTTGTTTGAATTTCTACCTAAATTTCATCTTATCTGCTTTTATAAAACCCTAGAAATTTACAAAACCCTCAAAACATAAATAAAATTATATAAAATTATTGAAAAATAAAATGTGATCTCAATTTCTTATATTTTTTTTATTAAATTGGTTCCCAGGGGTTTTGAGCTTATTTGACATTTTTAATTTGAAAAATACCCCTGGTTATTCACTATTTGTCATTTCTTAGTCTTTAATTTTTTATAAAATCAATAACAATTTCAAAATTTACACAAAAATTAACAAAAATAGTATAAAATCCATAAAACATATAAATATTTTTGTTTGGGATTTTGAGTGTTTTTACCATACTTGAAAAACCCAAAAAGTATACTCGTATGTCTTGTTTATATTTTATTTAGCGTCTTTGTTTGAAAATTTTAAAAATATAAAAATTTACAAAAAGAAAATTCTTTAAAAATTTGAAAATCAGGAAAAAAAATAAAAAAATAAAAAAGTATAAAAAATTGAAAAGATGAAAATTTAAAAAAGCCAAGAGTAGTGTGCCTTGATCGCTTCTTTCTTGTCTTTGATTTTTCATTGACTTGATTGACTTTCGTATAAATAGTTGCCTCCTTGTGTTTGACCTTGGTCACTATACCAAGTTAATAAAAGTAGCTTAGAGCACTTGCTTGATTTATTTTGTGGTTAATAAAATTTTCTCGATTCCATCTTAGTTGATTTGGGTGACGATGACACTATAATTAATTAACTCATCCCTAGTTAGCCGGGCGATCATCTTGATACCATATAGTTGTTGATCTAAAGGCTAGATCATAGAGGCGAGTGTAGGGTTGAATATCTAAAGAGCTAGATTGATGTCTCAACCACACCGTCAAGTGATTATCAAGAAGGGATCTCCAACCTGAGAAGGAGATGACAATTCTTACTCCAAAGGCTGACATCTGACCGTCCTCTAGATGTTGGTCCTCTGCATAAGAATACATATTTGGAGGTGTTGGATGAGTTAGGTTAAGGAATTAATTTAATGAGATAAAGATAACTAAGACCTATGTCGTATGCTATCATGATTTTGCACACATCTTCTGACCAGAGACAGATGTATTGCTATATATCTAAGTATGTACATTAGGCAGGCCATTAGGTTGATGACTGATGAATACTCATTCATCACTCTTTATTCTTATATTTTAGCTACAAAAACCTTTGCAAATGCATGTATATATGTGTAAATACAAATAATTATCAAAAGCATGCATTGTGTAAAAATCTATAATTAGCATGTTTTTGTGCAAAAATAAAAGAATAAAGATTAAAAAGAAAAAGAGGGAAATATTTAGAATAAATATTGAGCAACCTAACCCAAGGGAGGGCTCGGCATGGGCCTGACCGCATAAAAGCCAAAGTAGAGGGAGATAGGGGCTCATGTGTGTAAATATTTATGTAAATTAAATAAAAGTATTTCCTCACAAAAATAGCTTAAAATATGCTTGTAAATACTTGTACATATTTATAAGTATAAAAACAAAAGAAAAAAGATAAAAATCAAAAAGAACAAAAACATCACCTTCACATTGTACATAGAACCTCCTTCTATATTTATTTAGACTTATAAATAAATAAAATTAGGTTCCAAAATTTTTGTAAATATTCTACTTTATATAATGTAAATAAATAGAATAAAAACAATTAAAACAAAAACCAAATAAAAATAACAAAATTAAAAACATAAAAATATATTGTAAATATACCATGTATATGAATGTATATATGTATTTATTTCACCTATGTAGATAAATAATAAAAATAAAATAAAAATGTCTTTTTATTCCTTATTTTATGATATAAATAAATAAAATATAAAATGGGAATAAAATTGTATAAAAATAACAATTAAAAATCAAAAACTAAAAACCTACATATTGTATATATACCTATATATGTACCTACTATGTACATACCCTATTTTTACTTCTAAAAATTAATTAAAAATCACAAAAAAAATAGAAAAAAATAAAATAAAAATATTTCACATTTTGACTTTCCCTTAATTCGGCCATTTTCTATGATTAATTTCACTTCCAAATATTATCCACGTGGCCGCTTCCTACTGGTCCTGGGATTGTTGACCGCCCGGTCAACTACCCCCCCCAGGACCACTTCCCACGGATTTTGGCGCCCGACCCGATTTCCCCAATTTTTAGCGCCTAAACCCAATTGATTCCCACCTAAACCCCGGGTCAGATCCGTTCATGACATATCCGAGACCCTCGCCGGAGCTCCTGCCTCGGGATCTGCGCGCTCGATCGCCCTACCCGCGCCTGTCTTCCCGGACCCTCCACCCTATATATTTTCAGCTCCGCCACCCTAAAGCTCATCTTTGGCCATTCGATTCCACCCCCAGTGAGCTCCAGCGTGCGCGTGAGAGTGACAGCTCGCGTCCTGTGCTGTTGAAGCGAGGAGAGGGAGCGAGACCACTGATCCGACGAAAGCCACGTGCTTCGCGATCCAGAACCGTCTGCCGGCCAAGAGGTCAGATTCAGGAGCCCCGTATGTCAGATGTCAGATTAGTGAGCTGAGGTTCGGCCGGACTCTATTGGATAGCGGATCGTCTATCAACCTCCTTCCAGCAGCCCTTCTCGACCGCTTCGAGTTGGGCACTCTTCGACAGAGCAGGACAGTCCTTCAGTTTGCTGATCGATCTGTCAAGAGGCCAAAGGGGTTGTTACGAGACGTTATCGTCACTATTCAGGGCCTGCAATTCCCCGTAGACTTCGTAGTGTTGGACATGGAGATCCCTGATTCAGTGGCCGATACCCCCATCATCCTCGGTCGTCCGTTCTTGGCCACAACCAAGGCGGTGACTGATCATGATAGCGGGAAGGTATACTTTCGCGTCGAGGGTGAGAGTGTACAAATAGAGACGGTCGAGGACTACAGAGCCAGAGAGAGATCATGCTCAGAGAGCAGCACAGATACAGAGCAGCTGACAGATGCCGGGCTAGACATCCACCAGGACTGTGATTTTGTGATCACAGATGATGAGGCAGTATGGGCAGACCCTTCAGCACAGGCCATCCTCTCATTTCCAGACACCGCTGATGCCGAGATGATAGTAGAGGAGATCTTGGAGAGCACAGCCCTGGTCCAGGATACTACAGAGGCAGAAGAGACGGTTCTCGACCGCGACACGGTTTCTAGTGATGGTGGTACTGAGGCCACCCTGTGTGACGGTGGTACTGATGCCACCTTGTTTGATGCAGATCCCTCAGATTCGGAGTCTGATTGGGCAGATTGTGATGACCAGATGTCAGACCTGAGTCCACCTGAGCTTACAGATGAGGAGGAGGTAGAGGCAGAGCAGATCAGAGACAGCACAGTTGAGCAGCCTCCTCCAGATCCAGTTTGCAAGAGTTCGTATTCTTTCTCCCAGGCAGATTTGGCAGATTTAGCAGCATTCACACACCTTCTTCCGAAGCCAGATTTGCCAGCACCCAGCTGTCCAGAGCTGAAGCCGCTCCCTACTTCGCTGAAGTATCGGTTCCTTGCGGGCGAACCTGAGATGTACCCAGTCATCATCTCCGCCGATCTGACTGGAGAGCAAGAATCCCGTTTGATGGGGGTTCTTGAAAAGAACCGCAAGGCAATCGGATGGAGCATAGCAGATCTCCGTGGGATTAGTCCATCAGTGTGCTCCCACCATATTTATCTCGAGGAGGGGGCGAAGCCATCGCGTGAGTTCCAGCGGCGACTGAACCCCAACCTGAGAGAGGTCGTGATGAAGGAAATATCAAAATGGTGGAGTGCAGATTTTATTTATCCCATTTCTGACTCCAAGTGGGTCAGCCCCTTGCATGTGGTGCCCAAGAAGACGGGCATCACGACTGTGATCAGTGAGTCGGGAGAGGAGAATGCTACACGAGTACCCACCTCTTGGAGGGTCTGTGTTGACTACAGGAGACTCAACCAGGCCACCAAGAAGGACCATTTCCCCCTGCCTTTTATTGACCAGATCATTGAGAGACTGGCAGGGAAGAGCCATTATTGCTTCCTGGATGGGTACTCGGGCTACAACCAGGTGGCCATCGCTCCTGAGGATCAGGAGAAGACCACCTTTACCTGTCCCTTCGGTACATATGCCTTTCGACGCATGCCATTTGGGCTATGCAACGCCCCTGCGACTTTTCAGAGGTGCATGCTGTCGATCTTTTCGGACATGGTAGGGGAATGTTTGGAGGTCTTCATGGACGATTTCTCGGTCTACGGCGACGGATTCGACTCCTGTCTTGACTGCCTAGATCGGGTACTCCAGCGATGTATTGAGTACCATTTGGTTCTATCTTGGGAGAAGAGTCACTTCATGGTGACTCAAGGGACGGTGCTTGGCCACATCATCTCCAACAGGGGCATGGAGGTTGATCCGGCCAAGGTTGATGTCATTAGAAAACTCGCACCGCCGTCCAATTTGAGGCAGCTACGGTCATTCCTGGGGCACGTTGGTTTTTATCGGAGATTCATTCATGATTTCAGCAGGATTGCCCGGCCGTAGACTGACCTCTTGACGAAAGACACCGAGTTCCTTGTCAATGACAAGTGTCTTTCGTCCTTTGCGACTCTCCAGCAGTGTGTGATTGAGGCTCCTGTCCTCCAGCCGCCTGTTTGGTCTCTCCCATTCGAGATCATGACGGATGCCTCCGATTTTGCCGTAGGGGCCGTGCTGGGACAGAGGAGGGATGGAGTTCCATTTGCCATTCACTACGCTAGCCGCACATTGGATTCCGCCCAGTAGAATTACACGGTCACAGAGAAGGAGATGCTAGCCGTAGTGTTCGCCCTAGATAAGTTTCGATCTTATATCATTGGATCTAGAGTGACCTTGTACACTGATCACACCGCCATCCAATACCTCATGTCAAAGAAGGATGCCAAGGCCAGACTTACTAGATGGATCCTTCTACTCCAGGAGTTTGACATTGAGATCAAGGATAAGCCTGGAGTCAAGAATGTGGTGGCGGATCACCTCTCCCGTATAGAGCAGCCTGAGGAGTCTGAGCAGATAGATCCCATTTGTGAGACCTTCCCAGATGAGGCGATCCTTGCTATCGCCTCACTCCCGTGGTATGCCGATATTGTGAACTTTCTCGTTGTGGGGAAAGTCCCACAAGATTGGCCCAGGCAGAAACTTGAGACCTTCCTTGCGAAGGCTAAGTCCTACCACTGGGAGGATCCCATTCTTTACCATGAAGGAGGGGATAGCGTCTGGCGTCGGTGTATTCCTCAGGAGGAACACCATAGCGTCCTCACTTACTGCCACAAGCTTGAGGCAGGAGGACATCATTCTGGGAGGAGAACGGCACAGAAAGTGCTCCAATCCGGCTTGTGGTGGCCTACCCTCTTCAAGGACTCTGATGAGTTCGTGAAGAGGTGTACTGACTGTCAGAGGATGGGCACTTGTGGACAACGTGATATGATGCCGATGCAGCCCATTCACTTCTGTGAGGTTTTTGACGCATGGGGCATCGATTTCATGGGTCCATTCCCTAAAAGTCAAGGATTTGAGTACATTCTGTTGGCCGTGGATTATGTTAGTCGTTGGGTTGAGGCTATCCCCGCCCGAGCCGCTGATGCGAGGACAGTTTGCAGATTTTTGAGGAAGCACATCATCACGCGGTTCGGGGTTCCACGAGTTCTGATTTCTGATGGGGGGTCTCATTTCATCAACGACCAGGTGAAGGCCCTATCTAGCGAGTTCGGTATAGACCATCGTGTTGCTACACCTTACCATCCACAGACGAATGGTCTAGCCGAGGTGTCGAATAGGGAGATCAAGACTATCTTGCAGAAAGTCGTCCGCCCTGACCGAAAGGACTGGTCACAGCTTTTGGACTCGGTCTTGTGGGCATATAGGACGTCTTTCATGACACCATTGGGCACATCTCCCTTTCGCCTCGTTTATGGCAAGCCATGCCATTTGCCTGTTGAGTTGAGGCACAGGTCACTATGGGCAGTTACTGATATTCTTATGGATCCAGATGGTGTAGGAGACCAGAGGAGGGCAGAGTTAGCAGCCCTGGAGAAGTTGAGAGATACCACTTTCTCAAACAGCCTACAGTATAAGGAGAGAGTGAAGGAGTGGCATGATTCTCACATCAGCCACAAGCATTTTGAGATTGGACAAAGAGTATGGCTGTTTGATGCGAGGCTACGATTATTTCCAGGGAAGCTACAGAGCAAATGGAAGGGACCCTACTTGGTCAGAAAGGTACACGACAACAGTAGCATTGATGTATCTAAGTTGTCTTCTGAGAGTACCTTTCGAGTAAACGGCCAGCGGCTCAAGCCATTTCTAGATCATGAGCCGCGGGTCGTTGATCTTGCCCCTATTCATTTTGCGTGAGATGTGGTCTTTGACTCAAATCTAATGCATCTCACGCCTGAGTTTCACTGTTCTTCCGCCTTGTATAGATCTAGATGTCTATATCACTACATTCTTTAGTCCCACATCCCTTTCTTCATCTTGTGATTATGCTATACTTAGGGAGCACTTTACCCTAAGTATAGGGGGATGTAGGACCTTCGGGTATTTCTTTTGTTTTTGTCTACCCCTATTTTGCTGCCTATACTTAGGGATATTTCACCCTAAGTATGGGGGGGTAGACCCTGTACATTCTTCACTCGGTTTTCCCTTAGTATACAGCTTGCTATACTTAGGATGACTTGATCCTAAGTATAGGGGGAAGACCCGAGACCCTCTTGACTTTATATTTTCATTCATTCATCTTTGTATATAGCCTTCCTTTTCACTTCCCTATACCTAGTACGAGTTATGTCTTCTTCATCGCTCTTGACTCTGAGGACATCGTTCGAGCTAAGTATAGGGGGTGTGTATATATTTCATATATACTTTAGCCATAACTCGTACTTTGTGTGAGTGTGTTAATAAATAAAATGGCTAAAAACCACAAAAATTAAAAATTTAAAAATTTTCATGAACATAAACTTCTTTTATTTGCACATAAATAGCTAGTGTACAAATTATTTTTGTAAAAATGATTTCAAAAATCTTTTGTGTAAAGCTTGTGTAAATATTTTCTTATCAAAATTATGTATATAGTACAAAATTTTTCTAAAATGTTTTGAAAATCAAAAGTTTGCAAAAATCTTGTGTAAATTTGTGTAAATATCTTTTTGCAAAACTTGCACTTCATGCATCATCCATTCATGATTTCAAAACATTTTTCAAAAATTTTGCATGTTTGTAAACTTTGTGTAAATAGCATCTTTTGTACATATGTATATAGTTTTTCTGGATGATAGTTGACATTTAAACTAGCCTGGAATCAAATTGAGAAATGGAGCTTGATTAAGATCTTAATCTACCTAACTTCTAAGAGGAACCTTATAGGGCTTAGGTCTAAGGCTTTTCAGGTCCATGATGACTTAATTCTTTGAGTCCACTAGGCTATGATCACATGTCATCTCAATGAGCTTAAGTAGAGCATTTAACAACAACACATGTCTCATATAGATTATGGCTTTACTTGGACACCATCACTATGCACCGAGCTCTCTACGGATGAGGTGGTGAGGAGGCAGTCTTCCTTGACTTAGGGTAGCATATGAGGGTAGTACTTCTAGGCGGAACCTCTCTTCTTCTTTTAGTGAAGGAAGTGCGTCTCAACTTGGTCTGGTTGCCATGAGGTCTAACGACGGGAGTTGTGGGTTGCAATAAAGCTTCAAAAGAGGGATAGTCTACTGGCTCAAGAGGAAAAACTCCTTGTATATATGCTGCACATGTATATGTTGTATAGATGCACTTGAAAAAAAAGGGATTTTTACCCGACAAACCCTATAAACTTTCCCAATTACCTCCACGACCTTTGAAACATCATAATTTCCCCCTCGACCCCGTAAACTTGCCAACTCTTACCCCATGAACCCTACGGGTAATCTGTTTAAAGCTCTTGAGGGTTCTTGGGGTAATTTATAGGGTCGATGGAGTAATTACATTGTGCAAAAGGTCGTAGAGGTAATTGACAAAGTTTATAGGGTCTGTCGGGTAAAAATCCAAAAAAAAAATGCAAAAAGAAAATAACTCCAAAAAAGTGGTGGGTCTAATAGAAAATGATAATCCCACCGGAGTATGTATATAGAGTGCAATAAGCAAAGCTTGGTTTCATGATTCACCTGATGTAGCTTGCAACAGGGAGACTTGGCTACACTGGTCAAGCTCCCAAGGGTACTTGGCTACACTGGCCTTGACCCATTCTCTTCTTCCTCCTCTTCTTGAGCCGGTTGAACTTGAACTTAGAAGGGAATACCCCGCTCCTCGAGGAAAGAGTGGCTAGATTGAGGTCATAGAGTTACCTTGTTGGGGAGGGTTGTCAAGTTGCCATTTCTGAGGTGGAGAGCTTAGACCTCACACTCACAGGACAAGAAAAGATTCATGGTCTTCAGGGTTTGTGATTGATGACTTGTTCTGATCTGGAGCATTGAGGAGTCTTGGTTATAGAATAGTGGAACTTAGAGGCTGTTGAGTTTTAGACTTAAGTCCAAATAAGGTTCCGACACATTAATAATCCAAAGATCTGATCGAGCTCCATACCTTAATTTAATGAAGGCAAGTTTAATAATCAACCTTGATCCATGTACATTCTCTTTTTCTTTTTTCTTTATTTCTTTTTCACTTCTTTTTCAAATAAGTGTTTGCTAAGGGACCAACAAAGTTAAGTATAGGGGGGTGATGAATACTCATTCATCACTCTTTATTCTTATATTTTAGCTACAAAAACCTTTGCAAATGCATGTATATATGTGTAAATACAAATAATTATCAAAAGCATGCATTGTGTAAAAATCTATAATTAACATGTTTTTATGCAAAAATAAAAGAATAAAGATTAAAAAGAAAAAGAGGGAAATATTTAGAATAAATATTGAACAACCTAACCCAAGGGAGGGCTCAGCATGGGCCTGACCGCATAAAAGCCAAAGTAGAGGGAGATAGGGGCTCATGTGTGTAAATATTTATGTAAATTAAATAAAAGTATTTTCCTCACAAAAATAGCTTAAAATATGCTTGTAAATACTTGTACATATTTATAAGTATAAAAACAAAAGAAAAAAGATAAAAATCAAAAAGAACAAAAACATCACCTTCACATTGTACATAGAACCTCCTTCTATATTTATTTAGCCTTATAAATAAATAAAATTAGGTTCCAAAATTTTTGTAAATATTCTACTTTATATAATGTAAATAAATAGAATAAAAACAATTAAAACAAAAACCAAATAAAAATAACAAAATTAAAAACATAAAAATATATTGTAAATATACCATGTATATGAATGTATATATGTATTTATTTCACCTATGTAGATAAATAATAAAAATAAAATAAAAATGTCTTTTTATTCCTTATTTTATGATATAAATAAATAAAATATAAAATGGGAATAAAATTGTATAAAAATAACAATTAAAAATCAAAAACTGAAAACCTACATATTGTATATATACCTATATATGTACCTACTATGTACATACCCTATTTTTACTTCTAAAAATTAATTAAAAATCACAAAAAAATAGAAAAAAATAAAATAAAAATATTTCATATTTTGACTTTCCCTTAATTCGGCCATTTTCTATGATTAATTTCACTTCCAAATATTATCCACGTGGCCGCTTTCTACTGGTCCTGGGATTGTTGACCGCCCGGTCAACTACCCCCCTCCCCCAGGACCACTTCCCACGGATTTAGGCGCCCGACCCGATTTCCCCATTTTTTAGCGCCTAAACCCGATTGATTCCCACCTAAACCCCGGGTCAGATCCGTTCATGACATATCCGAGACCCTCGCCGGAGCTCCTGCCTCGGGATCCGCGCGCTCGATCGCCCTACCTGCGCCTGTCTTCCTGGACCCTCCACCCTATATATTTTCAGCTCCGCCACCCCAAAGCTCATCTTTGGCCATTCGATTCCACCCCCAGTGAGCTCCAGCGTGTGCGTGAGAGTGACAGCTCGCGTCATGTGCTGTTGAAGCGAGGAGAGGGAGCGAGACCACTGATCCGGCGAAGCCTCGCCGCC
The DNA here is from genome assembly GCA_037367405.1 of Ottelia alismoides. Taxonomy (NCBI): domain Eukaryota; kingdom Viridiplantae; phylum Streptophyta; class Magnoliopsida; order Alismatales; family Hydrocharitaceae; genus Ottelia; species Ottelia alismoides. The sequence continues at coordinate 1,534,269 of JAZKJV010002551.1, read as the reverse complement.
TTGCTCCGCCACCAGCAGGAGCTCGAGCCTCGGAGGGAGACGCTCATCGAGGCGACGACCCAGAGCTGCGCAAGCTCATCCCCAGTCTCACCGTCCACCCAGGTAGTCCCTTAGCCTTCCCTTTTTCTTTGATTTCCCATTTCCCCCAAATCGCTCCGCCGCCGTCCATAGTCGATTCCGTCCACGTCAAACCCCCAACCGATCATCGGGCTTCGCCATAGCCATCGCCTCCCTTCCGCGCACCTTCTCCATCCCTCCATCCAACCCAGCTCGCACAGGAGCTGGGATTCGAGCTCCATCGTCCCCCCTTCGCCGGGGCTCGCCCACTTCGACCCTCCGTTCACCGTCATCCCGCCTAACCGGGTCGAGGCAGTTTGCCCTTGACCCGCGAGCCTTCTGGACTGTTTTGCATGTTCAACGAGGGCCATCTGAGGCCCTTCGATATCGAGCCAGGAGGCGGACCTTCGCCGACCTCGCCGGAGCCCCCCAGGGCTCGGTTAGGCCATCGGAGGCCACCAGCAGCTGCGGAGCACCACGCCGGAGCTTCTCCGATCTTCAGGCGTAGCAGAGGAGGTCAGGAGCGCGCACCTTGGGCCGGCGAAGTTCACCGGCGAACTGTTCTTCCTCGACCCTCGTTCACCGTCCGATCAGACCTCCAGCTCCAGTTTGCATCTGGGCCATCCGTTCAGGAGCAGCAGCCACCGTTTGATCTGAGGAGGAGAGATCTGGACCACCCGATGCTCAAGGGTTAGCCACAGAGAGCCACGACAGTCCGATGCACCACGTGGCTTAGCCTCAGCCGTCGGATCACAGCGAGGAACCCAGCCTTGGAGCGCCCGCCGATCTCCACCGTCGATCACTCCACGTGGCGTCCATCCTGCGGCCCGCATTAATAAAGGGTAAACTACCCTTAGGCCCTTCTGTTTATCTCATTTCGCATTTAGTCCTGTAATTACGTAATATAGTTGTTTAGTTTTTGGGATATTTGCATAGAGGACCTCGTACTTGTTTTTAATTGCTGATATGCCCCTGTGTATGGTTTGACACATGCTTCGTCACGTGATTGTCTGGGCTTTTTACATTATCTACCCTGTAGTTCTGAATGTTAATGAATGAATGAAAGTTTTTGTTTATTTGCATTTATACCCCTGTGCGTGAAACAATTGAGCATGTACGAATATTTGTGGGTATTTTGCAGATAAGCCCCTGGGCTTTTCGTACCTGTTACCAAATAGCCCTCGGGACTTATTTTCATTACATTTGGGTCTCTGAGTGCCCCAGACACGCGCGACGCACGTGTTTTGCTGGGTTAATTGCACCAGACCCCCCAGACTTCCGGGTATTTGCACATAGGTCCTTGTGCACAGTGCCCCCTCTTTATTTTTGAATAAAATAGTAAATTACCTCCAAATCCAACGAAAATTGGACACATGGCTCCTTCTATAGTATAAAATTTTCGAGGATTTTTGGAGACATTTCTGAGTTGATTTGATATTTTTAAAAATGCAAAAACCTCCAATTCTGCTACTGTCTAACTTTACAAATCACAAAAAAATATTAAATCATATCTAAAAATTCCAAAAAATTGGCTACTGTTTGTTTTGTTTAGCTTGAGTTTCTAGCCAATTTTGGCTATTTTTCATTACTGAAAACCACTAAAAATTGAAAAACACTTAAAAACTTATAAAAATTCTAGTAAATAAATTAAAAATCCAAAAATAATAATATAGGTGCCTAAATTTTCCTCGTTTTATTCTCTTTACAGGAAAATTACTCCCAGCTAATTTGGGGCCTTTAGATATTTTATTTAGGCCCTTTTAGCTCAGATGGACAGCACCTACTTTTTCAGTCATTGTTTGATTTTTAGAAATTAAATAAATATCAGAAAAATTCCAAAAATTCATCAAAAACACTAAAAATTATAAAACACATAAAAATATTTTTGTTAGAATTTCTGGTTGATTTTTAGTACTTTTAATAAATTGTTGAAGTGTGTAGTTCCTTAGCTTTTATTATTTTCTTAATTAACTAAAAATCCAAAAAAATATAAAAAAATTAAAAACCACCAAAAACAGTTATCTTATTTTCTTTTATTTCCTTTTTGACTACTTTGTAGGCCGCAAGGCCAATCCGTGCTCCTTGTGTTCGACCCTGGTCGCTATACCAGGTTAAATTAATAGCAAGACCGCTATTTCGTATTTTGATTGATTTTTATCTCTCTTGGTGGTCTATTTTTCTCGATCGAGCCTAACTGAGTGGTTGAGGTCGCGACGACCAATTAGACACTTTACCTTAGTCGCTCAGTACGTTCATCAATGACCTACTCAAGATTTATACACCGACGAGATGGTGTGCATACAAGGGCATATGAGTAGTACGATCTCTCAAGGGGATCATATAGGTTCACTACTAAACGGGAAGATATGAGCTCGCTCCTGAGATATTGGGATAAACAAAATTCCAACGTTGGTCGTCTTGTTTTGGAAACAAGACATGATTTGAAGGTATGATATATGCTTTTGGAAAACATATGATCGATACCAACTCCCAATGATCAATTGAGAAATTTAACAATTCAAATAAGATCAGAACAACGAGTTTATTATAGATCTTCTAATATGTAGGATGTGTGGATATTATGAATACTCGAGGGTGATGTGATCTTAATCGATTGTATAACCATGCCACTTCCATTTCGAGAGAGTGATGAAACATGTTTGGATTTTAATGACCCCACTAAGTAGACTAGTTATCCAATATTACTCCAAATGTTGGACATTGGTTTGAATATAATTTAGATGCAATGAGAAGATGGGATATTCTATCTGACTTTATCAGATATTTGATGAACCGCATTATCACCACGTTATTAATCGTCTTCTATCGTAGTATAGGTAATGAAAATGGTTCAGAAAAAAACACACTTTTGAATATGTGTAAGTTAATTCACATGGCAAGTATACTAAGACCGAACATAGGGACACGAGCCTCTTCGTCTATTTATTTAATTTTATTGTTTAATTAATGAATGAGTATTTTCTAATCCTATGTCTTCATGCATGTATGATATGCAAAATGATATGCAGATAAAATAATGCAGCGACAAAATGATGCAAGAATACATAGTAGAATGATGCATGCAATTTTTATTTGATTTTTAAAATGAAATTAAATGAGATGTAATATGAATGATATGCATGCAGATGTGTGTATAAATATACCCCAAAATAAAATAATAATTGAGCAATAAAATGAGGGTCGATTTCAGCGACAAATGGAGCATCAAAATTAAGATCAAACATCTATTAATGGTAAAGGTTTATAGAGCAAGAGACACCATGTATCATAAAATATTAGCACATTTAATTAAATATCAAATCATAGATTAAATTATGTCATTAAATAGAGAATAAAATAAGCTTTAAAATGAAACTGAAATTATGCGATTTGGAGTTAAAATGCTCAAGATATGAATAAAACAGTGTTAGGGGCATACTTGTAGTAAAAATGCATAAAAAAAGAAATAATGCAAATAGCTCCCTAGAGGGACTTATTTGCAAATAGCAAAAATCGAATTGGTCCCTATGTAATTTTTCCTTTTATACTCAAGGGTATTTTTCATTTTTGATAAACCAGTAGGGTATCCTTTCAAAATGTCCAAGTGTGCATGCCTGGACCTTGTTGTAAATTGGAGGACGATCAAGGGTATCTCTACAATTTACCCAACCCGCACGCGCTGGGCACGCGCGGGGCAAGGCTCGGACAGGCTGCATCTCTAGATGACCACGTGGCTACTCGGTGTGGTTCGGGTGAGGCTCTGTCCTCCCAAACCTTGATGCTTCAGACATGGGCACGTGGCTCTTCTTGCGCCGTTGGATGGGTGCCAGAAGGCGCCATCGAACGACATCTATATCATCTGGCAGCTCTCCCTCTGTAGCACAAGTGGTGGTGTAAACAGAGCTCCGACGACATCGTCTTCACTCCTCCTTGCTCCTCCATGACCAATGATGATCCGAGGAGCTTCATGTAAGCTTTGCGATGAAGCTATGACTGAGGTGGAGAGGAGGGACCCTCAGGATTGGGTTGTCGATGATGGGTTGTCGGAGCTGAGACGCGAGATCGGAGAGGAAGTTTGAGCTCCGATCATTGACCTACAAAGAGTTAGTAATATAGTCGAAGCATGTGTGAGTGCTAGAGGAGTGAAGTGAGGTAGAACATAGGGCTATGGGGCGAAGAAGGTGATGGCCCTAGTGGGTTCCTCTCCGGCGAGGCGAAGAGGAAAGGAAATAGTAGTGGAGGAGGTTCTAGTGGAGGGAGAGGGTGAGCAGAGTGTGTGGCGAGGATGATGGTGATGTGGCAAAGCTTGGGGTATGGTCAGGGGGTGAGGTGCGTTCGGTGCGATGAGATAAATGGGAGAAAATAGAAGCAAAAGAAGAAAGGAGTCACCTGGAGATCGGAGATGATCAATGGGTAGAGGAGATGACTTGGGCTGAGCGGCAAAGATCGCTCCGGTCGTCACTAAACTCGCTCAGCCACAATGAGGGGCTCAACGACAACTAGGTCACCGAAACTCAATCGTGTCAGCCGGGGGTCAGCACCTGGCCAGAGGCACCATTATGGGCCCTCGTTTGACCTCCGTCTATCACAGGGATGCAGAGAGGGTCTAGGGATTAGGAGTTGTAGTGGTGGAACGGGACTATCGACGACGGAGGTCAACTATTTGTAGGTGGAGGAGGCCGATTACATGAGAGGTGATGCGTGGATTTGAGAGGGTTGAACGGAATGTCTGGAGTGATCGCATCATTAAGTGGGGGCTATGCAAGGATGGGTCGTTAAGTCTATGAAGAGGAGGCATTAGGTTATGGCGAGGGGATCAGAGGAGATGGGTAGAATAGGAAGTAGGGACGCAAACGGATGCAGTAATATCCATATTCGTTTGTATTTGTATTGGTTTTTAAAAGGATATGGTTCTTGTTTTTTTAAAACAGGTGAATACGAATACGAATAGTAATATTCTAAACGAATTTTTTACGGATACAGACATGAATATGAATCTTGAGTTAACAAATGCGAATAGGAATAAGAATACAAAAAAACAAACGAACACGAATACGAATATTCGTATTATATATTTAATATTTTAAAATAAAATTAGGGTTATAATCCCCCAAACCCCCCTTCACCCGACGCCCTTTCTTCCCACGCTAGTAGCCAGGCCACCACCCTCTGCCTCCCCTTGCCAACCTCTGCTACCCCCACCTCCCCCATGCCGTCCCACCTCCCCCTTCGCCCCATGTGCCCTCCATCGCCCTCGCCTCCCCATGCCGCCAAGCCTCCCCCTCCACCCCATGCGCCATCCGGCTTGTCTGGTACCCTCCCCTTGCGCACTGCACCTCCCCTTGCCTCCTTGCTTCCCCTTGCACCCTCTGTCGCCCCCGCCTCCCCCATGCTGCCCTGCCTCCCCCTCCGCCCCATGCACCATCCGCCTCCCCCTGTGCCCTCCCCCTGCGCACTGCACCTCCCCCTGCCTCCCCGCCTCCCCTTGCACCCTCCGCCGCCCCAGCCTCCCCTTCCTCACCTTCCCTTGCCGGTTCCCGCCCCGCCTCCCCCTCCGCCACATGCGCCCTCCACCTACGCCCCCCTATGCCATGCGCATCTCCCTGCCTCCTGATGAATCTCCATTTCATCACCTTTATTCTATCATTTTAGCCTCAAAACCCCCAGCAAATGCATGTAAATAGCATCAAATTGTACATAATAGCATTCATCATTCATGGTATTAATGACACAGTAAATAAGGTTTTTAATGCTAAAATTATAGAATAAAGAGAAGAAAAGAAAAAGGAATAAAATATTGCAAATATTTTATGACCCATATCCCGAGACCAAGGCCAGCATGGTATTGGTCGACAAGGAATAAAGTAGGGGGAGATAAGGGCCAGTGTACAATAAATACCTCATTTATTCATGCATTTATTCATGCATTTTTGACACTATTCTGTACATAATTATGTATTCATCAAATAAAGAAACTTTGTTCATGAAAGTTTAGATAATAATGTAAATAAAAATACAAAATTGAGTTTGTGTAAAAATAATACTCAGTGTACATTTTATACACAGAATAAAAAGCCAAAATCTCAACTTCCCAGACCCAAATCTTGCAAATAAAAACTCCAAATCACCCAAACTCACCTTTAATTGTATATAGCTTTCCAAGAACTATTTAATAAAATTGGTTTCATAATTTTTGGAGTCCATATGCAAAAGTTAGGTTTTTGGCCCTCCTTGTACATAGTATTGATTAAAATATTCCATTAATTCATTATTCATTATTGTAACAAATTTATATTTTTAAAATTTTGTAAATAATGTATATAATGCATGTACATATTAAAAGTAAAAGAAAACCAAAAAGAATTTGTGAAATAAAATAAGTCTATAAAATTCATAGATAAAAGACCTATGCTATCCATCTATATATAAATAAAAAGGACTTTATTCTTTCATTCTTTTATCCTTTTATATTTTTATAATCATGTGAATATTATACATATAACCTAACTAAAATATAAATCCAAAATTAAAATCAAGAAAATACATTAAATAAATTAAATATACAAAATACACATGTAAAAGACCTATTAGGATACCTACATATACCTAGACCTATTTATTTAAAAACAAAAATAAACTCCTAAAAATTAAATAAAAATACCCTCACACTCACAAAAATAAATTATAATTTTATAAAATAATCCATAAAATAATAAAAGAAAATAAACAAATTAAAAATAAAATACACAAAAATACATGTAAATACATACATATACACATTATTAAATTAAAACTATAATAAAACACTTCGAAAAATTCAATAAAAATCATAAATAAATATTACATGAAAAAATACACATTTTTTATGTTTTAAGAAAATTCAAATAAAATCATTTACTATGGTGAATAAATCAATTTAGGATCAAAATTCCTGTTTTGTCTTTTAGCAGCTGACGTGGACCAATGGGGCGTCGGCCCTTGTTGACCGCCTGGTCAACTGTCCCATATGGGACCTGGCGCCTCTGGACTGTCAACTCCCCGGATTTCTTCCCTATTTTACGGCCATCCCGTCCATCGATCGAGCTCGCTTCCTTCACAAGAATTGATCTCTGACCATCCATGATACCCGCCAATAACTTGGATCGATTGGATACTCATTGGATCATGCGATAATCGCCGGTCAATAAGGCACCATGCCAATGTCTATAAATAAGAAGCTCCGCCCCCTTTCGCAAATTTGGCCAATTTTAATCCAACCGAAAGCCTTGATCTCGCTCCTGGAACGTTCCTCGTGACAGGGGGAGTGCTCCAGCGCCTCGAATCGGCCGGAGGAAGGAGAATTTTGACGCGGCGGAGCTCCGGCGTCCGCCCTGCTCCCTGGTGGCCCCCAGGTATAAGAGCTGTCCTTTTTATGCTTTTTAGTTAGGTTTCGATATTAGTTTTCGATTCCAGATGTTAGTTTAGCCTTTAGTTAATCATAGTAGCTTAAAAGCAAAAATTCGAAGTTCGCCGGAGCCCAGCTCCGGCGACTTCTCCACCATGGTCTTGCCTGTGTCCGACCGCCACATTCATCCCATTTCAAACTCCAGTGCATTCTCCATCGATCGCACACATTTGCTCAACCCAGGACCCCTGGTCTTGGCGAATCGGAGCTCCCCCTCCGCCGTTCGTCGGAGCTCCTCCGCCTCACTCCATTTCGCTGCAGAGCTTCAAAACCCCGTGTCGAGGAGGTAGCCCTCGCTCCCCCGGTTCTTCCTATGCAGGTTAAACGAGGGAAGAGTCCCATCTGGGCTCGATTCAAGCCAGGAAGAGGTTCCTGGAGGTCTTGTTCTTCATCGACCTCGTCCGAGCCATTCCGACCTCCAGGAACCATGATGAGACCACCGGCCGATGCGGGAAGCCTCCAGCTACGTTCAGACACCCTCAGACGCGCGGGAGAGCCTTGGAGAAGCCCAAGCTTCTTGATCGAAGCTCGACAAGCGCGAGCTTCTTCCCTGTTCTTCCAGGGAGCTCCAGCACCGTCGGATCAGGAGGCGAGGCCCAGATCACTCAGGAGCCGTCCGATGAAGACACGTGCCAACCGTCAGATCCGCGAGGAGCTTCTAATCCGAACCCTTCATCGACGAACCGGTATCCACCGTCAGATGCTCGACGCGTGGATAAGTGGCGCGCCCAACGCCGTAGGATGAAGCGCCTTAGGGGGTAAATTTCAAACACCTCCCCCCCTTTTTGTATTTATAGTTTAATACCAAAAATAAAAAGTCACGTTGTAAATAAATTTTATAATTTGCATTACGCCCCCTGGAGTTTGTATATTTGCAGTTTAGTCCCTCCGCGCCTCACGTGCAGCACCCACGTAGGGCGGTGATTTTTGCATTTAAACCCTGCCGGGTTTTATTAATTATAAAATGGCCCTGAAATAAAAATAAATGTTTATTTCTGTTGTAATTTTTGCACGGATGCCCCTGAGAAATATTTTAATTGCAAAAATACCCCTGCCAGGCCATTTATTTTTGTATGCTTTGTCTATTTATTTTGTGCTTCATATTTCTTTGAAAAATTTTGCAAAAATAGACATAAGCTCCTGTTAAAGTACCCTTGCACGCCATATTTTTGGATTTTGATTTTGTTGCATTTTCGCATTTATTAAAAATCAAAAACATGTCTTTTATTCACTATCTAACTTACAAAATACCAGAAAAATATTAAAACATCTCGAAAAATTCCAAAAAAAATTCCTATGCTGTCTTTTGACCTATTTTAGTGTCATTCCACAAATCTCTAAAATTCTCAAAAGAAAAACCTTAAAAATTCAAAAATACCCTAAAACTTCAAAAAAATATATAAAATCAAAGAAAAATCAGAAAAATATGAACTCGGTTCCTACTTCTGCTATATTTTATTATCTTTAGTAGAAAAATAGTGTGGAAACTTTTTGAGGCTGTTTGCTATTTTTAATGCCTATTTTTCTTACAGCCAGACTCTATTTCCATGTTTTCTCTTATTTTGCTATTGAAAAATACTAAAAATGTTTTGAAAAATGCCCAAAAATCACAAGAAGAGTAAAAAAACTTGAAAATACCAAAAAGGCCTTATTTCTGAATTTTAGACCATTTTTGTTTATTTTTTTAAATATTATAACTCCCCTTTATATATATATATTACCCTATAAAAAATGATAAAAAAATGCCTAGCTATATACATACATATATATTAATATATGACATGCTAAAAAGTAAAATATAAAAAAATATAATATAAAAAATAAATAAAATAAATACAATTATTATATATATGTGTATATAATGTATGTATGCTTTATATCTACCCTCTGGGTATACATACATCTCTACATATTTATATTCTATAATATATATATTATAATTATATTAATAAAAAATAATAATAAATAAAAAATAAAAAAAGAAATATTAAAAACCCACAAAAATAGGCTTAACACAAGGATGACTCTATGGTTCATGCACATTTTAGGCTATTGCGTTTTGTATTGCTCTCTGTGGTTCGACCTCTACATGCTTAGTCACTGTACATTTTGTGGTAGAGTAATAAAGATTAATTCACACTTCTTTTTGAGCTTAATTGATACATTCTTTCATTGTGGGTTAATTGCTGTATAGCACGGGTATTCTGCGAGCGGTCGCCTCAGCGACATTTCATACATATTATTGTGGCCCTCGCAAAATGCCTGGTTATCAGATGGCGCCGTTGCCGGGGAGCAATGAGCATAGCCTACTTTATTTTTGTCATTCTTGTGTAAAATTTGATTCATTATAAATGTTATTTTGTGAGCAGCTATTTTTATTGCCATTAATCACCATGCTTCATTGATTCATTTATTGTGATTATTTTATCTGCTCTATTTGATTGATTGAGCTATTCTAATGCAATCTTTTTGTGACTTTGATGCGAGGGCCCGCCACGCGTGGATGGCTTCTTAGGAGGCAAAGGCAGCCGAGCTTGGAGGAGGATAGTCTTCTCTTCTCATGACCATCTGGAGAGAGTATCGAGGAAGAAAATAGATGTGGATTAGATAGGTGTAGAATATGTAGGATTATTTTTGTAATTTATGGTGAGAGAGAGACAATTTTGGCATGTAATTAAACATGACTCTACTCTTCACAATGAGGTCCAGTGCCCGGGTGATTGTTCACCTGGGGGCCTCATCATGGCTTTTCGAGTTTTCATCGCCTTCTTTTTCTTTGTTTTCCGAAGTTTTGAGCTTTCCGCCTTTATTTTATTTTGTTTTGTGTGCTTGGAGCCCCTAGACATAGGTTGCTTGACTCGGTAGCTAGGTCCACACATTAATAAGAATGCATGTTCCTATAGTCTACTCCCTATGGATCTAGTCAAATTTAAAACAAGCCGTTCATTTATCTCTTAGCCCTTGTGCCACAGCGAGCCCTGTAAAGCGCTTTCTCCTACCCTCAAGTGTGTTGAGCAGAGGAGGGGTGAGCCAAGACCGGACCTTTCGGGCTAGAGATGAATGAGCGACTTATGGTTCTTCACGCTAATAGCAGCTAATGTTTAGGGCGATTTTGTGCCTTGCATACCGACATGTAGATAGGTTTAAAAATTCTGTTTTGCATACCGCATGGAGAGAGCTGGGATGCACTGTAAGTCTTCTAAATCAGCATGCATCATTCGGTTCAATGGTGAGATTTCCATCATGGAACCACTTGCACAGCTTTTCCGCTATCTCCCTCTGATTTTGAGCACCTAGGACTTAAATGAAAATCTAAAAAAACGTTAGGCGCTGGTATGAAACAGACTCAAAAAAAAAGTGAAAACCCTAAAATTAAAACAAGAGGACTGCTAAATAAACTTTGACCTTAATTAAAATCTGTAATGGACTATCATTGTGCCGGGTTCATAAAGCCCTCATTGTTTTCAGGTACCTTGGAGGGGGACCAAAACCCTACTCCCTTGAGCGAGTGCGACCCCCTAAGGATTAAAGTCAAAAACCCAGTCTGCAACTGCCTTGTGTATCGCCTGGATTTCCGAAGTAATGGCGCTTCTATCGTACGTAGACGAGTAGGGCTTGGTCACCAATGATGACTCTCTGTTGTGTAGAGCATCGACCTTGTCCGAAGTATTGAGCATAGGCCACGCCTTCACGGGGGTGTCTGTCTCATTGTCCTCCGTCCGAGTAGGTTCTTGCACGCTCACGGGTGATTCCGTTGCGAGCGAGAACCGAAGTATTGGTTTCGCCTATCGGCTTCCTCTCTCTTTTCTTTGGCTGAGTAGGGATCCAGGAAGGGTTACAAGGACTCCAAAAAGTACAGACTACAGGTTACACAGGAGGAGGACAAGTACAGGATACTCTTCTGGCAGTACTCTCGCTCCTATAGGGTAGCGTACTAAGGACTTGTTATAAGATATGCCTGAAAATCACAACTCTAAAAATGAAAAGATAATAAATAGCCGAGCTTTCATGGCTTCACATGGCGTGAGTTGGTGAACCCGATTTTGTATTGTGTTTGCATGGATCTAGATTAAGGTTCAAAGATCAAGTCCCGCGCCTTTGCGCACATTTTGCTGTTTCTCCCTTTGACCACCCCGCTCAACCGAGCCCCTCTACTGTTTTACACTCCTTTTATTCCTCGTTGACCATCGTATCCTTCATCCAACATCCACCCTTCTCTTGTGCTTCGTGAAGTTGATCCATGGATGGTTTCCGTCGGGACCATGCCGACACCCACAACGATTCTATGGACTCAACTCCGCCAATAAGTTTGAGGCGATTCCCGAGAACCCGATCCAGACTTTGCGGATCGATCTCCAGACTCCTCGTTTTCTACCTTTCTCTTGGCCACCCAATAAACTGGGATCACTTTCGTCCCGCTTTCGCCGTTGTGAATGGAAGTCGATTACAGTCTACATCTTTTTCCATTCACAACATGCTGGGGTTGACCTGAATTCCATCTTCATCACGGCAGCTGAACACAATTGCAAGTGATCTGATTCAGACTATCTCATTATGCAGATAGAAGACAGTGCGAGCCCTGGAGACTACTCCGGAGTTCATCTCGTCCGACTCAGACCCTGACATGGCTCCAGGAGGAAAGGGCAAGGGTCAGCAGCCACCCCAACCAGAGGGACAGGCGCCAGATCAGAATCAAGTCAATGCACAGCTACTGGCATCTATCCAGGCCATCCAGCAGCAGCTGACCGAGTAGGCCCTCACACAGGCAGCTTTCCAGGACATGTTAAATGATATGATGAACCGAGACGATGGAGGAGGAGGAGGCAGAGGCAGAGGAGGCAGGGGAGGAGGAGGTGGAGGTGGAGGTGGTGGTGCAGATGATGATCTAGAATTTCCACCACCACCAAAACCAACCCTTAAAGAAACATACAATCCGGGAGACAGCCAGATGACCGAGTGGATCCTCATTCCATCGGTACATGCTCATTTCGAGCTGAAGCCCCAATTCATTGCCCTTCTCCCTGCATTTCATGGAAACACCAGCGAGGAGCCGTACATTCACCTGCAGCAATTCTCCCGCATCTGCCGTACTACTCACTATCCCAATGTCCCTCTGGACATTGTCAAGATGATGGCATTCCCATTCAGCCTACAGGACAAGGCCCTTTATTGGGTCAATCATCTGGGGAAGGTCGTGACGACCTGGGAGGAGTTGAAGTCCGCATTCCTGCACAAATATTACCCTCTAGGTCGGCTCAACCAGATGCGAGCCCGAATCAGTAATTTCTCCCAAGGACCCCATGAGTCGATACATGAAGCTTGGGAGAGATTCACTGACATGCAGGAGAAGTGTCCCCATCATGATATCCCGAAGACCAGCTTGGTCCAGCATTTCTTTGGGGGACTGAACATAGAAAGCCAAAGGCTCGTAGACGCAGCATGTGGGGGCTCACACTTCAATAAGGATGAAGATGTAGTTTGGCAGATATTTGAAGAAATGGCCAAAGGAGAGGCCACCCTCTCTTCATCCAAGGCATATCAGAAGCAGCCCCAGATCCTCCAGAAACAAGTGCACATGGCAGCGTCCAAGGAAGTAGAGAGAGATGAGAGCTCCAACCTCAGTATCATCGGGGGCCATCTCTCTATAGTGGACATCATCGAGAAGCGATCACAGGACCTCGAGAAAATCACTGTGATCGAGAAGAGGACCCAGAACCTGGACAAACTTGATCAGATCAATAAGTATCTTGAACTGTTGGTGGGCACCATCAACTCTGTTCAGTCGGCGACACCACCGGAAGCTTCCGCTAAGAAGAAGGACGAGCAACAACCGCAGCATCAACCTTAGCCGAGCCAGCAGCCACCGGCAGTCCAGCACGTGTACTATGTGCAGGCGCCCGACCAGGGCCCGCCGCAGCAACAGATGGTCGTGTACCAGCCAGAGTTTCTCTCCGGACCTGATCCAGTCTTCCCACCACCACCCCTGATTCAGGAAGTGAATGGGGTATGGGCTAATGATGCACAACCGACCCGTCCTCAGGGACAACCCCAGGGTCAGCAATTTGCCAATCGGCAATACCACCAACCTCAGGGTGGTCGTTTTGGACAATCCTCGCAGTCTCACCAACAGTACCAGCAGCCTCCCCGGTTTGCACATCAATGGAGGCAGAATTTTCCAATACAACAGCAGCCGCAGTACCGTCACCCAGAGCTGTATCACCAGTACGCGGCTGCCCCCTCTCAGCAATACCAGCAGTATCCTCCTCCCTCATACCAACAACTTCAACTTCCTGCACCACCTCAGAACCACCAGCAACAACCTCCACATCCATCCAACCAACAGCATCGTGGTCTGCACGCTGAACCATCAGAAGTACCCCCTGCGAACCCCACCATGGATTGTCTGGCCCAGCTTGTTAAAGGGCTAGCAGATATGACCAAGCGGCTTGATGACCTGACCGCCACCCAAACTACCATTCCGGCGCAGGTCGAAGCCAACCCCAACAATTTTAAGAAGAAAGAGCAGGTAGAATGTGATGTCATGTCCGTGTCTGGTAATGATATGACTGTTTATTCTAATGTTGTTACTCTCAGGAGCGGTAGGGTCTTGCCTCCGCCTACTACCAGAAGTGGGGTGAATAAAGAAACATGTGGATCGTCATATTCCGCATCAGCCGTGCCAGCTCTAGGGGCGGGTGAGGAGGAAGAAGAAGGAGAAGCCAGTCCAGCCGTCGTGCCATGTCAGCAGCAACCTCAGCCAAATATACAAAAAAATCAGCAAAAACAAAAACAACAAAAAGAAGCTTGTAGCAGAAGCGAAGCCGCGCCAGCATTGGAGGAGCCGCCAGTAGCAGCCGATCCCTCTCCAGCCGATGGAGCAGACGCTACTCTTTTTGATCGCCCTGCAACACCAGCATGTCAAGATACAGCTTGTACTCCTTTTTGTAGTTCGGATGTACAACATTCTATGGGCGATGATGTTGATGTAAATAAGAACTCTGATTTTCCTGCTAGTGATGTACATATTCCTTTTCCTCATGCAATACAAAAATCCAAAAAAATTGCAAAACGAAAAAAGGCATTGTCTGATCCAGGTGTTGTGGATATTTTAGATAAATTGACTGTTGAGATTCCCTTGTTAAAGGCCGTGGAATACATGCCAGCTGTGAAGAAAGGACTGAAAGAGGCATGTACTAACAGGCGTCGCTCAGCGCAAGAAAACAGACGTCAGCAAGTTGAGAGGCATGTCTTCACCTTGGCCACGGTAGCAGCTATCAGTAACCTCCCGCAAAATAAACAAGATACAGGAGCACCTCTGATCAGTTGTGAGATTTTTGACCAGGTCTTCGAGCGTACTCTCCTTGACAGTGGATCTTCCATCAACCTTCTGCCCTCGTCCATAATGCAAGAATTCAGGCTGGGACCGCTCAAGCAGACACACATGATCCATTAGTTCGCTGACCGATCCGTCAAGGGGCCCCGAGGTCTTTTGAAAGATGTGGTAGTTAAAGTGCAGGAGATGCAATTTCCAGCTGACTTTGTAGTCCTTGATATGGACTCGCCTGCACCCCTACTCCAGACCCCTATCATCTTTGGCAGACCATTCCTTCGTACTTCAGGTGCCGTGGTTGATTACGGGTCTGGCAAGATTAATTTCAGCTCGAACACCCAGCAGATCACGATAAACATGAACGGAGAGCCGAATGCCACAACTGATGAGAGCCAGGCAGCATCCGAAACAGACTGTGATTTTATTGCAGAGATCAGAGATTCATGCTTGTCATTGGACGATACATGGACCCGCGAAATCCTCACTCTTGAGGAGGACTCGAAAAGCACAATCAGCGTATGCTCCGACGATTCGTGGGAGGCAGATTCTCAGATGCAGGCGCATCTCTTCGATCAGTCACTCCAAACCGAACACGATCAGCTTAGCGCAGACCCGTTCGGTACATCACTGGGATCTCAACAAGATGATGAGGATGGTAAATATTTCAAGGAAGTACATCCCACCACCAGCACAGTCTCTGAAGTGACAGATAAAGTGGACAGGTCAAAACCAGAACTCAAGCCACTTCCTGCAGGCCTGAAGTATGCTTTCCTTGCGGGTGAAGAACAAATGTATCCGCTCATTATCAGCAGCAGGCTGAATTCGGATCAGGAATCTCGTCTTCTCGAGGTTCTAGAAAAGAACCGCAAGGCACTTGGTTGGAGCGTATCAGATCTCCGAGGGATAAATCCAGCCTTGTGTTCACACCACATCTATCTAGAAGAAGATGCCAAACCGTCCCGCGAATTCCAACGAAGGCTGAACCCTAACCTTCGGGACGTTGTCATGAAAGAAATAACGAAATGGTGTGACGCAGGCTTCATCTATCCCATCTACGACTCAAAATGGGTGAGCCCACTGCATGTAGTTCCAAAGAAGTCAGGGCTTACCGTGGTTACAAATGACAAAGGAGAGGAAATTTCCACTCGGGTACCAACATCCTGGCGGGTGTGTGTTGACTACCGCTGTTTTAATGCAGCAACCAAGAAGGACCACTTTCCCTTGCCATTCATTGATCAAGTTCTGGAAAGATTAGCAGGCAAGGAGTTCTTCTGCTTTCTAGATGGGTATTCCAGGTACAACCACGTGGCGATCGCCCCTGAAGATCAAGAGAAGACTACCTTCACTTGCCCGTTCGGCACCTACGCCTTCAAGAGAATGCCCTTTGGATTATGCAAGGCACCTGCAACCTTCCAAAGATGCATGATAGCAGTTTTCGCCGAGATGGTAGGAAGTTTTCTCGAGGTGTTTATGGACGACTTCTCTTTCTATGGTGATAGTTTCGATTCTTGTCTTGAGCACCTAGACAGAGTGCTTCAGAAATGCCGAGAAGTCAATTTAGTGCTTTCATGGGAAAAGAGCCACTTTATGGTCACAGAAGGTATTGTGCTGGGCCACGTCGTTTCCAAACGTGGCATGGAAGTCGACCCGGCGAAGGTGGATGTCATTTCAAATCTTCAGCCACCTCAGTCAGTGAAGAATGTGAGGTCATTCCTGGGGCATGTGGGATTCTACAGGCGATTCATCAAGGATTTCAGTCGCATTGCCCGACCTCTGACAGAACTTTTGTGCAAGGAGACGGAGTTCATTGTTGATCAGCCGGTTCTCCTTGCTTTCAATCAGTTGAAGGAGCTCATCACTCAGGCTCCAATCTTACAACCGCCCGACTGTACTCTTCCCTTTGAGATAATGACCGATGCGTCGGACTTTGCAGTCGGGGCGGTTCTTGGGCAAAGGAAAGACAAAGCTCCCTATGCCATTCACTATGCCAGCAGAACATTAGAAGAAGCACAAAGAAATTATACTGTGACAGAGAAAGAATTGCTGGATGTGGTTTTCGCCCTCGAGAAGTTCAGATCCTATTTGTTGGGATCAAAAGTCACAATTTTCACAGACCACTCTGCTATCCGGTACTTACAGCAGAAGAAGGATGCCAAACCAAGATTGATTCGTTGGATCCTTCTCCTCCAGGAATTCGATATGGAAATCAAGGACAAGCCTGGAGTTCAAAATGTGGTAGCAGACCATCTCTCCAGAATAGAGCAGCATGAATCTCCTCTGAACAATGCACCCCTCACAGAAACCTTCCCTGACGAAGCCATCTTAGCAGTGGATTCTCTTCCTTGGTATGCAGATATAGTCAACTACTTCACCTCTGGGGTAACACCAGCGGATTGGACGAAAAATCAGAAGAACAAATTCATGCCGACCATCCGATTCTACCAATGGGAGGATCCTCTTCTATTCAGGGAAGGAGGGGATTGCATTTGGCGCAGGTGCATCCCTCAGATGGAGCAATCTAGTGTCCTCGAGCATTGTCACTCGCTCGAATCTGGTGGACACCACTCTGGAGATCGTACGGCAGCAAAAGTTCTTCAGTGTGGTTTCTGGTGGCCCACTTTATTCAAGGATGCAGCTGAATTTGTTAAGCGATGTACTGACTGTCAAAGAATGAAAGGCACACTTACTGCCAAAGATTCAATGCCCCCGAAAATCATCCAGATAGCTGATGTTTTCGATGCATGGGGCATTGACTTCATGGGGCCTTTCCCTAACAGTCAAGGTTTTGAGCACATCCTTCTTGCTGTCGACTACGTGAGTCGTTGGGTTGAAGCTATCCCTGCTCGAGCCGCTGACAGCCGAACAGTATGCCAGTTTCTGAAGAAGAACATCATTTCGTGGTTCAGGATATCAAAAATTCTCATATCATACGGGGGTAGCCACTTCATTAACAAAGAGGTCAAGAAGTTAACGAAGGAGTACGGCATCGATCACTGTGTCGCATCTCCTTACCATCCCCAGACCAATGGCATGGCAGAGTTATCAAACAGAGAAATCAAGACTATCCTGCAGAAACTTGTTAGGCCAAACAGAAAGGATTGGTCTCAACTCTTGGACTCGGTCCTATGGGCTTACCGAACCGCCTACAAGTCTCCTTTGGGCATGTCGCCCTATCGTCTTGTATATGGAAAACCGTGCCATCTGCCCGTGGAATTAATTCACAAGTCTTTATGGGCAATCAACAGTTGTAATTTGAACTCACGAAGAAGTGGTCAGAAGAGAAAAGATGATCTGAACAGGCTCTTGGAATTCCGAGACTATGCATACGATAACACCTTGATGTACAAAGAGAAGGTGAAACGCTGGCATGACCGGCACATCAGACGAAAGACCTTTGACGTTGGACAGAAAGTGTGGTTATTTGATGCAAAGTTGTGGATATTCCCGGGTAAATTAAAGAGTAAGTGGACAGGGCCATTTCGAGTTTGCGAAGTGCGTGACAATGGAAGTATCGCAATATCAGAATTGTACCCTGACGCACAACCCTTCGTCGTCAACGGCCAACTCCTGAAGCCTTACTTAGAAGCAGATGCATTCTTGGCTGTTGTTGACTCTATCCAGCTCGTGCAACATGATGACATTTCCACAACCGCTGCTGCATCAGAAGATTCAGACGATGTACTCCAAGAACTGTTTATCTGATTTTCTTCTTTTCTTCTTTTCTTCTTTTCCTTTTCTATTTTCTTTTTCTATCTAAAAGGTGCCGCCCTTGAAGACAGTTTTCTATACTTAGGACGTACTTTGTCAAAAGTATAGGGGGGATGTGCACCTAGAGTTTTTCATTTCATTTCCGATCCTCTCCATTGTCTCCTCTTCTTGTCTATACTTAGGAGTATCTTACCCTAAGTATAGGGGGAGACAATCTGAGTACGATCTGTGTATTCCCATCCTTGACCCTCCTTTCTTTTTGTACAGTCTGCTATACTAGGATTACTTGATCCTAAGTATAGGGGGGACGGTCAACTTCTCATTCATTCATTTCATTCATAGATATTCTTTAGACTTGTCTATAATTAGTATGAGTTATGTCTCTGCTTTTCTTTTCGATCCATGAGGACATAGCTCAAGCTAAGTATAGGGGGGTCGTATATACCATGTATATACTATAAGCCATAACTCATACTGAAAAATAAAACATCAATTCAATCTAAAAAGCAATAAGTAATTCTATAATAATAAAAGATGATTGTGAGCTCCTCAGGCTCCTTGTATTTGTAATGATTATTAAGTCAGGAAAAGTGCTTTGTGAAAGAAAAGTTTTCTTTGAAAAATCTTGTGAAAATTGTTCGAAAATAGTGTGTACAAGTATTCAACCTTTGAAAAATCAGTTTTGTGTGTAAAATTTATTTTCTTTGAGTGAAATCAAAATGTGTAAAAATCAGTGTGCAAATGATTGCAAAAATTTGATTGTCAAAATTGTTTTGAAAAACCTATCTATGCTGTGTAAAACCCTTGTAAAATCATTTTCAAAGACGTGTACATGTTTGCAAAATTATTTTGGACTAGAGTTCTCAAAAATTTCTTAAAAAGGATTTTCGATTAAGTCTGAGGAGTCTACACAAAAATATCTCATTCGTAAATAAGGAATAAGCCCAAATAAAACTTATAAAAACCCTATTGTATAACAAATACAATTTTTCTTCTTTTGTATATACTGATTAATAAATCAGGTTAGATACCCATATAGTATGATTTGAAAAATAGTGTGACCTGTTTTGAAAAATTTGCTGTGAAATGTTTTCAACTTGTGTGAAACTGTTTGATTGCAAAAACTTTACTTGGTGTGAAATAAAGGATTTGAAAAACCTATGTGCAAATGTTTTGAAAAATGTTTGTCAAAGTTATTGTGAAAAATGTATATATAGTGTGAAAAATCTTTGCAAAAATAGTTTTCAGATGTGTGTAAATGATTGCAAAAATTATCGTGTACTATAGTTTGCAAAATTGTTTTCAAAATTAGACTTGAAGAATAAGAGTATCAATTCAAAGACTTGTAAATCAGAAATAAAATGCATACAATTCTTTCTGGACAACCTAAATAAACTGCTTCATTAAAACCTGTAGAGTCTTTATAAATATATTTTGTAAATAAGAGGCCCGCCCGTGTAAATATTTGTGAATACCGTTGTATGTGTCAAGCTTTTTACTTTCAAAAATTCTTTGTGTAAAACGATTATTTGATTCTTGTCAAAATCTTTGTGAAAAATTGCATCATTCATTGTGCATAGCATAGCAAAGCATAAACATACCATTCATATTCTTTTTGAGTGAGCTTGATGATGGAATCAGTCCAATAAAGTCTCAAATTGGAGCTTGGTTAGACCTTACCGCACCTAACTGCACTGGAACCTTACGGAAACTAGGTCTAAGGTACTTCAGGTCTATACAGACTTAATTCTTTGAGAAATCAGGGCTGGGTTCAAGTCACCTCAGCGGACTAACTAGAACTTTTCGAGACACAAGTATGACTCTTGCCGACCGTGACCTAACCTGGACACTTGCACCTTTCACTTGGCTCAACTCAGTTGGAGTGGTGAGGGGGTTGGATTTGCCAGTCTGAGACGCACACGGGTGGAAACATTCGTCCTTGTCTAGGGAGGGAAGTGCACCCCAACCTGGTCCAATAGCCATGAGGTCTAAAGACAGGAGATTGTGGGTTGCGATAAAGCTTCAAAAGAGGGATAGTCTACTGGCTCAAGAGGAAAAACTCCTTATGTAAATGCTGCTGTGAATAGTATGTTGAAAAAAAAATGGTCAGGCCTATACAAAAATAAAATTCCTGCAAAGTGTGTACAAAGTCAAATAAGCAAGCTTGAGTTCCAAAGACAAATATGTGAGCCTGCAGCAGGATGACTTGACTACACTGGTCTTGCATCCCAGGATAGGTAGCTACACTGGCTACCGTCCATTCTTCTCTTCACCCCCTCCTCTTGAGCTGGTTTCCACTTGAACTTAGAAGGGTATACCCTGCTCCTCGAGGGAAGAGCTGTTGGATTGGGGAATCATTGGGTTGTCATTCTGGAGAAGTCAGTTCCTTTATCATTTCAGTTGGGGAGAGCCACTATCACTTACACTGTACAAGTCAGCTTCATAGTTATAAGGGTTTGCGTATGATGTAGACCAGTTCTGACCAGGCTATTGAGGTGGGTTGAACCGAGTTCTGTGACTATCGAAGGCTGTTGTATTTTAGAGCTGGTTCCCGACTAGGTTCCACACACATCTACACCCAAGGTCTGACAGGAGCTCCAAATTCTGATTTTGTAAAGACATGCATTGCACTGAAAGCACCCCCATTCACTCTATCCTTCTTTATTTCTCCTTTTTCTTTTCTTTATTCTTTTTGTACTTATTGCATAAGTGTTTGCTAGGGACTAGCAAAGGCAAGTATAGGGGGGGTGATGAATCTCCATTTCATCACCTTTATTCTATCATTTTGGCCTCAAAAACCCCAACAAATGCATGTAAATAGCATCAAATTGTACATAATAGCATTCATCATTCATGATATTAATGACACAGTAAATAAGGTTTTTAATGCCAAAATTATAGAATAAAGAGAAGAAAAGAAAAAGGAATAAAATATTGCAAATATTTTATGACCCAAACCCCGAGACCAAGGCCAGCATGTTATTGGTCGACAAGGAATAAAGTAGGGGGAGATAAGGGCCAGTGTACAATAAATACCTCATTTATTCATGCATTTATTCATGCATTTTTGACACCTATTCTGTACATAATTATGTATTCATCAAATAAAGAAACTTTGTTCATGAAAGTTTTAGATAATAATGTAAATAAAAAATACAAAATTGAGTTTGTGTAAAAATAATACTCAGTGTACATTTTATACACAGAATAAAAAGCCAAAATCTCAACTTCCCAGACCCATATCTTGCAAATAAAAACTCCAAATCACCCAAACTCATCTTTAGTTGTATATAGCTTTCCAAGAACTATTTAATAAAATTAGTTTCATAATTTTTGGAGTCCATATGCAAAAGTTAGGTTTTTGGCCCTCCTTGTACATAGTATTGATTAAAATATTCCATTAATTCATTATTCATTATTGTAACAAATTTATATTTTTAGAATTTTGTAAATAATGTATATAATGCATGTACATATTAAAAGTAAAAGAAAACCAAAAAGAATTTGTGAAATAAAATAAGTCTATAAAATTCATAGACAAAAGACCTATGCTATCCATCTATATATAAATAAAAAGGACTTTATTCTTTCATTCTTTTATCCTTTTATATTTTTATAATCATGTGAATATTATACATATAACCTATTAAAAATATAAATCCAAAATAAAAATCAAGAAAATACATTAAATAAATTAAGTATACAAAATACATAGGTAAAAGACCTATAAGGATACCTACATATACCTAGACCTATTTATTTAAAAACAAAAAAAACTCCTAAAAATTAAATAAAAATACCCTCACACTCACAAAAATAAATTATAATTTTATAAAATAAGCCAATAAAATAATAAAAGAAAATAAATTAATTAAAAATAAAAAAATACAAGTAAATACATACATATACACATTATTAAATTAAAACTATAATAAAACACTTCGAAAAATTCAATAAAAATCACAAATAAATACTACATGAAAAATACACATTTTTTATGTTTTAAGAAAATTCAAATAAAATCATTTACTATGGTGAATAAATCAATTTAGGATCAAAATTCCTGTTTTGTCTTTTAGCGGCTGACGTGGACCAATGGGGCGCCGACCCTTGTTGACCGCCTGGTCAACTATCCCATCTGGGACCTGGCGCCTCTGGACTGTCAACTCCCCGGATTTCTTCCCTATTTTAAGGACATCCCATCCATCGATCGAGCTCTCTTCCTTCACAAGAATTGATCTCTGACCATCCATGATACCCGCCAATAACTTGGATCGATTGGATACTCATTGGATCATGCGATAATCGCCGGTCAATAAGGCACCATGCCAATGTCTATAAATAAGATGCTCCGCCCCCTTTCGCAAATTTGGCCAATTTTAATCCAACCGAAAGCCTTGATCTCGTTCCTGGAACGTTCCTCGTGACAGGGGGAGTGCTCCAGCGCCTCGAATCGGCCGGAGGAAGGAGAATTTTGACGCGGCGGAGCTCCGGCGTCCGCCCTACTCCCTGGTGGCCCCCAGGTATAAGAGCTGTCCTTTTTATGCTTTTTAGTTAGGTTTCGATGTTAGTTTTCGATTCCAGATGTTAGTTTAGCCTTTAGTTAATCATAGTAGCTTAAAAGCAAAAATTCGAAGTTCGTCGGAGCTCAGCTCCGGCGACTTCTCCACCGTGGTCTTGCCTGTGTCCGACCGCCACGTTCATCCCATTTCAAACCCCAACGCATTCTCCATCGATCGCACACATTTGCTCAACCAAGGACCCCTGGTCTTGGCGAATCGGAGCTCCACCTCCGCCGTTCGTCGGAGCTCCTCCGCCTCACTCCATTTCGCTGCAGAGCTTCAAAACCCCGGGTCGAGGAGGTAGCCCTCGCTCCCCCGGTTCTTCCTATGCAGGTCAAACGAGGGAAGAGGCCCATCTGGGCTCGATTCAAGCCAGGAAGAGGTTCCTGGAGGTCTTGTTCTTCATCGACCTCGTCCGAGCCATTCCGACCTCCAGGAACCATGATGAGACCACCGGCCGATGCGGGAAGCCTCCAGCTACGTTCAGACACCCTCAGACGTGCGGGAGAGCCTTGGAGAAGCCCAAGCTTCTTGATCGAAGCTCGACAGGCGCGAGCTTATTCCCTGTTCTTCCAGGGAGCTCCAGCGTCGTCGGATCAGGAGGCGAGGCCCAGATCACTCAGGAGTCGTCCGATGAAGACACGTGCCAACCGTCAGATCCGCGAGGAGCTTCTAATCCGAACCCTTCATCGACGAAACGGTATCCACCGTCAGATGCTCGACGCGTGGATAAGTGGCGCGCCCAACGCCGTAGGATGAAGCGCCTTAGGGGGTAAATTTCAAACACCTCCCCACGCCTTTTTGTATTTATAGTTTAATACCAAAAATAAAAAGTCACGTTGTAAATAAATTATATAATTTGCATTACGCCCCCTGGAGTTTGTATATTTGCAGTTTAGTCCCTCCGCGCCTCACGTGCAACACCCACGTGAGGCGCGTGATTTTTGCATTTAAACCCCGCCGGGTTTTATTAATTGTAAAATGGCCTTGAAAATAAAAATAAATGTTTATTTCTGTTGTAATTTTTGCATGGATGCCTCTGAGAAATATTTTAATTGCAAAAATACCCCTGCCAGGCCATTTATTTTTGTATGCTTTGTCTATTTATTTTGTGCTTCATATTTCCTTGAAAAATTTTGCAAAAATAGACATAAGCTCCTGTTAAAGTACCCTTGCACGCCATATTTTTGGATTTTGATTTTGTTGCATTTTCGCATTTATTAAAAATAAAAAACATGTCTTTTATTCATTATCTAACTTACAAAATACCAGAAAATATTAAAAGATCTCGAAAAATTTCAAAAAAATTTCCTATGGTGTCTTTTGACCTATTTTAGTGTCAGTCCAAAAATCTCTAAAAATCTCAAAAGAAAAACCTTAAAAATTCAAAAATACCCTAAAACTTCAAAAAAATATATATAAAATATAAGAAAAATCAGAAAAATATGAACTCAGTTCCTACTTCTGCTTTATTTTATTATCTTTAGTAAAAAAATAGTGTGGAAACTTTTTGAGGCTGTTTGCTATTTTTAATGCCTATTTTTCTTACAGCCAGACTCTATTTCCCTGTTTTCTCTTATTTTGCTATTTAAAAATACTAAAAATATTTTGAAAAATGTCCAAAAATCACAAGAATAGTAAAAAATCTTGAAAATACCAAAAAGGCCTTATTTCTGAATTTTTGACCATTTTTGTATATTTTTATAAATATTATAACTCCCCTTTATATATATATATTACCCTATAAAAAATGATAAAAAAATGCATAGCTATATACATACATATATATATATATCTATTAATATATGACATGCTAAAAGTAAAATATAAAAAAATATAATATAAAAAAATAAAATAAATACAATTATTATATATATGTGTATATAATGTATGTATGCTTTATATCTACCCTCTAGGTATACATACATCTCTACATATTTATATTACTATAATATATATATATATATTATAATTATATCAATAAAAAATAATAATAAATAAAAAAATAAAAAAAGAAATATTAAAAACCCACAAAAATAGGCTTAACACAAGGTTGACTCTGTGGTTCATGTACATTTTAGGCTATTGCATTTTGTATTGCTCTCTGTGGTTCGACCTCTACATGCTTAGTCACTGTACATTTTGTGGTAGAGTAATAAAGATTAATTCACACTTCTTTTTGAGCATAATTGATACATTCTTTCATTGTGGGTTAATTGTTGTATAGTACGGGTATTCTGCGAGCGGTCGCCTCAGCGACATTTCATACATATTATTGTGACCCACGCAAAATGCCTGGTTATCACCTCCCCACCTTCCCTTGCCAAAATCCACCTCCCCATGCGCCTCCCCCTACCCAACCTCCCTTTGCCTCCCCCGACCTCCGGCCCGACCTCCCTCCGATGACGCTCGATCTCCTTGTTGGCATTCTCGAGAATCTTGCTTAGGATATCCATCATCCATCAAGGTTATCTTTCTCTACGATTGTCATTTCCATTCTAAATTCTATGCATAGTTTTCTTTTAAGTGATGCATCTCAAATTCTATGTCGCAGCCAACCTTACTCCGCAGCTACCGTAACCTCCCTCCATCACAATCGCAACCTCCCTCTTAGTTGTAGTCGAAGGCGATCTGGTATAATATCTTAAATTCATAATCTTATAGTGTTAATTCCAAGAAATCAAATCTAACTTTTTGTAGAAAGGAAATTGAAATGTGGTTTTTTTTGCAAAGGGAGTGTTATTTTTAGAAATGTTAACGTATTGGAATATTTTTATTTCAAAATCAAATGTTTTCTTTAGAAATTAAATTGTAATGTGGATATTGCAATATTAATTTGGATATTCGTATCCATTCGTAGAAGATTTATATTTGTATTTGTATTTTGAGGATATGGATCTTGATTTTTTACATTCGTGTAACAATCATATTCATATTCGTATTCGTGAAATAATATGAATATGATTATGGGTATGACATGAATTCGCCTTCGTATTCATTCGTTTGCATCCCTAATAGGAAGGGTCTGGCAGAGTCGTGAGGCATAACAGATGAGAAGGGGAGCGTTAGAGGTAGACGACGCAGCAAGGACTAGTGGATCTTGCGATCCAACGACCCTAATTAGGGTGTAGGCGGACAGTGAGGATCTGCTCGATCTGATCAGATCTAGTGGCTGGGGAACAAGTGAGGGTGAACAACTAGGATATGATCTGGGGTCAGATCGCAGGGTTGAGGGCATAAAGGTGATGTGGAGAGAGCAGGCCCGCTAGATGTAGTTAAATCGGATGGTTGAGAGGAAGGCGGGAGTGGGTGGCCTGGATCTGATCTAGGATCAGATCAGAGGGCTAAGGATAGAGCGCGGATGGAGGGTCAGGATGCAGGCGGATGAGGCCAGATCAGACGACCTAGGGCAGAGGCAGGTGGCACAAGAAGACAAGGCCACATGGGCGGCTCGGAGGGTGCCACATGACCGCTCCAGAAAATTTAAAAATAACAAAAACAAAGAAAATTCAAAAAATATAGTAGGAAGACAAATTAGGAAAAAGTAAAAACATGAAATTTATAGATCTCATTGAGATCTACAAGTTTTAATGGGTAAACACATCTTGTTTTGTAGTTTTGATATTTTTATATTTATAATTTCTTTTAAAAGCCATGATAAATATATACAATATTTAATCTAATTTTTAGAGATTTTTAATAAGGAAAATAAGGAAAAGGGATAGTAATTAAATATAATAATTGAGCTCAGAATATTAGTGTTAATTATACACATATTATTTACAATATAAGAATAATTAGCATTAGTGATTTAATTGTGATTTTTATTGAATTATTTAAGACAAGAGAATAATAAATAGATTTTAACATGATGTATCTGAGATTCATCACTGAGAGGTCTTCTAGATATGGATTTGAGATTAGATCTCATTATCCATGTCATTATACATGGAGTATACGGTCGCCATGTCCTTATCTCTAGGTATCCATGGATAAAGCACATGTTCTCCAAAAAGTTCAAGAATAATTCTTTTGTTGACAATATCCGAGCATTGGAAAATTGATGAATAAATATAATTTAATTATCGTTAATAATATGGATATGATTCACACTATTTAGGCATATGTAGAAAGACATCTAAGATAATTAAATATGGAATTAATTAACATAGATAAGATTAATATGGATAAAACTATTCACAATAATCATAAATTTTGCGATTGTGATTCATAATATCACAGAGAGATTTAATTGTAAATAAGATTTATAAGTTATAAGAAAATGTGAATTGGATTCACATTATACAATTAAATGTGAAGTGGATTCACATTGTATAATTATATGTAAATGTGATTTACATTTAATATTGTATGGATGAATATGATTCATAATTATCAATGACATAATTGAAATTATCATAAAATAATTTGGAAATATTTTAGTGAAAATTGAAGCAATAAAAGTTGTCGCAACACGTAGAAAATATGTTGACATTGAGAATCTAATCAATTAGAAAAGAGGAGGAGGCTCCAATCCTATTAGGAGTGGACTGCTACATGGAGAGAATCTCCACGATGGTCGTCCACCCTAATTGGAAAGGAGGCTCTCATCTTTCCTTATTAAATTTATTGATGAATGTATTCAATTATTTCTTTTAAATTAATTAATTGTTGTAGCAAATTATTGTAACAAAATATAAACCATTGATTTCAGTTAAGAGTGCATCCTAGCCATCTATTTTTGTATAAGAGAAGGACCAACCCTAAGGCTTTTTTTCTACATATAAGTTGAACAATAAAACCTGTCCCTCACACTCTCTCTCTCATACACATCCATAGGCTCTCCTTTTCAACCCCAAGTGGCCATCCACTCTAGGGTTTGTGGAGAGAATCGTCGTCGCCGCGCTGCCATTGTTTCTACTGGATCAACTACTCATGGATCTCCATCTTCTTCATTACTACGTGCTCGTGAGAAAGATAATGGATATCGTATGACAAAATGAGGAGATTCTCAGCTCGAATCATCCCTAGGAATGTAGGGAGCACACGTCTCATCCGCGTGCCTGCAAGTGCTGTCTATGTCGGATCGAACTTGAGATAGGAGATCTCTTCGCTTAGAGGTTACAAGATCACAGTCACGCTTCAAGGGGCAAGCTTGATATTTTGTGATATAGAAGAAATGACATAAGACCGTTCCTATATCATGTGGTTTCATCGAAATTTTTAGTTCCCATGTCCCTTACGACTAGTGCGACTAGTCGACCTAGATCACATATGATGCGATCTCCATGATTTCATGATGCACGAGTCAGTTTTAATAAATTGAATCATTTAAAGTGGTATATGATCCTTGGTCGAAGGTTTTGGATGTGACCCAAACCCCTAGAAAACAAGATTTTGAATATTGGGTGTGTAGGGACTTGTTTTTTTGTGTAGATGCATTTTATTTTTTGCTCATATGAAAAATCTACCATTTATACTGTTTTTGAAAGAATTTTTGAGATACTTAAATGTGTTTAGAATGTCTGAACATGTCTCCAAAATATTTGCTGATGGTTGGCATCAGACGAGCATCGTTTTAAAATCAAAAAGTTCATGCAGTGTTGTGTGTTTTTGCATGTAAACTCGAATCCAAAACTAAAGATTTTTGTTACTATTTTCCCATTAAAAATATAAAATACATTAATTATGTTAAGAATCAAATCAGAAAATCGCTCGAATTTATTTCACGTGATTCTGACTCCGTTTGCCCTGAATATGTGATATTTAGTTGAGATGGGCCAAGAGATGATTGGATCATATTATTGACACCCTTTTATGTGTTTAATAATTCAAATATAATCATGAAATTTTGGAATTTTCTCTAATTAATTGGTGTACAATTTATTTAGAGAAATACATGACAAATATCAGTCTTGAATGATTGCTTCTTGACATGAAAATCCTAGATTCCAAACTACAATACTTGTAGTTCAATCTTTACATGCAAAACCAACTTGTTTGCTTGATAAGAATTAAAATTTAGGATGATTAAAAATATTCTAAGATGCCTAAATTTTTGCATGATTATCATATAGTATCATGCTGATCGTCAAAAGCAATGATCGATAAAACCTCTTAGTACAAATAAATCCAATTATGTTATTCTGAATTAGAATGGATATGGTGTCTAGATCGAGTATGCTGGCTTAGTTCCTTAATTAACACCTTGCATGTCAAGGAAATTCTTTCTCGCAGCATAACTTGAGTGTCTGGCCAGATCTATTTCAAGGAAGTATAATATGATGCACGGTTAAGGAGTACTCTAACAACTAATTAGAATAATAAATTTGTACTATGTGAGTGAGTGTATTATATAGTAATATCAAGCAAATGAATTGTTTATTGGTTGCACTAGATTCATGATTAATTTAATGTGATTAAATTAATATAATCTAAGTAAAATACACAGTCTATATTTAATAAGACTGGATTTCTCTTGTAAGGTTTGATCATGAGAATATAATTCATGGGATATAGAGGATCATAAGATGACATCCATGGTCTCTCATCAAGGTGAATGGTTCTACCACCATGGATTGTACAATGGATATGTCTATGCGAAGTCATAGCTCCGACTTACAAGCAAACACGGATCATGCTCTCTGCATCTCCAAAGAGTAAGATCATATACGTAGTGACCCCAATGTTGTTCTGTACATAATATTGAGGCAACATTGGATTGTGCATAGCGAGTTCTATTCCTATTGACATTTGATTCAATTGATAACAAGTCAACATCAACTTAGGATGGTGGGGTCGTGCATCAAAGATCAAATTGAAAAATGCAAGTTGGACTTACAAGGCAGAATGAGTTTCCGCTTCCTTCACCCGAGTTATATTTTCTCATATTATTGGGGTGTGACAATGGTGGAAGGGAGATCTCAGATCTCGCTAGAGGTACTTTGGTTAGCATACCTCATGATTTGAAAGTTGAAAGGGAATGGACTTTTAAGATAATAAAAAGCAAGATAACTTTGATATAAAATAATAATAACCTTAATCAAAGTAAATATATTTATGCAGCTTATATTTTTTTAGATAACCTTCATCAATCTCACTCAAAACTATACTCAATCATAACTAGTATCATGGATTGGGTCCATAATCAAAATGTAGTACTTGCAGTTGGACACATAGTGTATGTAGTTGGAACATACAAGTTTCCTCATGATAATGAGGATTGATAATTAAATATACAATAGGACAACAACCTATGGTTTGTATGTCTCTACAGTCTTAATCTCTCATCAAGTGTGCTTTGGAAGTAACATGTCGATGATGATCTTAATTGTCTAGATCGTTCTAAGATCAAATAACACGTTTTGGAAAGGCATACACACTCTCAACATTTAATCATGAATGACATGCTTTACTGCATTATGCAGAATGATGATTCCATAAAAGATGATGTACCCAAAATATTTGAGTACCTACCTGAACAAAAGTCTTTAAAAGTTAAGATGGATGTAGATATGATGAGTGCCATCATTCTACTATCTATACTCAACTTTTTCATGAAACTTCATAATTCATATTGTATTAATAGGATGAAGCAAGCATAAATGATGAAATACTCTTATATTGAAGTTCCTTGAGGACATGTTCAATTTAAGAGGTCTTTTATCTTAAGCAATGGTTGTTTAAGTATTAAAAGAAGTGCAGTAGAAGCATGAGTCTAACCCATGTAAGAAGGAGAGTCAAAGAGTTGATTGTACTTCTCCACCCATGACATCCAACGAGTTGGATGAATGTTAATACTGCAACAAGCCGATATACTGATAGTGATGGATTTGCCACATGGTATAATGGATTTGATTATCATGCAATCAAGAATATACATGTGGATCCAAGAGCAAGAAGGATGAGATTTTGTTATCTCTGACGATATTCCCTCATGATCTCTTCTCACTTGTTTTGGCATCTTTGACGACTCGAATGGTCACGAGATCGTGCATGTTTTTCATAAATGATCCCATTCTTCTCTATGTGACGATACCTTCAGATCATTGCGATCTTTTCCGATTAAAGTGGACATTCTACTAGAAGAGGAGAGAATGCCATTAGGTTTTGAGAAAGAAGTTTCACTCCTCTCATATTTATAGGCAATGATCATTTTCGGATTCAGTTCGTATCTTAAATGGACCTTGATCCATTTACACTAAATTGCTTGCATCTTGAGCTAAGAAAATTGGAATTTAATTTTCTTGGACTCATTGGAAAGATCTTGATAAGCTCTACAAAATGAAATTGTCATCTATTCCATTTGAAAAATTAAAAACCATTGAGACTTCAAAGAGAAACATACGAAGATTTATAATATATCATTTCTAAGCCATCCAATACATTCAATTTAAGCTAATCTTTATAGTATTTTAAATAATATCCGTATGTGATCCATATCAACTTTACATATATATTCATATTTTAAAGATACGATAACATAGTTTTTGTATCCACTAGTACTTATATTCATATTTAGAAATGGATAAGGATATCCACATCTAAATAGCAATTTGCATCCTTAGTTGAGATGTTATAACAATGAATGAAAACATGTTCACTCAAATATTGTAAAATTTGAAGATAAAGTCTGTTTGGTAGGAATGAAATTACAATGGAAATGAATCAAGTCAAGAATGGAACTAAAAAGGGATTGGGAATTAACGTGCATTTCCATTACATTGTTTGAGGTCAAGAATGGAACTAAAAAGGGTTTGGGAATTAACGTGCATTTCCATTACATTGTTTGGCTCACGTCGAGAATATAATATTTAATAAGAGACACATTCTTCTCTTGTGCTCCATTCGAGGAAAACAAAGATAGAAGCTGGCTTTTCTTTTGGTCTAGAAAGTTCTTACGCAAATAAATGTTGGCACGTCCATATATGATATTATAGCATCAATATCCATTCTAAAATATATACAAATATTGATATCATTTTGATGTTCGTAATATTCAATTTGATACATTAATATTATAATTGTAAATATTTATAGGCATCCGTATTTTCATTTTAATATGAAAATATAGATATAGATTAATCATATTTTATATAACTTTGTATGAAATAAATATATTTAGTATATGTGTTCATTTGAGATATCGATTATAATCTACAAATGGATATAGTTACATATATATCAGATCCACCGCAATATCTTGGTATCCATATTCATATCCATTTAGAATGGACATATATATATATATATATATATATATATATATATATAGGAGATATTTCCAATGAGGTGCACCTTTCCTGGGTGCATGGAAAGCCCGCCATTATAACCATCCATAGTAAATCTGATGGTTATCATTAATGGCTCGTTATCTATATTTTTTGAATGTCGAAAAACCCATTATAGTCATTTTGGTATATTCTATATTTAGAATGCAACAAAATATCTCCTAAATTATCTCACATCTCTCTCCCTCTCCCTTCTCTCTCTCTCTCTCTCTCTCTACAACGGCTCTCTCTCGACGACGACTCTCTCTCTCCTGTCTCTCTCTCGACAACGGCATGTGGGAGGAGGCTGCTCCGACGTCCTCCATCGCCTCCTCAACAGATCACGTTCACCTACGTCGCGAAGATCATCGATGACGGCATGTGGGAGGCGGTTGGTCAATTCCACAGGTTCAAACGTCGGAGATCGTGTTTGTGGTGTGAAGGTAAGCGGGGAGGGGAGGAGAAGGTTGAAGGAGTGCGTGAATGGAGGTGTGTGGGCGGAAGAGGACGTGCATGGAGGAGGTGGGTCGTGGAGGAGAAGGGCGGAGGAGGTGCGGGTAGAGAGGATGCTGGAGATGGAGGGCGTGCCCAGGTTTTTACAATATAATGACCTATTTTGCAATCTCGAGTTTTTTTTACAATCCCATATCGTATTTTACAATAGCATATCATCTTTTTACAAATTTCAGACTGTTTTTTTACATTTATACGCGTGGAGGAGGTGGATCATGGAGGAGACGGTTGAAGGAGTGCGTGAATGGAGGTGTGTGGGCGGAGGAGGACGTGCATGGAGGAGGTGGGTCATGGAGGAGGAAGTGCGGGTAGAGAGGATGCTAGAGATGGAGGGCATGTCCAGGTTTTTACAATATAATGAACTATTTTGCAATCTCGAGTGGTTTTTTACAATCCCAGATCGTATTTTACAATATAAATGACCTATTTTGCAATCTCGGACTGTTATGCAATCTGGAGTTTGTTTTTACAATCTCATATCGTATTTTACAATTGCATATCATTTTTTTACTAACTGTGATCTTATTATACAATGCAGGATGCAAAATTACAACAGGGATTCGAATTTTACAAAGATGCTTGGCATTTGTGAAAAACGCACATAGTTACTGATGGATTTACAATATTCATACAGATTTTACAAAACGTCCATGATCTTTTACAATAGTGTTATCAAAATTACAATTATTATAATATAAATATTACTAATTGTGATTTTATTTTACAATGCATGATGCAGTTTTACAATATCAAGCAGAATTTTACAAAAAAATATGCTATTCTACAATGCGCGAAAATGCTACCATGTTGGCGAAAATTCAGTAACTAAAAGGCAACAAAAAATGCCAAATCAGACACGCTAAAAATGGAAAAAATATAAAGATGAAATAAATTTCAAATTCGAAATTAAATTCAAATTTAAAACGAAAATGTATGGACTAAAACACCCTTTTGAATGAAGAACCGCTAGATCGAGATCTAACGGATATCGTGATGGGCTTTCCATACACCCAGGAAAGGTGCACCTCATTGGAAGGGCCCTCTATATATATATGATTTCTTTCAAATAGGACGCAGTCCTTCCTAAGCCAAGGAAGGCCAGCCCCTTTTTTGTATAAAACAGGATGACTTTAGTAGAATACATATACACTTTTGTATTATAATGTGCAGTTTTAATGTTTGTATTATAATGACCAGTTTTGTATGCGACTTTGTATTTATATCGTGCACCTATAATACAAACTGTATACGTATTCTACTAAAGTGCTAATGTTTTATACAAAAAGGGGCGGACTTCCTGAACTCAGGAAGGACTTTATCCTATTTGAAAGGCCCCCTATATATATATATATATATATATATATATATATATATATATATATATATATATAGGGACCCTTTCAAATGAGGCGGGGTCTCACCAATATTATGGTGAGCCATCGAGTAAATTCGTCAGATCTCAATCTGACGGTTTCATCAAAAACTTCATCCAAAATGGCATTTTTGTCATATTGATTTCATTAATTTCGAGTTTCATTTATTGGTTTCAAATTACCATTCTAAGCTTTTCTCGATTTGGTATTTTCACAAATGCCTTTATTGATTAATTTCCAATTTTGTCCTGAACGATTTGAATTCAACCACAGCTTTGTAAAGTACAATGAGTTTTTGTAAAATATATTTTACTCTTTGTAATTTCATTAATGATTTCATTTTATTACTGTAATTTCATTTTGTAAATGGTTGTATCAATTTTGTAAATGTGTACATTCATTTTGTAATTCCAGCGAGTTTTTGTAAGAGTATTTTTTTCTCTTTGTAAACTTCAACTTTTTTGTAATTATGTATGTTTGTTTTGTAAAAAATCCGTGAATCTTTGTAACTGAATCTCCCTCCTTTGTAAAATTCACGCATATTTTCCATTGCGTTAAAGTTCAATTGCCATACATGTTTTCGAATCCTGCAAAATAGAGAAAAACAATGAGATTTCTAAAAAAGGTAAATAAATATGTAAATCTGAATATCAGTTAAGTAAAATTATTATACGATAATGTAACTGAATCTCCCTCCTCTGTAAGAATGTCTGATCACTTTGTAAATTTTAGGCGCTCTTTTGTAAAATGATCTGATCACTTTGTAATATTTATGTAGAATTCTGCGATAATAAGTACACTGTTAGATATTGGAAACATGTAAAAAATTGACATGAGATTGTAAAAAAAATCAATATTTATACAAACCATTCCAACTTTGTAAAAAAACTACGATTTGTAAAAAAGCTAAGGGGCTCCTCCTCCGCGCACATCTCGCCTCCGCCATGCCTCTTATGTGTGCCTTCCTCCTTCATGCCCCCTCTCTGCGGTCGAGAGGTGTTGCATGGAGGAGGAAGTTGGATACGATGAACCCCTCTATCAAAACCTAGAGGTGTTGCATGGAGGAGTATGCTGGTGTCGTCGAACCCCTCCCCCTCCTCATCTTTCTCTTCCGATCCTGCAAGTTAAAAAAATTTAAGAAGTAACATTATCTAGATCCATGGCATCGTCATGTACCTACTCCATCATTGCACGTCGCCATTAGAAGGGGAGCCACCATCATCCTCATCGCGCACCGCCATCGGAGGGAGAGTTGCACGCATCGGGATAGCGAAGAGGGGACAACCACAACCTTGCACCGCATCTTCTTCTTCCGCATCTTCTGGACGATCGCATGGAGGAGGATGTTGATGCCGCCGACAATCGATCGCACGCACAAGAGAGAGGGTGCCTCTGCTGGACAATCGCGCGCGTGAGAGAGAGAGATGGAGGGAGGTCGGCGTCATTGATTAATCAAGAGAGAGAGAGTAGGCAATTTAGTTGTCACATTCTATATTTAGAATTTGACAAATGATCAAAATGAGTTTTTTACCATTAAAATAATATAATTAATGTGTCATTTATCACAACCGTATGATTTAAATTAAATGGATGAGATGGATGGCTCACCACAAAAGTAGTGAGACCCCGCCTCATTTGAAGTTTCTCCTATATATATATATATAGAGAGAGAGAGAGAGGAGGGAGGCTGTTTTGAGTAATAGCCAAGTTGGCTGTTACACAAGGCAGTCCCCCCCCCCCCTTTTATATTTTTTCGAAAATAGAACCATGTATATTCATATATATGTCCCGCATACATGTCATTCAAATTTCGTCAGAAACGGAGACTCCTATGCCCTCCATCTAGACATGTAGATTACAGCAAATTTCAGACCGTTAAAAATTATAGTCTCCGTTTCTGACGAAATTTGAATGACATGTAGGAGGGACATATAGATGAATATACATGATTTTATTCTTGAAAAAAAATAAAAGGGGGGGGGGGGACTGCCTTGTGTAACAACCAAGTTGGATGTTACACAAAACAACTTCCTTTTCCTCTCACACACACACACACACACACACACACACACACACACACACACACACACACAGAAACACACACACACACACACACACGCGCGCGCACACACACATATATATGGTTAAATGGGGCTGCCCCCTGGAGGGAGCTAACTTGCCTCCCTCCACGCTATTTAGCCCGAGTTTTTTTTGAAAATTTCTTCCGTGAATATTCATCACTATATCCCTATATTATGCTATTAAAATTTCTTGCGAAACAGAGACTCGTACGGCCTCCATCCAGACAGTCATTTTTTAACAGTAACAGAATTGCTAAAAACGACCCTTCTGGATGGAGGCCGTAGGAGTCTTTGTTTCGTTTGAAATTTGAATGACATGATATAGGGATATGTTGATGAAAATCTACGGAAGAAATTTCGAAAAAAAATAAAAAAGTGGGTGAAATGACGCGGGAGGAGCCAAGTTAGCTCCTCCCGTGGGAGCAGCCCCATTTTACCCATATATATAATATTGACATCCATAGATATATGTTGTCATATTTATATGCACATTTTAGCAACAATTTATAGATTTATTTGTGACTATATTTGATCTAGTTATTATGAAATAATTATTTTGTATATTGTTTCATTAAATATCATCTGCACAACTTTAATTTACAAACATGTATAGTTACATTTATGTCGATCCAATACCATTTTCTATTTTATATATCCATGTTCATTTTAAAAGAGATATTACTTTGATTATCTCCTAACATCTATATTGGTTTCTGTATATCCGCTTTAAATTAACTATACATTTATTTGTAAAGTATATTATATAACAATTATTAAATGGATTTAATGGGGCTGCCCGCAACACGATTGCTCCGCCTCCTATTTCTGTATTTTTTCATTTTTTTTGAAAAATATCACATGTATATTCATCCCTGTATCCCTCCTATATGCCATTCGAATTTCGTCAGAAACAGAGACTCCTACGGCTTCCATCCAGACAATAATTTTTAACGGTCGCAGGATTTTTTAAATCGACACTCTCTCGATGGAGGCCGTAGGAGTCTCTGTTTCTGACGAAATTCGAGTGGCATATATAAGGGATATAGGGATGAATATACATGGTGATATTTTTTTAAAAAAAATAAAAATGCCGAAAATGACACGGGGGCTAGGCAACCATGTTGCTGCCCCAAAGGGGCAAACCCATTAACCTCTTATTAAATATATTAAGTATATTTATAACATTCGTTTATCCTTTGCACCAACTTGAACATGAAAATATATATTGATACATCCATGATCCAATCTATTATCATATCCATGATGTGCATATTTCGACATATGTATTTCAAAATATTTGAAAATGGATATGGATTTATTATCACACTTTAATATATCTGCAAATATTTATACTCATATAAGTATTTTAGCAATAGCTCATATTAGTATAGTTATTTCATAAACAATGATGAGGAGATAACCAATGTTGATGAAAAGTGTATACATTCACATGAACATTGGACTAAATGTTGGAAGGAATATATCATAAATCATAGGAGGTATCTAGGTATGATGGTTTTCATGTTAAATAGAATTATGATTTTATTGTAATCATTATTCCTACCTTATTATGGCCTAACAAACATACTAAGGGAGTCGGTAAGAGAATGTTCATTCCATTCCCCTTTGAAATCATGCTTAACAACCATGGCATAGGACTCCCATTCGAATTTCACCTTAAAAAATGATTTAGGAAGTTCATTCATCTTAACCTAACCAAAAGTTGATCACACCTACATGGCTCATACGTAAGAGCCCAAAAAGTGAACCCGCACAGATGTAGTTAACATCACATGCAACACTAGACATATGATAAAAAATAGACATAGAGTTCAATTATAACAAAAGAAGACACTTGGCTTCAACAAAAAAATTATATAGTACAATCGATTTAGGAGATTAACGTTATGAAAGTGGCCATCACCCACAATGGACAAATCATCTTGAGGGGAAGAATAGGTGTGAGCTTCCTCGGAAGGGGTGTGCTTCTTGGAAGAGCCAGCATGAGTCGAGCTTTTTGTGTTACTTGGAGAACACACAACTTAATAACATCTAGAGCGATCTCTACAAAAGTAAGAGAAATGAAAGAATTAATGCTAGGTTGATGATAAGGTAACAATCCATTTCAAATAAAATCATGAAACACATTAGTGAGAATCAAGCGACCATGGCAAGGACACTGATAGGCCCAATAAATTTGTGTCATGTCCTGAAATATTTTTGCACAATAAATGAGGATACACTCAAAGGTGTTTTTGCAGGGAGCCCTCTAGACGAACAACGAAAGACATTCCCTCATGGAAAGGATATGCCAAGAATCAGTGAGACAATGTGAAGTAGAGACAACAACAAAGAAAATTTTAAAACCATATTGGTCGGAGTAAAGCTTGATTCAAGAAAAATCTTTCTAGTGATGAGGCATAGTCTAAATAAGTGGCTATAATTTTTCAAATCATCATGTCAAAGAAAACATTTATTTTCCAAATTTATCATCATTTTATAAATAAATTCTTGGGTATTTATTTTTTGACAATCCACTAGCCACACGAATTAAGATACTCTTGGGTCAAATATTTTTGACTAGAGATCAAAGTTAAAAGTTGATCTAACCTCACCATTAATAGGAGAGTGTAAATCAACTTGTTAAGGCTAACAATCCCGGTAACTTCGATAGAAGGTAGCGGGTAGAGATCCATTTCTGTTTGTCCTTATTCAATGTATCGCTGTTGTAAGATGATTCTCAAATTCTCAAGTTGTTTCCAAAATCCAATCGGTGTATGATTTACCTACTATTTAAACCTGTTACTTTTGCCATTCCAAGAAGTCAACCCCTTCCGAACAAAGCTTGTTTTGTTATGGGAAGAGCCTAGATATCTAGGAAGGAGTCATTTGCGGCATTTTGTGACAAATTGAGTCTTTTCAAAGGGAGGACGATTCTCAAGAATGTAGTTGTTGGAAAAGTCTGATTATAACAAACGAGCACATTTGATCTGGTCTTTCCATATTGGAGAATGAGCAGCTGGAAATTTATGTTAGAGTAAACGGGCTACCCCTAAAAGAGCAAGCACTGATCAATTGGGAATGCAAAGGTTTTCGAAGCTCAAGTATGACAACATCAGATTTCTAAGTAGAGCATTATTAAATTGATGAAGATCTAGGATACCCCATCCATCGTTGTCTTGGGTCCCATAATTTTTTTCCACGACACTTCAACCTTAATAGAATTGTTTGTGTTCCCATTCTAGAGAAATTTATGACAATATTTTATCAACGTTGTTGATAATTTTATATTACATTTTAAGGCAAGAGAGTATGTGCGTAGCTAGAGAGTCAAGGGATTAAGAAGGCAAACTTGAGCCCGCAATGGAAGGATTTAGCCTTCTAACCTTGAAGTTTAGAGGTTTTTTTTCTAACAGTAAAGTCCAATCCTCGACAAAGGACCTTTTGTTAGATAAAGAAAACTGCAGATAGATTAACAGAGGAATACAAGGTTCCATCTAGAATCGCTTCCGCCTTAGCAGCTTCATGGTTCGAGAGATTTAGTCCAAAAAAATATGACTTGTTTCTATTGGTCTCAAGAGCTAAAATTTTCGAGAAGATGTTCAATGTAGTGTGGACGCTTTTTAGTTCCTCTTGATTAAATTCCAAGAAAATCAAAAAAGCCATCTGCAAATTGAATGTTCCTGATCATTGAGAACATTCCTTGTTAAAAAACCCCACGGCATTTTCCGGCCTCTACAAGTTTTGCCAACATAGCGTCAGGAACGAAAGTGAATGAAAGAATAGTGGTAGAGATATTGGGTCACCTTGGAGAACTCCTTGTTCATGGCGAATGAAGCTTCCAGAGACCTATCAAGTTTAAATGACACTCGAATAGTCTCAAGAAAGGCATGAACTCACTCGATGAACACATATAGCACCCCAGAAGCAGACATAACTCCCAAAATGAAAAGCCACCTTAATGTATCAAAAGCCTATCTAAAATGAATCTTTAAGATGACTGCTTTAGCTCCATATCTAGTCCAACTATCCAGAATAGACAAGACAACACCAAAAGCATCAATTGGATGCCTTCCTTTAATAAAAGCATATTGCAAAGAAGCCACGTACGGTCTTTGAGAATGGGAACCCAAGAATTTGTCAAAACTTTATATATGATTCGGACGGGTAAATTTATCAAACTAACCGGTATGAAATTTTCAATTTTGTTTTGGATACGTTTCTTAAAGATCAAAGCAATATGATTTTCGAATGTTGAAGATCCTTAATATTGAAATTGTTTTTCTTCATTATTCCTCTCCCTCTATAGACGGTCAACATTTTGATCCTAAGGTTAAAATAAGGAATAAGATTTCTCCCAATATCTCTTCATCATAGCGCCGTCAAAAAAAAGTACATCTAATTACAACTTTTCTAACATAACAACATTATCCCTCTTTATCCTTTCTCTCCTACCAAACAGAAAATAACAAATAACTCAATTTCCTCTGGGGTTTTGGGAGGCACTATGTCCGTTGGGACACGATTTGCCTCCCCAAATCGGAAGGTGGGCTGGGGCTTCGGTCTACACTGACTTTACGCAGCGCTGCTCTCCTCGTTTGGAGCTGGAGGCTCCTTCATGCGGATAACTCTCTCTGGGCGGGCTTCATGAGATCCAAGTACCTCTCCGATTGCTCCTTCGGGGTGGCTACGGCCAAGCACGGTGACTCAGCGGTTTGGAAAGCGATGCTTCGCGGCAGAGACTCGTTCTGGAGTCGTCTCCCGCCCTCCTCCTCCTCCCTCGCCCTCTCCTCCGCGCCTCCGTCTCCGACTCTACATTTCTCGTCGGCTGTGGAGGCGGTTAGGCCTCGTGGCCCGCCTGCCCCCTGGGCGAGCGTCGTTTGGTGCAAGGGCGTGGTGCCTCGGCATTCTTGCACGTTGTATCGTGCCCTCCTTAATAGGCTTCCTACTCTGGACAGATTGGCGAAGCTTGGGATCACCCTCCCCGCCTCTTGCTACCTGTGCCTGGCTGCTGATGAATCCTGTGAACATATCTTTTGGGAATGCTGTTTCGCGGTGGATGTTTGGACTCTGGTACTGCAGGGCCTTGCTCTTCCGCTGTCGCCACCTCGCTCTCTTGGCAACACCGTGCTGTGGATTTGCCAATTCCCCTCGGCCTCTCACCGGAGGCTGGGTTGCAGTGCCCTTGCGGCCACCGTTTGGGAGCTTTGGAAAGAGCGGAATATGCGTTGGAACTCAGGTCGCACCTCTGAGGCGGTGCTGCTCGCAAGGAACGTCATCTCCACTGTCAGATCTTCCCTAACCTTCCGAGTGCTTTAGGCTCCACCTTTTCTGGGAATTACATGTAATTGCAATATGCTTTTGTGGTTTTTCCTACTGTAATTGGCCTGCAGGTTGCGGTGGCCATGTTTTTGGTTTGACAGTTTCTGGGATCTGTCCCCCCCTGTAATTTTTGTGCAGCTTACAGGAATATAAAGATTTATTACCTATAAAAAAAAAAACCCTTCGTTTTTACTCGTAGACTAAAAGAGAGGAAAAGGACACCAACGCAATGACGAGGGAGGCAGTAACCCAGAGGCCTTGGACCAGTCTTGGTCCCTCACCACCTGCGCGTTGCCTTCTCTCTTTCTGTCCGTCCGCGTCGCCACGCCATTCACGTAGACACAAATAAAAATCAGCACTCCCCATCCATTATCTATTCCCACTCTTTTAAAATAAAAGGAGGGAGAGAGAACAAGAAGAACACAGGAGGAGATTGCAAGAGAAAAGGCGGAGAGAGAGAGGGGGAGATGGTGGCCGTTATTTGAGGCACCCTTTCCTTCTCCCCCCCTCTGCTCTTCTTCAACACTATTCCTGGTGTGATTCTCGCCTCTCCGGGTTTCGCTCTCAGGTTCGTTTTTCTCATCTGAAAAAATCCCTCTTTTTTTCCCCCATTTTTTGCATTTCATTGTCCCCCTTCCACCCTCTCCCCTTTTCTTTTCTGGAACAAAGATTTGACTTTGATGCGAGAAGTCGATCCATCTGCATGTTTGAGGAGCATGGTCGTTCTTGCTCTCACCACCTTTCGTAGGTTCGGATTTTTCCCCCTCTTTGAACGATTCATTGGATGGGACGTGCACTTTTTAAAGTTTATTTTGATGACTTTTTCCACGGATTTGGAGTTTGATCTTCATAAAGGCGAAGACTTGTTGAGATCTGCGAGACTATATGGTTATTTCTTAGTTTTTTTTCTACAGATCTAATTCGGAGAAAACGAAAAGTCGAGGAACATTCTCTATTTTTCAATGTTTTCCACTCCATTACGACCTCTTGGAGACCTCGCCGAGTTGGATTCTTCACACCCACAAACCTGTGAATGCCTTTTGCTAGGTTGGCGTGCTCCTTGTTATGACCTGTTCTACAGCTGGATCCACCCACCCTCTTGCCTCCAATGGCCTCCACGCGTTTTTTTTCTTATTCTTTTGTGGGCTTATCTGGTCCACATAGGAAAAAGCAGTGAACTTTGTCCGATTTTGGCATCACAAAGGATCGGAGCCACTTGATAGGTTGAGATCGCAACCCGATTAGGATGAAAAGATGGTTTTTTTGCCATGTAGGTAGTTGTAGCAACCTTATTTCTGAACCTTTTTCATTTATAATATTTCTGTCCCAACGAAAGGGAATCTTGGTGCCAATGGTAAAGGTGCCCATCATGTGCCAAGTTTGGCTCATCAAGATAACGTCTTTCTAAAAAGTGTAAGGTATGATGTAGTGGTATATCTAGTTGGTATTATGCATCCCATGATTTCTGACTTGTATGCTAATAAGTAGCATATCATCTGTCTCCATCCGTGGTCATTAAGACTTTTTCAGATTAACAGGTCTAATTATTCAACTTCTCGCATCTTCGAGCCAAACTTCAGTAAGTACTTGAGAGTCTGAGATGTCTCTTTAAATAAATGCATCTCTTATTTTTTCTTGTTTTTAGGCGCATTTTGTTCCGTTAATGATCTCATTGGGATTTTGATCTAAGTTAGAGTCTTCATTGCAAACATGTTTTGCACGTCTACAACTGACAACCTGACAATCTATTCCATACAACATGGCATGTCTATAATATTTACCAGATATGCACATTTTTACCACAAAAAGCACCCTGCCCGTGCAGATAAATAAAATGTTTTTGTGGTTTATAAAATGTTTTCGAAAAAAATCTTTCTCTGAAACAGGTAAATAAAATGTTTTTGTG
This sequence comes from Ottelia alismoides, assembly GCA_037367405.1. Taxonomy (NCBI): domain Eukaryota; kingdom Viridiplantae; phylum Streptophyta; class Magnoliopsida; order Alismatales; family Hydrocharitaceae; genus Ottelia; species Ottelia alismoides. The sequence continues at coordinate 1,490,704 of JAZKJV010002551.1, read as the reverse complement.
GTTGTCACTTGCCATAGTTTTAATTACTCTTTTCCTTTCCCGTGCAGAAAACAGCAATGACAGAACCCAATTCCAATACCCAACTTCTCCAAAGACCATCATCGTCGTCGTCAAGATTACCAGACTTCAAGCAATCGGTGAAGCTCAAGTATGTCAAGCTCGGCTACCACTACCTCATCACCCACTTCATGTACCTCCTCCTCACGCCTATCTTTGCCATTGTTGTCGCCCACCTCTCCACCTTCTCCTTCCAGAACCTCCTCGACCTCTGGGACAGCCTCCGCTTCAATCTCATTTCCGTCGTCGCCTGCTCTGCTGCACTCGTCTTCCTTCTCACCCTATACTTCCTTACCCGGCCGCGTCCCGTCTACCTCCTGAACTTTTCTTGCTACAAGCCAGAAGATGCGAGAAAATGCACCAGGCAGATCTTTATGGAGAGATCCACCCTCACGGGTACCTTTCATGAAGAGAACCTTGAATTCCAGCGAAAAATCCTTGAGAGATCTGGGCTCGGGGAGGACACATACCTCCCTGAAGCTGTCCTCCGTGTCCCGCCAAACCCATGCATGACGGAAGCCCGGAAGGAGGCTGAGATGGTCATGTTCGGGGCGGTGGATGAGCTGCTCTCGAAGACGGGTGTTAAGCCAAAGGACATCGGGATCTTGATAGTGAACTGCAGCTTGTTCAATCCGACTCCGTCACTCTCTGCCATGCTTGTGAATCACTACAAACTCAGAGGGAACATTGTGAGCTACAATCTCGGTGGGATGGGTTGTAGCGCAGGGCTGATCTCGATCGCGCTTGCAAAGGATCTGCTTCAAGTGCATCCCAATTCCTATGCTCTTGTTGTGAGCATGGAGAACATAACTCTCAACTGGTACTTTGGGAACAGCAGGTCCATGCTTGTGTCCAACTGCCTGTTCCGCATGGGTGGTGCGGCGATCCTCTTGTCGAATAAGCGTTCGGACCGGAGGCGGGCCAAGTATCAGCTGGTCCACACTGTGAGAACCCACAAGGGTGCTGACGACAAGTGTTTCAGCTGCGTGATGCAGGAGGAAGATGAGACTGGCGAGGTTGGAGTGTCCCTCTCGAAGGATCTAATGGGCGTTGCCGGAGATGCGCTGAAGACGAACATAACGACATTGGGGCCACTCGTGCTGCCCATGTCCGAGCAGCTCCTCTTCTTCGTGACCCTGGTTGGAAGGAAACTCTTCAAGATGAAGGTGAAAGACCCATCGAGCTTTGTTGATGATTGGTATCTCGCGATAGCTTACATGTTGCAAACTGATTTTACGATGATTCTGAACAGGTGAAGCCATATATTCCTGACTTCAAGCTCGCATTCGAGCACTTCTGCATCCACGCGGGTGGGCGTGCAGTGCTGGACGAGCTCGAGAAGAACCTGCAGCTGTCAGATTGGCACATGGAACCATCAAGGATGACGCTGAACCGGTTCGGGAACACATCGAGCAGCTCGCTGTGGTACGAGCTGGCCTACACGGAGGGGAAAGGGAGGGTGAAGAAGGGAGACAGGACGTGGCAGATCGCGTTCGGATCAGGATTCAAGTGCAACAGCGCAGTTTGGAGGGCGTTGAGGACCATAGATCCAACAAAGGAGAAGAATCCATGGATGGACGAGATCGACCGGTTTCCTGTCCAGGTTCCGCGGGTTTCTGCGATCCGAACTTCTTAGGGAGCTGAATTTGATTAGAAGGAAGGAGAGGCGTTTGTATTGTAGGTTATTGTTGGGGATCATCCCATTGTAGACTTATTGTTGGAGTTGGGATCTACCTTCTTGTTGTCTTAATTTGATGTCTTTGTATTATTGGAATTCCTGCGGATTCATTTTGGCCTGGTAATGCTGTTCTGACGAAGGAAAGACAACTTGCGAAGCCAATGTATGAAGGTAATCTAACTAAATTGCAAAAAACTTCTTCCTTTCAGCAAGAGTGTTCAGATCAGAAACCTACTGCATTTGCGTGCATCCATCGTGTATTCCAGTTATCATGGAATCATGTGCCCTCTGAATGTGCTGATCATGTTGACAATAAAAGGCATGTTAACACCCAAAAAAAGAGTGTCTCAGACATTATTTAGCTACAGAAAAGGAGCTGTCCTGATGGCTCAGTTGAAATCCTTCAACATTCTCCAAATTATTCAACCAGAAAAAAAGAAGTTTATCTCCTTGGATTGCTCACAAGCCCCATTAGATTGCGCTCTCTCTCTCTCGGACCACAGAACTTCTTTGACCTTCGACCTGAAAGATAGATGCCTTAGAAAGTTAGAAGTCAACCCAAAGGGCTTGATGGGGGAGCTCCTCCATTATCATGAGATAAAAAGATTGCATCATCTATTTTGTATACGTCTACAGTATTTATCTCTTGTAAGGATGTGGCTAGGGTGTGAATAAGACGGGCGAATGTGTATTGTACTTTCATATCATACTCCGGTCCATAACAAGGCTACCACGTTGGTGTGGCTAACTCATTTATAACCCATCAATGCGATACCCTTCCATTTGACCCTCCCTAGCCACTGCATGCTCAATCAAGATCCTTGAAGATAAATGGACCCCTTGGATTACTGCATTATTCTCAAACTATTCCAGTTGTTAATAACAATACAATATCATTATTATGCATTTAATAATCCACATATGCATGATAAGCTCTTTAACATTACTTTACTAAGGGCTCGTTGGGTAACCGGGTTACCCGGGATAACCCGGTTTACCCCCTCTTTTCATGGAATGACATTCTATCATAAATCATAGTGATATCACATCACATTCTTTATTCCAACCCCTCCAACCCTCATAACCATCCCAAACAACTACTATTCCAATCATGATATCCCAACCCACCCCAACCCAGCAACCAAACAGACCCTAAGGGTAACATATTTTACCATTTCGATGTTTAGAACAATGGCTTCACATTATATATGGCATAATTCTTGTATTTGATTAGCATGTACATCTCAACAAATGGCAACACTCATCATGCTATTCAAGGTAAAAAGAATGCCTACAACAATGACACAATAGTACTTAATTATATTGATTATACATTTTTAATGCATCTTCAATAGCTCAACATCAGACAACAAAATCATCCTACTTTAAGGAGCCAATGCTTGCACCTAAGTAATGATGTATATGTTCTTAACAAGAGAATGAACTTTCATATTTGCATGTTCATTCTAGTAAAAATGCATAATATTATTCACAAGGTAGCATGTTCATTTATATCCAACAATGAACTACTCATCAAGAAACGATATACTCCCAACATATAGCAATATTTGCATGCTCCTATAGATGAATCTCACGTTCATCTCTTTATTATTTCATTTTTTTTAAAAAATCATATGCAAAACATATGCAAATAGGAATTAATTCTATATCTTACAAAATATTAAAAAATACATTTTTTATAATCCCAAAAAATTAAACGAATAAAAAACAACAACAAAGCCTTTTCCACATTAAGTAGGGTCGGTTATATGGATTCTTTATCTCCATTCATATCTAATTTGGGTCATTCTCAGACTTAGAACCAAGTAACTAAGATCTCTTCCGATAGTCTCCTTCGAACACTTCTTGGACCTTCCTCACCCTCTCTTAATCGACTAAACATCCCAAATCTTGCTCATCTAACTGGTGCATCAACCAACCTCCTTTGCAAATGACCAGACCACGTTAAGCGCTTCTCTCTTGGCTTATCCTCTATCAGAGCTACACAAACTTTTCGTTTGATCACATCGTCCCAAATCTGATCTTTTCATGTATGACCACACATCCATAATAAGATTTTCATTTCTATTTGTCATTCTTTGCACATGTCTATGATTCACATGCCAAAACTCAGATCCATACAACATAGTAGGTCACACAAATTCTTTGTACTACTTTTCTTTGATTTTCAAAGGAATTTTTTTAACACATAGAAAAATAGAGGCCCGTCTCCACTTTAACCAATTTACATTTATTCTATGAGTAACATCTCCATTGATTTCCCCATCATGTTGCAAAATAGATCCCAAGTATCTACAAGACTCCTTATTCTGAATGTTCAATAAATATGCACTTTATATATTCAATCTTAGCCTTATTTATAAGAAATCCTTTAGTCTCTGAGACATGTCTTCAAACCTCAAGCTTCTCATTTACTCTATCTCAAAACTCATTAACTAACACAATATCATCAACAAACGACATACATCAAAGTATCTCATTTAGAATGTGACTAGTTAACTTGCCTATAATCAAAGTGAAAAGGAATGTACTCAAAGGTTGAACATTGTTGTAGATTGATGCTGATGCTGAAACAATCACTCTTCTCAAACTTGATCCTTACAAAAGACGAAGTCCTGTCAAACATATCATTTATAAGGTTAATGTATAGAACATGTACTTGTCTCTTCTCCAAGATCTTGTGGAAATGAATCATAAGCCTTCTCCAAATCAATAAAAATCATATAGAAGTTCTTCCTTTTAGCTCTATAAATCCCTAGAGTTCTCCCCAACATGTGGATAACTTCAATAATTGAGAGATCTGGCATGACCTGAATTGATTTTTTGTTACTTTGAAAATTGTCTCAGTCTTCTTTCAATCACATGTTCCAAAATTTTCATATTGATGAAGCCCGGATTCAACTACATTATCTCTTTATATTATCTCCCTTGCTTAAGAAAACCAATAAAATCTCTTAATAATTAACCTTAATTAACTTACTATATGTTGTGAATAATTACATCTAATTATTGTATATTATCTATTATTGGGCTATTATTTTATGTGCTTATTATTTTTTAAAAAATAAAATAAAAATCAGAATAACATTGTATATAATTAAATTAGCATAATTTATAAAATAAAAATCCAAAAAATAAGAAAATAAAATAAAGTAATTTATTACCTACTTGCAAAAATGATTACTTTTTATAGATAATTTTATCTCTCTTTGATTTCTACATGAAAGTTGTACATCTCATCGAGATCTACAACTTTCTTGTTTTCTATTTTTTCTGATTTGACTCCCTTCTATGTCTTTTTATTTTATCTCGTTTTCTTTATTTCTTTTAATTTTCATGGGGCCACATGTCATCATCTCAGCGCACCATATGGCCCCGCCTCTTCTTTGCATTCCTCTTCACTCCATGTTGTTGGATCATCAGATTCAACGGCTGATAGCCCTTTTCCTACATTCAGCCACATCTTCCAAGGACTGCAACCCTTCGTGCAACACCGTTTTCAACCATTTCTTCCGCTAACTCTCAATAACCTAACCGCCTCCTTCAAATATCAGACTCTTCCCTGATCATCAACCATCTTCGCCTATGTGGTTGTCCTCTGCATCTCCCTCACGTGCTCCACTGGTCGTCGGTTGAAACTTCCACCAAGACTACTTGTAACCTCCAAACTCCTCTCCTCAAAACCCCTTCGTCGCCGCTTGAGATGGTTATTAGCCATTCCGTGAGTTGTCTCTGAGACCATGTCCTCCTTGAGTGATAACGAGAGAGTGCTTCTATGTGCAATGATCGAGACCTTCTCAGACAAGATCTTCGACCAAGGTTGGCCATGTTTCAACTGCTGCTCGTAGCTGATCGAGCTTCCACCCAACCAAGGTGGTTAAGCGACGAACTGAGAAGCCTTCAAGCTTCTTCGTTGGCCAAGATTCAATCCTTCATTCTCTTCCATTTCTTCAGATTGGTCTTTGTTCCATTTTCTCTTCTGATTTCTCTATTAATTTCTCATTGATTTAAGCATTTATTTTTATCTTCAACCATACCCAAAACTTCACCACACCTTAAGTATCTTCACGAACATCCTTGTTAGCTCATTCCGCGTTTCCATGCTCATGAACATCTTGATTCATTCTCAAGCTTGCAAAGCTTGAGAACTCATTAGGAATTGAACTTCCGCCCCATGACATCATCCACTTCATTTTATTCCAACTTGAATCGCTTCATTTTTTGCTTTGGGTGTGCTCCAACACTTGCAGGGTTCATTGATAGGAAATTTCGAGTTCTTCCGATATGTTATTTTTACTCTGACGAGCCTTCATAGGTTGGGCCTTCCAGACCCTTGTAGTGACCCTTTGAGCTATCCTCATTCTTGTTAGATATCTATGAAGGTAATCTGATCTTCAAGAAATCCAAGAGAGCAAAGCTATGAGAGACGCCCCTCGCTGGAGACCTGATTTTGTCGCCGCCTGCGGAGGAGGAAGAAGGGGATTCTGAGATCAACAGTTGCTGTTCGATCACCCCCATTTGGGCGTGATCTGACGGACACCATCACGCCACATCTGCACTGAGCCAAGAACCGAAGCGTCATTTCAGACCTAAGGTCTGGAGCAGCCAACCATGCCATGAGGCACCAACGAACGATGCATGACCCGAACCACGCCACCCGAGCCTCCCCCAGGTCACATAAAACATGCACATGATATTGGTGAAATTGCGGTCAAGCCCATAAAGATTCATATATTTGCAGATAAGTCCCACCCTTTTAGAAAAATGTAATTATACCCAAGCAAGTTTCTGTATTTACTATTTAGTCTATTTTAGACCTATTTGTAATAAAATAATTCATGTTTTCTTGCATTTATGCCTCTGTATTGTTCCTTTAATAACTCATGAATCATTTATCTATTTTTAATTAATTGGTGTCATTATAAAGCAAATTTTGTACTCTTTAATTTAGTGCATTCGAATCATTGAATTGGTCTATAAATTTACGCATTAATTTTAGAGTGCTATTATTGTTTGTTTAACCTTATTATTCATTGGAAATTGAACTGCAATTAGGTTGAATTTGCTTTCTGCTTGACATTGATCCAACATTAATTAACCAACTATTTTCGCAAGTAAATATTTTATTAAATCATGAGCTAATTGTGGATTATATATCTATTTTGTGATTGCATTGTATTATTGGTTCTCATATTAAATAATTGCATTTTTTAAAAAAATGCATATTGTGTGTTTCTTTGCACTTTGCTTGACCTATAACCTATAAATTGCTTAAATAATTAATTGACTCCTAAATTTAATTAAGCAATTGATCATTTCTTTATGTTCGACCATCGACTTGCCCAGGTATAAATTCAAGCTAAGAACTCTTCAGGATATTTTTTCTCGGTTCTGAGTGAGTGTCGATTGGCTCATTTGCTACAACGAGAGTATATTATTTTAGCCAACTGACTATTCGTCAATGAATTATCAGTATGATACCTCTATAATTTAAATAAATTTGAATGCCCCATGTATTCTTATAAATAAATATCATAATGCTTTTCCTCAATTCTTGAGGAATTTCCTTGCATCGTCAAATAACATTGAATTAATTTCAAGCAACATTCACCTAGAACTCTCCATACTTCTATAGTTATGTTATGTTGTACACCTTTCCCGGATTTCATAACCTTTAAAGCCTCATCTACTTCCTTCATTTGCATTCGTATGTACCTTGCACGATTCAGGTAACTTTCACGTCTAACTAGATCAAAGTGATCTCTTTACTCCCTTGCCCAATGAAAGCTTATGGAAATACTGCTTCCACTGAGTCTCTATATTCTTCTGAGTAACAAGCACATGTTCGTCCTCATCCTTAATGTTTCTCACTTGAGAAAATCTTTGGTCTTTCTTTCTCTTGCTTTGGTCAATCTAAATATATTATTCTGGGCCTCCATTGTGAAACCTCTCATAATTGGACATGTACTTAATTGTAAAAACTACTTTTACTCATTATTCAAAAAATATTTAATTAATCCATCGCATAATGCTCGTCGAGACCTTTCCAACGAGTCCAAGAATGCAAAAGTCTGAGTTCGGGAGCCCGAATTACAACTATTTTAGCGAAAAAGGGTCCATGCCATATTCGGATCCGGACCCGGATCCGAATCCGGGTTGGACCCATATAACCAGCCCTCCCCTTCCAAAAACCGCTCCAAAAACCCAGCCCTCGAATTCCAGCCCCTTCCTCCTCCCTCCTGATCGTCGGAGCTCCGCCGGAGCTCGCCGAAGCACAGAGTATCGACGATCTGAGACTGCAATCACGTAGAGGAGGTCTAGGAAACCATCGTGTGCGGTTTTTGTCATCAACGGAGTGTCGTGTGCACAATTCTCCGCGGGAGGAGAAAGCGAGGAATCCGATCTTAGAGGTGTGATACTCCCCTTCCTCTTGTTGTGGTGTCCACACGAATTTTGATCATCCATCTTCTCACTATAAGCTTAGTTACATGTTTTTGTGGTGTGATTTTGGTTGGATATATCTCCTCTTCGACATAAATCGCATCTAACCATAGTTCACTCCATGTTCCCTACATGAGATGCTTTGGAGTTTAGAGTATGGTTTAAGTTTTACACTTTGGTGGTTGTTCTTACTTGAGAAATAGGCGCCCCTTTCTGGACCCTCCTGATATGGATTGACTGCAACTTCCAAGATTCAATTTTGTATCAGGGTGTAATTACAATTGTCTTCTGTAGTAATTTTTTTAATTGATGGTCGACGAGATGCTGAAATATGCAAATGACTCTCATAGGCCTGTTGATGACATCTTGTGCAGGGGAGGTTTGGATTTCCATTTCATAGTACAACCATGGTTTTGGTTTGGGCTAATTCAGCTGGAAAAGTTCCTGATTTGGCGGGAGCATTCTAACATGCTCTGAATGTTACTGTGATATCCTTATTTAGGAATTGCCTTCTTCCGTAGATGGAATAGAGATTTAATGGGAGCAGATTTTATTTAAAGTTGGCCGTATCACACCATATAAAACAATTTTTAGGCTGATGAATCATCATGCTATCATATCCCTATGCAGTTGGAATTTTTTTGTATTTAGATGATTATACCTGGATAGTGCTTTCTTTGTTATCATTTGGATCAATATGCATATTCACCATTTTAATTAAAATAGATTTTAGATGTATTCCAGTTGGACTGAATTTGGTACATTGGCTGATGGAAGCCTATTATGTTGTTTGTCAATCCATCTACCATCATTTAGAATATTCTGATAGCTTCATCACAACTTGATTGTATAACAAACTTTAGCATCAGCTGATTGTAATCGAGGGATGATTCGTGTATAACAAACTTTAGCATCAACTGATTGTAATTGAGGGATGATTCGTGTAATGCACTTCTTAGATGTATTTCTTCTGTATAAAACAGATGCATAGTAGTCGCTGCTACTTAGCATTATCATTTCTTTTGCATACCTTGTCCACTATAAAACCGGTGAAGGAACTGAATATGTTGTATGTTCATACTGCGTTTTTCGAATTTCAGAACACCTCAACAAACATAATATTCATTAGCCGCTGATTTAAACAAAAAATCTTAATCATTGCAACTGTTTACTTATATGCCTTAGTTAGGCTCCATGCTGACGGTGATGCCGAATCCTATACTAATCCCATAATATATCTGTTACATCATTTTAAAATCTCTGGATTTAGAATTTAGAAACATTGGAATCATCCAATGTGGTAGGTGGGATTGACTTGTCAGGAATCAGATTACTGTTTTTTCTATTGCCATGATTCTGCAATTTGATTCGACATTCAATGGAGGTTTTTGTTTAGAGTGTTTAGTTACATGAGGCTGATTACATGATGCGGTGCCTATGGAGGTGAGATGGTTGGATTTTTGGAATTGGTGGGTGCTCCATCAGCTGTAAGCTATTATCTGTAACTTGCAAGAGATTTCAATTATTAAGCTGAAATGGGTCATTTTTATTAGTCTAGGGGTTGTAGTTTTGATGCCTTTGGGCCACCAAACAGACGTGCACTTCCATATGAGTTGTTTTCACACCATTAGTCACTACTATGCATGCGGTATTTTAAGATGACGAGCTGTAGAATAAATATTTATCCAATTAGCTCAATGAAGGTGGATGGCGCGTTGTTCGGGTAGATGGAGTAGGCGTGCTAAGGGAGGGGCATGCACCCTTGGGGCCTCGGGAAGAAGCCTAGAGAGTCGTGATCCCAACCGCTACTATGTAGCTGCGACGATTGGAGGACATATTGTTTGGCACACCGAGGAGTCACCACGCAGTGTTCAGTCTCAGCACTTACGTCCCTTTAGCCCAGTACTTTGAGTGTGGGCCAAGTAGTCATGATTGATGGTCTATGTTTCGCTTGTTCACTTAGAGTTAACGCTCATGTACTGACTGGTCTAGGCCACATTGGTTAGTATTCCGAGTGGGAGCACTAAGAGGGGAGTTATGGAAAAATGTGGTTCATGAAGTTGGGAATGAAATATGAATCTCCCGTGGATAAGGAGGATATAAGTTAGTCATGTTGATTCGAACTATGGTAATAATGATCTTGTAATATATGCCCTTACTCGTATCCTACGACATTGTGGACTCTTACACGTGGGTAGTGGACTTAGGTGGTTTGTGATGATTTGCAGTTTAGAAATTTCTTTGGGAATCGGAGTTACGATCTTATGAGTGAAGTCAAGTGGACGTGTTGGGAACTTATTTAGGATGCATTGTACCCCACCGCATGCTTACGGAGGCACCCCAACCTTAAGGTCTTTTCTTGCCTTATAGTGTGAGGTCTCATCCAGACCAAGAATACAAGCTATCCACAAAGCTTGGTTGATCCATATAAAATAATAATGACTAAAATTTATCTCTTTGCGAGGACGATTTACCCAGCTAGTTTCCTTTTGCACACTTTTAATTATATATGCTTGTTGTATATATTTTTATATTTTATTGAGCAACTTCGCTCATAATGTACCTTTGTGTGGATCCAAAGGTTCTCAGGGGAAGCTGCATCAGTGAGCGGTACTTATTACTTGGATCTACTTCTTTTTGTGCAGCTTCACGACATCCTTTTTGTGGTATAGTTACTCGTAGTTTCATTGTTCTTCTTTACTTGTAAAATTTTGAGAGACATGGCATGTATACTGTATGAATGGACACACTTTTTGTATGCATACATGTATATTTTTGTGGACATGGATGGAAAAAGGAATGTAATGATAGACATATTATGAATGGAAAGAAATTTTAAATTCCAGTCATGTTATTTTTCTCCTGCTTTATATTATCGTGTATTTCGAATGTGGAATGTATGTGCATAGAAACCGTTTATCGAGTACCCAGATCCTAGGGGGCATGCGCCACATCCATAGAGTCAAGGTTTTTGTACAAAATTTCATAGGATTTTGTCTTAGCTTCATTTACAATTCTTTTTTTCTTCTTTGTTATTTTGAAGTTTACGACAGTTTCCTCCGTTATCTTATATATAGCTAAAGCAAGCTCTTTTAACTTCAACCTTCTCTTGCACCCATTCACTACACCACCAAGACTCATTTTGGCAGGAGCTCCTCCTTTTGACTCGCCTAGCATCTCTTTGGTTATCCTTCGGATACACTACATTTACGTGATACAACGCATCGCTAGTAGGGAGTTCCCCAACAAAATCCAAACATTTTCTTAAATCCATGTTGAATGATTCGATTTTTTTACGCCGACTGTCAATTACCTAATGCAACACTCATTATTTACCCGATTTAACTGACCATGGCTGGATTAAATAAAATAAACGAAAAAAAGGAGAAAAAGGGAAAGAACAATGTTCTAAATGTGTACATATTGACCCTTTCCCAGAGACCAAGTCAACATGATTAGGTCGACAAACTAACAGTAGGGAGAGATACGTGAATATAAAGAAAACATTAAAAGTGTTAATCTTTTACACAATATCATTACATACCACATATTTATATATTATACAAACTTTAACTATTTATTCGAGTTACATGTGTAAATAATTTCTATAAATTTATTCTCCAAATGTGTAGAGAATAATTATTAATAATTAATAAAATTCTATTAAAAATAATTGAGTCAAAATAGGAAGAAAACACAAACATTAATTCTGTATTTTGCAGCCTTTAAGACTAGTATCTATTATGGAAATTAAATGGACCAAAATCATCTTTAATGTTTCAATATACACTAAGTGATGTTTATTAATATACTATGAAATACATTTGTTTAAAGTGCGAGTTTCAGCTTTCGAGTCCGGTTAGACAACTATCGGTATAAGATTTTTGACATTTCTATTGAATTTAATTTAATCGTGTTTAACTTGCTTCCTTTTGTAACTTGTACATAAAAATACAAAGATAAGCATAAAATTATAATTAAAACCCTATAAATATTACAAGAAAATTGAAACATGATATAAAAATATGCATATATTCAAAAGCTCATAACTTGCACATGTAGTGTCAAAACTAAGTCACGTACATTTAAAGTTCAACCTAAGAAATACTTTAAATCCTAAAAGTATTTTGGGTTTGGGAAGACTTAATCTATAAAAATGACTTTTGGGACCTAATTAAAATTGTATATCTTGGGAGATTTGTACAATCTTATTTTTACTTTTTAAAATTTGATTTTAAATCTAAATATCTTCTTGATCTTGTATTTTTCTAAATAAAATGCTAATATAAAATAGAATCACTAAAAAATCTTAAATAAATTAGAATATCTAAATTATAGGTGATACCAATGAATTACATATCCCTACTATTATAGCATTAAAGTATTAATATAAAAAATAAAAATTATAGGTGATATATACCAAGAAAGGTCGGAGCATACTCTTATATGCTCCAAGGTATGCTCCCACCTTTCTTTTCGCTATTTTTTTTATTTTTTTGAAATGAAATCTGGAGAGATTTACTTAGAATAATAAGTGAAATATGTATTTCAAATTCATGTAAAACAGACGTTCCTAACACTTCCATCTAAAGGGTGTCAATTTCAGCAATTCTGAGATCGTTAAAATTTGACAGTCTTGATGAAGGGGATAGATGTCTCGAATTAAGTCGAATTTTGAATGACACTATGGTGAAATATTATGATCTAAATTCCACTAGGTTTCATTTCAGAAAAATAAAAAAATACGAGAAAATAGGGTAGGAGCATGTAAGTTTCATGCTCCGAGGGAGCATACTCCTTTTTCCATATATGGGTTAAATGAGTATGCTCACATCTTTCTTTTCGTATTTTTTGTTTTTTTGAAATGAAACCTGAGGGGATTTACTTAGATTAATAAGTCAAATATGTGTTTCAAATTCCGTGTAAAATAGGTGTTCCTAACACTTCCGTCTGGAGGGGTCAATTTCAACAATTTCGAGACCGCTAAGACTTGACAGTCTTGAAGGAGGGGATAGATGTCCCAAATTAAGTTGAATTTTGAATGACACCATGGTGACATATTATGATCTAAATTCCACCAGGTTTCATTTCAGAAAAATAAAAAAATACGGGAAAAGGGTAGGAGTATACTCCTTTTTCCATATATATATATAGAGAGAGAGAGAGTAAAGAGAGCATACTTTATGAAGTAGGTAACCTCACCTACTTCATGCTCATTTTTGGCCAATATTTTTACTTTTTGGAAAATAACACAATGGATTTTCATAACTATATCCCTCTAATATGTCATTCAAATTTTGTCAGAAATAGAGACTCATATGTCCTCCATCCAAAACAAGCCGATTACAATAATTCTAAGACCATTAAAATTACATGTTCTAGATGGAGGATATAAGAGTCTCTGTTTCTGATGAAATTGGAATGACATATTTGAGGGATATAGTGATGAAAATCTATGGTTGTATTTTCCAAAAAAATAAAATAAATTGGCCAAAAATGAGCATGAAGTAGGCTCCCTTTCTTCATATATGTATGTATGTATGTATGTGGGGTTGTGGTGTATGCACCAAGGTGCATGTAAGTCTACATGCACCGGTGCTGGAAATGCCCAATTTTTTGATTTTTTTTTGAAATGAATCTGAGGGAGAGTTAGATCACAATATATCACCACTATGTCATATAAATTTCAACTAAATTTGAGGCTTCTAGCTTATCCATCAAGACAATCAAATTTTAACAGTCTCAGAATTGCCGAAATCGACCCCTTCAAATAGACATATTTGGAGCGTCTGTTTTACACAAAATTTGAAACACATCATCTACTTAATATTCTAAGTAAATTCCTCTTGGATTCATCTCGAAAAAATAAAAAAAAATAGACATTTGCGGCACCGGTGCATGTAGACTTACATGCACCTTGGTGCATACTCCCCAACCCCTATATATAGGGTCTCCTCTGAGGGAGCTAACTTGGCTCCTCCCGCCTCATTTTCTCTATTTCTTTGAAAAAGTATTCCATGAATTTTCATAGCTATATCCCTATATTATGTCATTCAAGTTTCACATGAAACAGAAATTCCTACAGCCTTCCATGTAGACGAGGTCGATTGCAATAATTCTACAATCGTTAAAAAATGATTGTCTAGATGGAGGCCATAAAAGTCTCTATTTCATATGAAGCATGAATGAAATAATATAGGTATATAGTGATGAATTTCCAGGAATTATTTTTAAAAAAATATAAAAAAGTGAGGAAAATGGGGCATGGAGAGCCAAGTTAGGTCCCCCCAGTGCGCAGAGGGCTGCCCACTGGGGGGAGCTAACTTGGCTCCCTCACCCTGTTTTTCTTATTTTTTTTTAGAAATGCTTTCATGGATTTGCACAACTTTATCCATATATTATGTCATTCATGATTCCTATGAAACAGAGACTCTTGCAGCCTCCATCCAGTCGAGATTGATTCCAACAATTCAGCGACCTTTAAAAATAACTGTTTAGATGGAGTAGGGTTGGGCATCGAGCTGGTTTGGGTCGGATTTGAGTTGGCTTGGCCCAAACTCATTTAAGTATATGGGCTAATGGGCTGGGCCTAGGCCCATTTTATTTTCAAATTTCAGGCCCAAACCCAAACTCGACCCAAACATAATGGATTTGATTCGGGTTGGACCGACCCAATTTAACACCTATGTACTCCAATATCACGTGTTCTGTTCTTCTTGCATTTGTCTAATTGTTTTTATGCATGTGTGCATGTTTAAGACTTTAAGTATACTAACTAATTCGTGATTATGACATTAGTTGTATGTTGGAAATAGAAAGGTGGTAAAAAATATGGCAACTTAAACCATCATTCAATTCACCATTACATATTTTATTGTAGATGCGGGGACTATGACCCAATATAGATTGGTTACTTATAGTTGTACATGTTCTAACACTTGAGGACACATATTCTATTCTTACATATTAATATTATAATCTTGCATATTAATGTAGTAATGTCCTCAATCCATGCTAATGGATATGATTATTAATGGGTCTAAACATTTATTCTGCACTCGAAATAAGGATATGAAAGTTAGAACATGGTATTTGAAATGAACATGAGTATACTGGATAAAATTATATCATATAGGTTGAGCTATCAGACTTGAGCCTATCCCGATAATCAATACGGGCTCATTTTGGGGCCCATGGCCTGCCCACTAGATTACGAGTTTGGGTTTTGGTCGGGTTGTGGGCCGGGTCGAGCGGCCCAACCCAATACCCAACCCTAGGATGGAGGCCACAGGAGTTTCTATTCTGACGAAATTTGAATGACATAATATAGGGATATAGTAATGAATTTTCAAGGATTAATTTTTCAAAAAAATAAAAAATTGAAAAAATGAGGTGAGGGAGCCAAGTTAGCTCTCCCTAGGGGCAGCCCCATTTTACCACATATGTATTATATATATGAGAAAAATGAGACTGCTCCCTGGAGGCAGCCAACATGCTTCCCCCACCCCATTTTTCGACTATTTTTTTGTTTTTTTGGAAAATATCACCATGTATTTTCATCACTATATCCCTCTAATAAACAAATCCAATTTTGTCAGAAACAAAAACTCATATGCCCTCCATCTAGAACAAGTAATTTTAACGTTCTTATAATTGTTGTAATCGACCTATTCCGGATGGAGGGCATAGGAGTCTCTATTTCTAACGAAATCAGAATGACACATTAGATGGATATAGTGATGAAATTATATGACAGTATTTTTAAAAAAAGCTGAAAAATGGGACGGGGCAGCCCCATTTCTTTCTCCATGCCTCCCTCTCTCTCTCTCTCTATATATATATATATATAGAGAGAGAGAGATTATCCAATGGGCTCCGTACCTATTAGAGATGAGCCCATATCTTGGACGTTAGATCTTAATCCGACAATAAGAAACTTTTGTATTTCCATCATTAACACTTTATATGAGTAATTGAACGTATCAGTAATTTTCATATTACCATCAATAACACTTTATATCAATAATACTAAAAACATCAGTAACTTATGTATTGCCATCAGTAACTTTGAATCAATTGTAAGTAAAGGAAGCAATTTAATCAGTAATTTTGGTCCACACTTACTTGTAACTTTATATAAGTTACTAGAGCTATGATATTACATACGGAAGCTTCAACATATATTACTGAAGCTTGGATATATATATATATATATAATTTACTGAAGCATGCATTTTTATTACTGAAGCTCCTGGAGATGAAGCGTGTTCATCTCATCACTAATGGACAATGACCCATTGGATAAAAATCTTATATATGTAGTAAAAACTCTATAACAATTTTGTATAAGTATAAACTACACATTGAAAAAATAATTTCTTAAAATATAGCATCAATATTTAAATTAACTGTTTTATCCAATATAATAATATTTTCATAATTATATTTCACTATAATATTATGTTAATAATATTATTAAATCTATGAAATTAGAAATTGTAAAATGCATGGGAAAGATGCTTAAATTGATGATGGCTCGCCATAAATATGGTGAGACTCCACCTCATTTGATGTTTCTCATATATATATATATATATATATATATATAGAGAGAGAGAGAGAGAGAGAGCGGGGGTGGGGGGTTATCCAATGGGCCTTGTGGCCATTAGCATCTTGGTGATCATCAATTCTAGGTCATACGCGAATATTGCCAATTGAGTGGTTACCTATTTCGAAGGATGTCTTTTTTATAAGTATATTAATATGCAAGATGATTTAATAATAAGTATTATTCTAATTATATCGTGTCCTTAAAAAAAGAATAAAATGTTGAAAAGAAAATGTTCATATCAATGATTTCTTGCAAAAAAATTGAGATCCAAATACTCAGATCACTAATATATATACAATAGTCAAGAAAACGGTTGTTGCGAGATCAGTAATGCCCAATAAACGGTCAATAATTTACATTTATTTTATTATATGGTACAAAATTCAGTAATATATATATATATATATATATATACTGGTCAAGTAAGTGCTTGTTGTGAAGTCAGTAAAACTATAACAAATGGTCAGTAATTTCCATATGTATAATTACTTTGAACGGAATTTAGTAATTTAGAGACAATACTCAAGTAATATATGTACAATTCTTAAGCAAATTGGTATTGTGCATTCAGTAATGTAGATATCTATGTCTTATATCACATGTTCAGTAATTTATATACAATTCTCAGGTAATGACTATTATGAGATCAGTAATAACAAAATAATGGTCAGTAAGGCACGGGTATTACTCTAGTAAGAGATTAACATATAATCAGTAACATATTCTCCTTCTATACGATTAATATGAAAATGATACTTTGAAAAAGAACTTATTAAACACATGCACATAAGGAAAATGAATTAATAAAATAAATGGAATTGCTTCATTCGAAAAAGGAAAAAAATATAAAAATAAATGCAATGCACATTATATACATAATGGTATTACTAACCATTTGTTATAGTATTACTGATCTCACAACACACATTTACTTGACCAATGTATATATATTACTAAATTCTGTACAAGATAATAATTTGGATGTAAATTACTGATTATTATTTTGGTATTAATGATCTCACAATAACTATTTACTTGATAGAAGTATATATATTAGTATCCTAACGTTTGGATCATAATCATCTGTACAAGACCATTGATTTGAAACTTTTCTTTCTAAAATCGTCTTCCTTTTTTTAAGGACAATATTTAATTGGAAATATAGTAATTACTAAATACGTGTTGGCCTATAATTAGAAATATAGTTATTGCTAATACAAGTGTATGGCCTAGAATTGATGCTCACCAAGATGCTAATGGATATAGGGCCCAATTGATAAGTACTCTCTCTTTCTCTCTCTCTCTCTCTCTCTCTCTATATATATATATATATATATATATAGGGTTACATGGGGCTGCCCCCGCCCCATTCATCAAATTCTTTTGTTTTTATGAAAATAAAGCCATGTATATTCATCCATATATCTCTCTTGTATGTCATTCAAATTTCGTTAGAAATAGAGACTCCTATGCCTTCTATGTAGAACAGATACGATTACAACAATTCTAAGACTATTAAAATTACTTGTTCTAGATGGAAGGCAAATGAGTCTCTGTTTCGGGCGAAATTGGAATGACATATTAGAGGGATATAGGGATGATATGACTTTATTTTTCAAAAAAATATAAAAAAGTCATAAAATGGGTGGGGGCAGCCATATTTTTTCCATATATATATATATATGGAGAAACTTCAAATGATCAAATAAGGTAGGGTCTTACCAATATTGTGGTGAGCCATTGATGAATCTGCGATTCGTCATCTTTATTCATTTATTTTAGCTTAAAATCCCTTATAAAACACCTGCACATAACACTAACTCCATATTCTTACTAACTTGCATCTGTGTGTAAATATTGTACACTTCTTACTAATTTTAACCTAAAATAAATAAAGAAAGAAAGAAAGGAAAAATAAAGAAAAGAAAATAAAAAAGGAAGACTGTATACAGACTGACCCGAACCCCGAGAGAAGGTCAAGACTTGACAAGATCGACCAGGAATAAAGTAGGGGGAGATAGGGTCCTCAAGCAGAAAATCTAAAAAAAATGTGTGTGGTTGTAAATACTTCTCACTTATTTTGTGTATATCTATATAAAACTGACACTAATTTATTTATGCCTTAATTGACTTCAAATCAAATAACGTTCAAAACCAAAGTTGTAAATAAAAATGTGTTCTACTTAATAAAAATAATTGCACAATTAAATCATGTGCAGAATAAAAGTAACCAAACTTGGAAAAAAAGCGACTAAGCACTAATTGAAAGATCAATTGCGGCTCTATATGAACTCAAATTGAACCAATCTCACTTTCATTGGATTCTAAATTAAATTATCTTTAAAATGGTTGTGATTTCATAATTTTTGGATTTACGAGTAAAAAGTTGGTTTTCCAGTGTGGTTTGTGCAATTTTCCCATGTATTTTGTACATATTGTATTTGTATATATTAGTAAATAAAAAAATTAAAATAAAAAATTAAAATTTTTAAAATAAAAAGCTAATTTCCTCAATTACCCTTGTATATAATGTCATATATGCATATAGTATATGTATATAGTTGCTATTTTTAATTAACCACCAAAAAAATAAAAAATAACATTTTTTATTTCAAATAAACAAAGTGACGAAAATTCAAAAAAAATAGTTAATTTTGTAAATAGTTTTATCTCTCTTTTACTTTATCTCATTTCAAATTTCATCTCTCTTATCTCTTCCACCAAAAAATTCAAAAATTTAAACATCCTAATTTCATCTTTATCTTTTCTATTTATATGGCTCCTTCTCCCTCATTCCAACTTGATCAATCTTTAAAGAGAGGATCCCGATCTCTGAGAGAGAATTTCGTCGAGAAAAGTGCCTAGCCTCCGAGCCGTCCGGTGACAGCGAGTCAGCCTTCATCGAGGCGATCACGGTCCATTTCCGCTCCTAAGGTGAGATCCACATTTTTCTTATTTTTATATCTTAGGTTAATCGTAGTTTAAATTTCGTATTTTAATTCCATCGTAATATATTTCTCTAGATCTTTAAAAAAATTCTCATCATGATTTGATCCGCTTTGACTCGATTTTTCATCTCACGTTCTCGATCTTTCCGCGTTCATTTTCTATCTTCCACGATCTATCAACTCCGACCATGCACGGTGGTCGAAGAATCGGATTTGATCCTTTCATTTTCGTCGAATCCTCGTTCATTTTTCGATTTGTAAATAAATAAAAAATACAAAAAATTAATTGTTTTCTTGCTATCTAATATTTGTTTTGCAGGATAATATAAAAAACAACAAAAAAAGATAAAAAATTAAAAAAAACGTTTCTGATCTTCAGTGTTTAATCCCTATATTTCGGATTTACAAAAAAAGTTTTTCTATTACTTTGATTCACTATTTACAAAAGAAATAAAATTTACAAAAAATAATAAAAAAAAATAAAAAAGAAGAAGAAACGGCAGCAGGGCCGCCACCCCCTGCTACCATCGCCGTCGCCTAGGAGTCCTTCGACGTCGGCCACTCTCTACATCCTCGCGCCAATCATTGCCGCCGACCTGTACATCCCCCGAGCACATCAGGCTCCCTTCATCGATCCATCACCGCAGCCACCTGCGGCTGGGCCTCTTTAAGCCTGCATGCCCACAATCTCCAGCATCGCCTATGAAGCCAGCCACTAACCGCGGGCCGCTCCCCTCCATCGACATCCACCTCCAGCCGCCACCTTGAGCCTGCACCACCAACTCGTGGCGCGTCATACCTGTTGAAGACCACCTCGCCGCCGGCCATCCTCCATTGCGTGGGCCAACCTCCGCAGTAGCTGCCTCCCTAGCGACAGCTTCGATGTTGCACCTCTTCCACAGGAACTCCATCCGCGCGTCCTCTAAAGCGCCACCGTCGCCGCCCCTTTGCGTGGAGAAGAAGAGGGCAGCAGCAGCCCTGTGCTCCAACCCCCTCTTGCTTGGTTGAAAACGAAGAAGAAAGGAGACAGAACCCAAAAAGGGAATAATTTTTTTTGCAAATATCAAGTACACCCCCGAAGTTCTCCCATTTGCAAAGAAATACAACCAGAGCCTCAATGCACGTGTCACGCACGTGATTTAGTGGTAAAATTGTGCATTCTCTCCTGCATCTATTTATTGTTATATTTTGATGCTAAAACTTGAAATATTTGCATTTCAGTCCCTGTGATTCAGACTTCTTAATTTGCATGATTATTCTATTGAAATAAATGTTTTTATTAGTCCAAAAATTCAAAAAAAATTAACATAGACTTCAGTAGTGTGCATTGATGAACCCACATTTCATCATCTTTATTCTATCATTTTGGCGTCAAAAACCCTAGCAAATGCGTGTAAATACTCTTAATTCCCGCATCTTAGCATCCATGCATGTGCATGTAAATAGTGTATAAAATGTTGTATTTAAAGCCAAAATTATAGAATAAATAAAATAAAAGAAAAAGAATAAAATATTGTAAATATTTTATGACCTGAAACCCCCAGACTTAGGCATCTCGATGAATAGGTCGACAAGGAATAAAGTAGGGGAGATAATGGCCAGGATACAATAAAAATACCTTTATTTTTATTTCATTCTTTATTCATTTTGGGACCTATTTTTTATTCCACTTTGATACCTCAAATAAAGAAACTTTGAACATGAAAGTTGTAGATAATTTCATATAGAAAAATACAAATTTGATTTCACTTAAAAATAATAACAGATAAAAAGTTATGATCTGAAAAATCCAGAATCCCAACTTCCCAGACCTATATCTTTCAAATAAAAACTACAAATGCATTAAAATCACCTTTAATTGTATATAATTCAAAATAAGCTATTTAATGGTGGTGGTTTCGCATTTGGCGGAGCTACGGTTTGAAAGTTGATTTTTGGGCCCCTATTGTATACATGTACAGACTAAAATATTCAATTTATTTATTATTCTTTATTTTTACAATTTCTCATTTTTTATAATTTTGTAAATATTATTTACAATATATATGTATATTAAAACCAGAATAAAGACCTCAAAAAAATATAAAAATAAAATACTTATATATATCATACATAGGTATCATAACTGTATATATACCTATATTATTAACACTTCTATTTTATTAAGTGTATAAAACACTTCAGAAAAAGAAAATAAAAATATATTTAGGTGTATAAAAATACTTTATAAATTTATAAAATTATAAACAAAAATAAATAAATTAAATACACAAAATAAAAATAAAATATTAAAAAATATATATGTATATACCTATATAGCCTATAAAAGGTAACATCTAAAATTATACCTCATAAAAATAATTAAAAATCACCATAAAATAATTTAGAAAATAACAAACATTTTTTATTTTATAACCTAAAAATAATAAAAATCATTTTCTATTTTTAAATGATTTAATAAAACTTTTCTTAGGGATTTTTCCTGGTTGGTCCACGTGGACCAACCAGGCGCCAACCCTAGTTGACCTCGGTCAACTGGTCGTCCTTCCCCCTCTACCGTTGTCAGACCTCGTTACGCCCCCTATTTCTCGATTTTTTCGAGGTCAAAACATGCCTCTATTCGTGTCAATCCCTGAAGGACTTTTGTTCCTCGATGAACCCTCTTTCACGCCCTAGGCTCTCCTAGGGCCGAGGATCGGGGATTCGAGCCATCTTCCTCGACCTTTCGAGCACCAGAGTTACATGGTCATCCCTATATGGTGCACCCTCCTCTTCCATTCGAAAATTGAACCCCTCTTCCATAGGTTTAGCTCCCGCTCTTGCGCCCAATCGCTCGAGGAAGGTGAGAGCTTCCTCTCGAGCACGTCAAGATGGTCGAGCAACACCTGAGGCAGCTCCACCACCTCTGCCTTTCACCGGCGTTGAGGTACCTTCTCCCTCTGGCTCCGGCCATCGAGGCATCCATGTTCCCCTTTTAATTTCCTTGCATTTTCTTCGCCTTATCCTTAGGAGTAAAACCCCCAAAGAAATTTCAAGCTTCATCTATCAAATCATCCAATCGACGCCCCTCGCCGGAGTGCACCTCCAGTCGAGTCCCCTTCACACCACTCCATGCCTCGTTTCCACCACCACGGGGTCCAGGCACTTTCCCTGGACCCTCTTGCTCATTTTTGCAGGTCAACGAGCCTTGACTCGAGCCTGGGGCGCGTTTTGAAGATCACCAGAGCAAATGTGAAGCCCTTCAGCTCCATCGTCCGCTCCAGCGACCCTCGGCCGTCGCCGACGCTTTTTAGTGCCCCCAGGAGATAGAGTCGACCTCCAAGAGTCTACAACCCCTTTTGAAGCCCAAGAGATCACCGGAGGACGGAGCTAGGGCTCGGGGAAAGTCGCCTCGTCGGCACTCCGCCCCTGTTCTTGCTCCGACCCTCTGAGCCGTTGGATCGTGGCCCGAGCTCCAGGTGTATCACGACCGTTAGATCCTCCCGCGCCTCCACTGTCAGATCAAGCCAAGGGATCTAATCGTCGTCGTCCATCCACGAAGCGTCATCGACCGTCCGATCTTCGACACGTGGCAAGTGGACGACCATCAGCCGCCGGATCGCGTACAAGGCTTTCGGCGTGGGTATTTTGCATCTCAACCCTCACCCATTTTTGCATTTGTTTTTAGTCCATAAAATTTTGCCTGTAGTGTAAAAACTTTTGTAATATTTGCATCTAGGCCCCTGAACTTTGGTTATTTACATATAGGTCTAGTCCACGTCACCTCACGTGATCTGTGCACGTGGGGTGGTGGTGATTTTGCACTAGACCCCCTTGCGGGTTTAGTTATTTAATTTTAGTCTGGGAACTTCTATATTACGTGTAATATTTTCAGGTAAATTGCATATCAACCCCTGTAGTTTTTGTATATTGTAGTTAGGTCCCTCCCAAGCGTGTGCATAGCACGTGCGAGGTTGGGAATTTTGTAGGTGTGCCCCAGCAGCTTTGGTTATTTATAATCAGTCTTGGAACTTGTTTAATATGTTATAAATTTTGTAAACAATTACACTTTGGCCCTGTTTTTATTGTTATTTACACTTATACCCCTGCCAACTGTGTGATTTTTAATTGTTGTTTGTATTTATTCCGTGCATCATTTTAACTCGAAAAATTATCAAAAAATACCATAGGCTCCTGTTTGCTTACTCATTCACGCCATATTTTTATATTGCATTTTTATTACATTTTTATAATTATTAAAAATCAAAACATGCATTTTTGCTACTGTTTTCATTAGAAAATATAAATAATATTAAAACTCTTTTAAAAATTCCAAAAAATCACCTTTAGTTTATTTTAGTTTCTTTTAACTCCTATCCAAAAATCATTAAAAATTTCAAAACAAAAACCTTAAAAATTAGAAAACTCCTAAAAACTTCTGAAAAATCTAAAAAAATCTAGAAAAAATCATAAAAACATAAACTCGGTTTCTGTAGTTTTCTTATTGTATTGTCTTTATTTTAAAATTAATTTGAGGAATTTTAGATACTGTTTGATATTTTTACCCTCATTTTAAATTCAGACAGTAGCTTAATTCACTGTTTTCTTTTATTTTGACTTTTAAATATACCAAAAAAATCAGAAAAATCTATAAAAATCACAAAACATTATAAAATTATAAAAAGACCAAAACATTTTATTTTCTGAATTTTGGTTATTTTTCTCTATCTTTATGAATACCCTATTATCCTCTTTTCTTGGTTTGTGTATATTCTATTTATAAAAAAATATAAAAATATAAAATATAAAAAGAAAATATAAAATTAGAAAATTAAAAATTAAAATATAAAAATATAAAATAAAAAATAAAAAATAAAAGATATAATTAAAAACCCCAAAAAATAGCATATTTGTAGACACTTGGTCACATTCACATTTTGCACAAATTTACCTTGACCTATCTTGCTTGCTCCCTGTGTTCAACACTATACACATACTTGCACTATACACATTTCTGTAGAGTTAAAAATAAATTTGACTCCACATTTGTTTCTCATTGCTTGATTTATATATTGTGGGTTCATTGTTGATTAATACGGGTTTTATGAGTGGTCGCCGCAGCGACTCTTGTCTCCGCCTTGTGTGAGATATTTAGACCCTTGCCAAATCCGTGTTATCAAATGGCGTCGTTGCCGGGGAGCAACAACATTTAGGTCATATTTTTGTTTGATTGTGATTGATTGTTTGCCATTATTGCTCCATTTGTTGCTCTTGTATTTGATTCATATTTTTGAGCTATCTGACCATTTTCTTTCTTGTCTTCTTGCGAGGGACCGCGGATCGAGGAGGATCGCCTAGTGGATCCTGTGCATCCTTGGGAGGCGGAGTCGGCTATTCTACCCTAGCCGGCAGGAGAGAGCAGGAGGATTTGAGAGAGAGAGAGAGGATAGTTAGTGATTTATTTTTGTGAGAGAGAGAGACATTATTAATTTGTAATAATACAGGTACATTTGGACTTGGACACTCGGGCCTAATTTCCAAGTGTTTGTACACTTGGGGGCTCACTGCGGTTTTTATCGGTTTTCTACCGCTTGTCATTTTCCAGTTTTGTTTTCTTGTCTTTACATTTTTGTGGAATGAGCCCTTAGTTTTTAGGCATGCTTGATCGAGTAAATTAGGTCCAAACACCTTAATATCTTACATGTACCTATAGTGCGCTTTAGACTTAGTTTAAAACTTTAAACAGTTGCCTCATCATCTTCGAGCCTTCGTGCCGCGAGCCCACCCTGTCAAGCGCTGCTCCTAAACTTGATGTGTCAAGAGGAGGAGGGGTGAGCCTAGACCGGACTCCTGGATTGAAGATCGATGACCGACTTATGGTGCTTCACACTAGCAATTGCCTGCTTAGGACGATTTCCATGTGCATATCGGCATATAGATTAGGTTTATAAATTCCTGTTTTGCATCCTGCATGGAGAGAGCTGGGAGGCGTTGTAAGTCTTCTATCTTTGCATTCATCATTTAGACACAAAGGTGAGATTTACATCTTGGTGCTGCCTTGCATAGCTTTTCCGACTCTTCTCCCCCTGTTTTTGGATCAAATAGGAATCAAAGAAAAATACAAAAACGTTAGGCGCTTGTATTGAATTGACTCAAAGCAAGTGATAACACCAAAAAAATTAAAAAAGGGACTGCTAAAGAAAACTTGACCTAAATAAAATTGGATAATTGGACTTATTGCTTGGGGTGAGCAATACCCTCACTTGTATTCATGTTGCATGGGAAGGTCTCTTTCCAAGTGAGCAAAGCGGCTTCGTAAGGATTAGAGCCCAAAACCCAGTCTGTGGCTGCCTTGTGTATCGCCTGGATTTCCAAAGTATTGGCGCTACTATCGTACGTAGACGAGTAGGGCTTGGTCGACAATGATGACTCTCTATTGTGTAGAGCGTTGACCTTGTCCGAAGTATCGAGCATAGGCCACGCCTTCACGGGGGTGTCTGCCTCATCATCTTACGTCCGAGTAGGATCTTGCACGCTCGCAGGTGATTCCGTTGCGAGCGAGATCCGAAGTATCGGTTTCTCCTATCGACTTCCTCCCTCTTTTCTTTGGCTGAGTAGGGATCCAGGAAGGGTTACAAGGACCTCAAATAGCATAGACTACAGGTTACACAAGAGGAGGACAAGTACGGGATTCTTTTCCGGCAGTACTCTCTCTTATAGGCGTAGCGCTCTAAGGACTCGTTCAAAAATAATTGCCTGAATTCAATCTAAAAACTACAAAGATAATAACCGATCCTTCATGGCTTCACGTGTTGAGTTGGTGAACCCCTTGTTTTGTGTTTGATTTTCTAGTTGAATTAAGGTCAACATCAAAAACACCGCACAATTGTGCACAATTTTTTCCCCCTCCCTCTTCATTTCTTAAACCTTGCTCTTCTCAATAATCACGATGATGGGAAGGATATCTCTTAGGCCATCTCTGGTGGTACCGCTATCCAGCACTCCTCCCTATTCATCTAGGACGACCTCGGGGAGTCCAGACCCACTCTCTGAGCCTGAGTTCACTTCCACCATGTTCCCCCTCGACCACCCTTCTCCTTCCATCAGTCCAAGAGTATCAGAGTTTAGTGCATCACAGAGCTCAGATCATTTGACGGCACCTGAGATGGGTTCTTTTGCCTTTTCAGAGAACCCAGAAATGGCAGACAGAGGAGAACACCCAGATGAGCAGGAACACCCTCCATTCCTATATGATCAAGCTGCCATCAATAACCCATTGCTAGCTTCCCTGGAGACCATGCAGAGACAGATCAGGGACCAGGGAGTTTTCATGGGTGACCTCATGAGGGAGATCGCGTAGATGCGAGAAGGAAGAGAAGACAGACTTGGGGGCGGTGGTGGTGATATACCAGAAGTAGCCGGCGAAGGAGGAGATCCTAACCAGGAGAGGCCGCCGCCGATGACCATGAGGCAGTTGCATAACCCAGCCGCGACCCTCACTCACCGATGGATCCAGCTCCCTCCCATTGTTGGGAACTTTGAGCTTCGCCCGCAGACCATACAGTTACTGCCCAAGTTTCACAGGCTAGCCACCAAAGAGCCTCATCTCCATCTGCATGAGTTTGAGATGATTTGTAGCACTGTCCACGACAGATTAGTGGACGGGGACACGATCAAAACGAGTGCCTTCCCATTCTCATTAGCTGATAGAGCAGCCTGATGGCTGAAGCACCTTGGAAGGTACATCACATCATGGGTACAACTCCGACGCGAGTACTTGAACAAGTACTATCCACTCGGTCGGACAAACGCAGTGCGAGCTATGATCAGCAACTTCACCATGGTCCCGAATGAACAATTCCATGAGGCTTGGGACCGATTCAGAGAGCTCATTGACCGATGTCCACATCATGATATATCCAAGCCCAATCTGGTTGAGAGTTTCTTCTGTGGGCTGACACCGGAGCTGCAGGGGCTTGTCAATGCCTCTTGTAGTGGATAGTATTTCTCCAAGGGAGAGGACACAGTTTGGGAGATCTATGAGGGTATGGCAAAAAATTCCATAGTCATGGCCCAAGCCCGCGTCTACACACAACCGAAGCTTCCCCCACAAGTGGATGGATATCAAAGGATAGCACGCATCGATGCCAGTACACATACTTCGTTAGCAGCCGCAGCCCAGGCTGAATCCACCGCTGCAGACATGGGAATCATTTCCGATAAGCTGGACCGCATCGAGATCCTTGAGAAAAAGCAGAGCCAAGGTCTTGCCCAGATGGACCTTATCACGAAGATAATGAGTGACCTGAAGATGCAAATTCTTTGCATTCAGGAGGCACAGACATCGACTCAGCAACCTCTCAGGTTACAGGCTGATCCCAGCAGTAGCAGCTCCACCCATCCCTCTGCCTCGTACCTCCAGGTCCATCATATCCAAGCAGAGCCGATCCCGCTGCTACAGTATTACCCGTCGCAGCCACCATCTCATGACACTCAGATGGTGGTCTATCAGCCTGATCAGCCACTGACAGTTCTACCTCCACCATCCTTTGAGCAGGAGCCATTGATGGAAGTCAATGGGATATGGCACGACCGGCACCCACAGCCAGTCAGGATTCGACGTGATCACCCCGGATTCCGTTGGACCATTGGTAACACCTCATCCTAGCAACAGTCTTCGGCTTAGGGACAACAGAACAGCCAGCAGCAGCAGCATCCCCAGTATGCCCACCAGCAGTACCAGCATGGTCGTCATCCCGCCTTTCAGGGACAGCAGTGGAGGCAGCGTCAGCAGCCTCAACAGACATACTCCCAACCATTCCAGCATTATTCTCACCAGCAGCAGCCTCATTTCCAGCAGGGGAACACTTTCGGTTCTCAGGCACCTGTCTTTAAGAACCCAGCTCTAGATGACCTTGCCCGCTCGCTTTCTGAACAACGAGCATCCTTCCGGCAGGAAATGGATGAGTTCCAGCAGGAGATGAGGGATATCATCAAGAGCAAGGCCGCCATACCAGCTCAGATTGAGCCAAACCCGAATAATCTGAAGAGGAAGTCTGAGCAGGTACAGTTTACAGAGGATACTTCTCCTAGTGATTATTTGAGTGACATGTCTTCTTTGTATGATGTTGATTTTGTGACTACTAGGAGTGGTAGAATGCCACCCGGCAGCGCCTCATCTGAGCGACAACCACACGAAGAATCAGGAGCGCCAGATGAGCAGAGTAGCGGTGCTGATGCCGCTGATGATGTTAATGACGGTGGTGTTGATGCCACCAACGATGGAGATCCAGATGACGGTGCTGAGGCCGTCGTGACACCTGATGCAAACGGTGGTGCTGAGACCACCATTTTGTTTGATGCAGAGACAGAGCGTGGTGCTGATGCCGCAAAGTCAGATGCTGTTGGTGGTACTGAGGCCACCACTTCCACTTCTGTTGAGCTCCCACATGTTGTGTTGCCACCTTTTGTATCTCAGGACTGTGGTAACAAAAAGAACAAAAAATTGAATAAAGGAAAGGTTTCTATATACACTTCAGATCCATATGTGTTGCATGATGATCATGGTATGGATTTTATTCCTTCACAGGCGCAGGAACCTCATCCTAATCCTCCATTTGAGGAGGTCCCTTCCATCCCCTTCCCAGAAGCACTCCGCTTGGCGAAGGGGAATAAAAGAGAAAATCCAAAAAAGACCCAACAGGTAGAGTTCAACAACCAGATGATTGATAGATTCCAGATTCAACTGACTCTACAGGAAGCACTTGAGCACATCCCCCTTTTCCAAAAGAGTTTGAAAGAGAAGACTACCGTCCGTAAGAAGAAGAGGAATCACATAGATCAGATCCATGTGCTCACACATTCCACTTGCTGCACCATTTAGAATAAATTGCCAGCAAAGAGACCCGATGCAGGAGCTCCCTAAGTCAGATGCGAGATTCAGGACAGTTGTTTGATCGTACTCTATTAGACAGCGACTCTTCTATCAACCTCCTTCCAGCAGCCTTACTCGACCGATTTGAGTTTGGTCCTCTTCTTAGGAGCAGGACAGTCCTTCAGTTTGCTGATATGTCGACTAAGAGGCCGAAGGGGTTGTTGAGAGGCATGGTTGTTACCATTCAGGGCCTGAAATTCCCCGTGGACTTTGTTGTATTGGACATGGAGATCCCTGAATCGGTAACCGATGCCCCTATAATACTTGGACGTCCATTCTTGGCCACAGCCAAGGCGGTGACCGATCATGATAGTGGGAAGGTATGCTTTCGCGTAGAGGGCGAGAGCATACAAATAGAGACAATCGAGGAGACCAGAGCGAGAGAATATACATGCTCAGAGCAGTCCAGCGATGCCGCGCAGATGACAGAGGACGAGCTAGACATCCACCAGGAGAGTGATTTTGTGATGACAGATGATGAATCCATTTGGACAGATCCCGTATCACAGACCCTCGTCTTGCCTACAGATTCACCATATTTACAGTTCATGGCAGTTGAGAGCCTGGAGAGCACACACCTGGACGAGGATACCTTTGAGGTTGACAATTGTGGGACGAGTGGTGAGGTAGATTTTCATTCTTGTTCATCTAGTTCGAATCCCTCGGATTCAAACATTGATTGGGATGATTTCGATGACTATTTACCATGTCTGATTCCTTCTGAGCCGGCAGCTAGGACGGAGTGCGAGCCAGTACAGTTCATAGATGATTCAACGGGTTCCCTTCGTCAGATTTTCATGCACAACGAGAGTTCTCACATGCAGACCTGGTAGCTTTCATACAGACATATCAGAAGCCAGATCTACCACCTCCCAGTTGTCCAGAACTGAAACCCTTGCCACAGTCGCTGAAGTATAGATTCCTTGCGGGTGAGCCAGATATGCACCCAGTCATTATCTCAGCAGGTTTGACTGGAGAGCAAGAATTTTGTCTGATGGAGGTTCTTGAAAGAAACTGCAAGGCGATAGGATGGAGTATAGCTGATCTCCAGGGGATTATTCTGGCTCTGTGCTCCCACCACATCTATCTTGAGGAGGACGCTAGGCCGTCGCGTGAGTTCCAGCGATGGCTGAACCCGAATCTTCGAGATGTGGTCATGAAAGAAATATCAAAGTGGTGGAGCGCTGATTTTATCTACCCCATCTCCGAGTCCAAGTGGGTTAGTCCATTACATGTGGTACCTAAGAAGAAGGGTATCACTACAGTTGTGAGTGAGTCTGGAGAGGAGATCGCTACCCGAGTACCCACTTCTTGGAGGGTCTGCGTGGACTATAGACGATTGAATCAGGCCACCAAGAAGGATCATTTCCCACTGCCATTCATTAATCAGATTATCGAAAGGCTAGCTGGGAAGAGTCATTATTATTTCCTTGACGGGTACTCCGGTTACAATCAAGTGACCATTGCGCCCGAAGACCAGGAGAAAATGACATTCACCTGTCCGTTTGGGACTTATGCTTTCAGACGGATGCCCTTTGGTTTGTGTAACGCCCCAGCGACATTCCAAAGGTGCATGTTGTCCATTTTCTCGGACATGGTGGGTGACTGTTTGGAGGTCTTCATGGATGACTTCTCGATCTATGGCGATGGGTTTGATGCTTGTCTTGACTGCCTAGACCGTGTGCTTAAGCGTTGCATCGAGGTCAATCTTGTCTTGTCTTGGGAGAAGTGTCACTTCATGGTGACTCAAGGGACGGTCCTTGGTCATATCATCTCCAATAGGGGCATGGAGGTCGATCTGGCCAAGGTGGATATCATTAGAAAACTCAATTCACCGTCCAATCTGCATCAATTGCGGCTCTTTTCTGGGGCATGTTGATTCTACCGTCGGTTCATTCAGGACTTCAGTCGTATCGCCCGACCGTTCACTGATTTGCTGACAAAAGACACCGAGTTCATTGTAGATGATAAGTGTGCATCCATTGAGACTCTCAAGAATATGGTTGTCACGGCTCCTGTCCTTCAGCCACCCGATTGGTCTCTCCCATTCGAGATCATGACGGATGCTTCTGATTTTGCCGTTGGGGCTGTGCTTGGACAGAGGAGGGATGGATTATCGTTTGCCATTCACTATGCCAACTGGACTTTGGATGCCGCTCAGCGGAATTATACTGTGACAGAGAAGGAGATGCTGGTCGTAGTCTTTGCTTTAGATAAATATAGATCATATATTCTCGGATCTATAGTGACTATATTTACCGATCACACTGCCATCCGGTACTTAATGGCCAAGAAGGATGCCAAAGCACGCCTTACCATATGGATCCTTCTGCTCCAGGAGTTTGATATTGAGATTAAGGATAAGCCTGGAGTTAGGAATGTGGTGGCGGATCATCTCTCCCGCTTAGAGAACCTTGAGGAATCTGAGCCCAGCGCACCTATTACTGAGTCATTCCCAGATGAGGCGATCTTGGCTATCACCTCGCTCCCATGGTACGCCGACATTGTGAACTATCTTGTCGCCAAGACGGTTCCACAAGGTTGGCCCATGCAGAAACTCGAGACCTTCCTGGCGAAGGCCAAGTTTTACCATTGGGAGGATCCCGTCTTTTATCATGAAGGAGGGGATAGCATCTGGAGGAGGTGCATTCCTCAAGAAGAGCAGCATAGCGTCCTCACCTACTGTCACAAGCTTGAGGCAGGAGGACATCATTCTGGGAGACGGACATCACAAAAGGTGCTCCAATCTGGCCTTTGGTGGCCTACTCTTTTCAAGGATTCAGACAAATTCGTGAAGAGGTGTACTGACTGTCAAAAGATGGGTACTTGCAGACAGAGAGACATGATGCCCATGCAGCCCATTCACTTTTGTGAGGTTTTTGACGCACGGGGTATTGATTTCATGGGCCCATTTCCTAAGAGTCAGGGGTTTGAGCACATTTTGCTCACTGTAGATTATGTCAGCCGATGGGTTGAGGCCATCCCCGCCCGAGCCGCAGATGCTAAGACTGTGTGTCGATTTTTGAGGAAAAATATCATTTCACGGTTCGAGGTACCTAGAGTCTTGATTTCAGACGGGGGCTCTCACTTTATCAATGACAAGGTTAGGCCCTTGCAGACGAGTTCGGCATTGATCACCGTGTTGCCACGCCGTATCACCCTCAGACTAATGGTCTTGCCGAAGTATTGAACAGGGAGATCAAGACTATCCTACAGAAGGTTGTTCTCCCGGACCGAAAAGATTGGTCACAGCTTTTGGACTCGGTCTTGTGGGCCTATCGGACTTCCTTCAAAAATCCATTAGGGATGTCTCCCTTTCATCTCGTCCATGGCAAGTTGTGCCATTTGCCAGTGGAAATCAAGCACAAGTCACTATGGGCAGTCACTGGGTTATTATTGGATCCCGAGAGTATAGGAGAACAGAGGAAAGCAGAGTTGGCAGCCCTGGAGGAGTTGAGAGATACAACCTTTTCTAGCAGCCTACAAGATAAGGAAAAAGTGAAAACATGGCACGATTCTCATATCAGCTATAAACAGTTTGAGCCCGACCAGCGCGTATGGTTGTTTGATTCCAGGCTAAAATTATTTCCAGGGAAATTACAGAGTAAGTGGAAAGGTCCATATGTGGTCAGGAAGGTGCATGACAATGGTAGCATTGATATAACCGAGCCGTCATCTTCCTCTACCTTCCGTGTTAACAGTCAGCGCCTGAAGCTATATGTAGATCATGATCCGCCAACCGTTGACGTTGCCCCCATTCTTCTGGTATGAGATGCGCTCTTTGACTCATATCATTTGCATCTCATACATGGTGATCACTTCCATCTTCCGCTGTACAGATCCATCTGTCCATATCAATCTTTCATTTGTTGATATCTTTTCTTCTTTTCTTCTTTTCCACTTCTATATTCTTTTTGTATCAAAAAGTG
Source organism: Ottelia alismoides (assembly GCA_037367405.1). NCBI lineage: Eukaryota > Viridiplantae > Streptophyta > Magnoliopsida > Alismatales > Hydrocharitaceae > Ottelia > Ottelia alismoides. Next base: position 1,457,106 of record JAZKJV010002551.1, on the reverse strand, counting down.
TCACCCCTTGCAGACAATCTTCTATACTTAGGACGTACTTTGTCCTAAGTATAGGGGGTGTGCACCCCGAGTTTTCATTCATTTCGATCCTCTCCATTGTCTCTTCTTCTTGTCTATACTTAGGGATATCTTACCCTAAGTATAGGGGGAGACAATCTGAGCACGATCTGTTCATTCCCACCCTTGACCCTCCCTACTTTGTGTACAGTCTACTATACTTAGGATTATTTGATCCTAAGTATAGGGGGGACGGTCAACTTCTCATTGATTCATTTATTCATTCTTTAGACTTGTCTATACTTAGTACGAGTTATGTCTTCTCTTTTCTCTCTGATCTATGAGGACATAGCTCAATCTAAGTATAGGGGGTCGTATATACTATGTATACACTTTATCCATAACTCGTACTTTCGTATTTTCTAAACAAAATATGGCTAATAATTCTTTAAAATTCTTTATAATCCTTAATAAAAAGATGTGACCATTCCTCAAATTCTTTTTATGCACTGATTAATAAATCAGGTGAAAATATTTTTTGCAAAATGTTTGAAAAATAGTTTGAAAATCTTCATGAAAAATCTTTTGAAAACTATTTTTAAAATGGTTTGTTACATGTTTTCAACCTTTGTAAAAATTTGTAGTTTGTAAAACTTTATTTGTATGAAATAAAATGTTTGAAAAATAATTTGCAAATGGGTTGAAAAATGGTTGCAAAAATATTTTGAAAAATCTATCTATACTGTTTGAAAACCTTTGCAAAATGATTTTAAAATGTATGTACATGTTTGCAAAAATATTTGTAAAAATTATTTTGGACTATAGTTTTCAAAAAAAATTGTTTGAAAAACATGTGTCAAATAAGTTTGAGGAATACATACATCTCCCCAAAATCCATTATATATATGTATCAAATTGATCATTTGCCCTTGTAAATTCTTAAAATCCACTTCTTGTAGATATAAGAATCATCCCTGTGTAAATATTTTTACGCTATTTTTTATCCAAAATCTTTTGTTTTCAAAAATCCCAAAAATATTTGCAAAATTAAAATTCAAAAAAAATTGAAAAATCTCTTTGAAAAATACGAAAATTGCATACGCGTCATCTTTTCAAAAATCCATAAAAAGTTCAGAATTGCATCACAAAAATATTTTCTGCATAGCATTGGCATAGCATGAGCATTTTTCGGATTGAGTTTGATAGTTGAACAAGTATAAATAAAATCCGGAGATTGGAGCTTGATTGGACCTTAAAATCTACCTAATAACAGGAACCTTATAGGAACTGGGTTTGAGGTACTTCAGGTCCAGTTGACTTAATTCTTTGAGGGTCACGAGACTTGGTTCAATGGATTCTTGACTGCCTAAGTAGAGTATTTCGGAGCACACGCACGACTCTTGCTGATAATGACCTAACTTGGACACTTGCACCTTTCACATGGCTCAACCCAGTTGGAGTGGTGAGGGGATTGGATTTGCCGGTATGAGACGCACACAAGTGGAAACACTTGTCCTACTCTAGGGAGGGAAGTGCACCCCAACCCGTCCAGTGATGAGGAATTCTAAAGACAGGAGAGTATGGGTTGTGATAAAGCTTCAAAATAGGGTAGTCTACTGGCTCAAGAGGAAAAACTCCTTATGTAAATGCTGTTGTATATAGTATTTCAAAAAACAAAGCCAGGCCTGTACAAAAATAAAATGCCTGCAAAAGTATGTTGTAAAGCCAATAAGCAAGCTTGAGTTCCAAAGTCAAATTATGTGAGCCTGCAGCTGGATGACTTGACTACACTGGTCTTGCATCCTAGGATAGGTAGCTAAACTGGTTACCGTCCATTCTTCTCTTCACCCCCTCCTCTTGAATTGGTTGCCACTTGAACTTAGAAGGTAATACCACGCTCCTCGAGGAAGGAGTTATTGGATTGGGGAATCATTGGGTTGACATGCTGGAGAAGTCAGTCTCTTTGTCATTCTAGTTAGGGAGAGCCACCATCACTTACACTGTACAAGTCAGATTCATAGTCGTAAGGGTTTGCGTATGAGTTGAGATATTTCTGACCTGGCTATTGAGGAGACTTGAACAGAGTTTTGGGATTCTCAAGGACTATTTGATTTCAAATCTGGTTCTCATTAAGGTTCCGATCGCACTAAAATTCCAAAGGTCCGACTGAAGCTCCAAGCTTTGATTTTGTGAAGACAAGTTCGACAATTAAATTTAATCCACATTTCTTCTTTTACTTTTCTTCTTTTTCTTTCTACACTTATTGCATAAGTATTTGCTAGGGACTATCAAAGTCAAAGTATAGGGGGATGATGAACCCACATTTCATCATCTTTATTCTATCATTTTGGCCTCAAAAACCCTAGCAAATGCGTGTAAATACTCTTAATTCCCACATCTTAGCATTCATGCATATGCATGTAAATAGTGTATAAAATACCGTATTTAAAGCCAAAATTATAGAATAAATAAAAGAAAAGAAAAAGAATAAAATATTGTAAATATTTTATGACCCAAAACCCCGAGACCTAGGCATCTTGATGAATAGGTCGACAAGGAATAAAGTAGGGGGAGATAAGGGCCAGAATACAATAAAAATACCTTTGTTTTTATTTCATTCTTTATTCATTTTGGGACCTATTTTTGGTTCCACTTTTGATACCTCAAATAAAGAAACTTTGAACATGAAAGTTGTAGATAATTTCATATAGAAAAATACAAAATTGATTTCACTTAAAAATAATATACAGATAAAAAGTTATGATCTGAATAAAAATCCAGAATCCCAACTTCCCAGACCTGTATCTTTCAAATAAAAACTCCAAATGCATCAAACTCACCTTTAATTGTATATAATTCAAAATAAGCTATTTAATGGAGGTGGTTTCGCATTTGGCGGAGCTACGGTTTGAAAGATGAGTTTTGGACCCCTATTGTATACCTGTACAGACTAAAATATTCAATTTATTTATTATTCTTTATTTTTACAATTTCTTATTTTTATAATTTTGTAAATATTACTTACAATATATGTGTATATTAAAATCATAATAAAGATTAGGTATCATACCTGTATATATACCTATATTATTAACAGTTCTATTTTATTAAGTGTATAAAACACTTCAGAAAAAGAAAATAAAAATATATTTAAGTGTACAAAAATACTTTATAAATTTATAAAATAATAAACAAAAATAAATAAATTAAATACACAAAATAAAAATAAAATATTAAAATATATAGATGTATATACCTATATAGCCTATAAAAGGTAACTTGTAAAATTATACATCATAAAAATAATTAAAAATCACCATAAAAATATTTAGAAAATAAAAAACATTTTCAACTGGTCGTCCTTCCCCCTCTGCCGTTGTCAGACCTCGTTATGCCCCCTATTTCTCAATTTTTTCGAGGTCAAAACATGCCTCTATTCGTGTCAATCCCTGAAGGACTTTTGTTCCTCGATGAGACCTCTTTCACGCCCTAGGCTCTCCTAGGGCCGAGGAGCGGTGATTCGAGCCATCTTCCTCGACCTTTGGAGCACCAGAGTCGCATGGTCAAACCCTATATGTGCACCCTCCTCTTCCATTCGAAAATTGAACCCCTCTTCCATAGGTTTAGCTCCCTCTCTTGCGCCCAATCGCTCGAGGAAGGTGACATCTTCCTCTCGAGCACGTCAGGCTGGTCGAGCAACACCTGAGGCGGCTCCACCACCTCCGCCTTTCGCCGGCGTTGAGGTACCTTCTCCCTCTTGCTCCAGCCATCGAGGCAGCCATGTTCCCCTTTTATTTTCCTTGCATTTTCTTCACCTTATCCTTAGGAGTAAAACCCCCAACAAAATTTCAAGCTTCATCTATCAAATCATCCAATCGACCCCCTCGTCGGAGTGCACCTCCGGCCGAGTCCCCTTCATGCCGCTCCACGCCTCGTTTCTACCACCGTGGGGTCCAGGCACTTTGCCCTAGACCCTCTCACTCGTTTTTGCAGGTCAACGATCCTTGACTCAAGCCTGGGGCGCGTTTTGAAGATCGCCGGAGCAAACGTGAAGCCCTCCAGCTCTGCCGTCCGCTCTAGTGACCCTCGGCCGTTGCCGAGGCTTTTTGGTGCCCCCAGGAGATAGAGTCGACCTCCAGGAGTCTCCAGCCCCTTTTGAAGCCCAAGAGATCACCGGACGACGGAGCTAGGGCTCGGGGAAAGTCGCCTCGCTGGCGCTCTGCCCCTGTTCTTGCTTCGACCATCTGAGCTGTTGGATCATGGCCCAAGTTCCAGGTGTATCGCGACCGTTAGATCCTCCCGCCTCCACCGTCAGATCAAGCCAAGGGATCTAATCATCGCCGTCCATTCGCGAAGCATCATCGACCGTCCGATCTTCGACACATGGCAAGTGGACGACCATCAGCCGTCGGATCACGCACGAGGCTTTAGGCATGGGTATTTTGCATCTCAACCCTTGCCCATTTTTTGTATTTGTTTTTAGTCCATAAACTTTTGCATGTAGTGTAAAAACTTTTATAATATTTGCATCAAGGCCCCTGAACTTTGGTTATTTACATTTAGGTCCAGTCCACGTCACCTCACGTGATCTGTACACGTGGGGTGGTGGTGATTTTGCACTGGACCCCCTCGTGGGTTTAGTTATTTAATTTTAGTCCGAGAACTTTTATATTACGTGCAATATTTTCAAGTAAATTGCATATCAACCCCTGGAGTTTTTGTATATTGTAGTTAGGTCCCTCCCAGGCGTGTGCATATCACGTGCGAGGTTGGCCCTGTTTGTAGGCATGCCCTAGCAGCTTTGGTTATTTGTGATCAGTCCTGGAACTTGTTTAATATGTTATAAATTTTGTGAAAAATTATACTTTGGCCCTGTTTTTACTGTTATTTGCACTTATACCTCTACCAGCTGTGTAATTTTTAATTGTTGTTTGTATTTATTTCGTGCATCATTTTTACTTGAAAAATTATCAAAAAAATAGCATAGGCTCATGTTTGCTTACTCATTCACGCCATATTTTTGTATTGCATTTTTATTGCATTTTTATAATTACTAAAATCAAAAACATGCATTTTTCTACTGTTTGCATTAGAAAATACTAAAAATATATTAAAACTCTTTTAAAAATTCCAAAAAAAAATATCTTTAGTCCATTTTAGTGTCTTTTAACTCCTCTCCGAAAATAAATAAAAATTTCAAAACAAAAACCTTAAAAATTAGAAAACTCCTAAAAACTTCACAAAAATCTACAAAATTCTAAAAAAATCCTAAAAACACAAACTCAGTTTCTGTAGTTTCCCTATTGTATTGCCTTTATTTTAAAATTAATTTGAGGAATTTTGGATACTATTTGATATTTTTAACCCTCATTTTAAATTCGGCCAGTAGCTTAATTCACTGTTTTCTTGTATTTTGACTTTTAAAAATACTAAAAAATTTAGAAAAATCTATAAAAATCATAAAAAATTAGAAAATATAAAAAGACCAAAAACATTTTATTTTCTGAATTTTGGTTATTTTTCTCTATCTTTATAAATACCCTATTATCCTCTTTATTTGGTTTGTGTATATTCTATTTATAAAAAAATAAAAATATAAAATATAAAAAGAAAATATAAAAAAATTAAAAATAAAAATATAAAAATATAAAATAAAAATAAAAAATAAAAAAATATAATTAAAAAACCATAAAAATAACATATTTGTAGACACTTGGTCACATTCACATTTTGCACAAATTTACCTTGATCTATCTTGCTTGCTCCCTGTGTTCGACACTCTACATATACTTGTACTATACACATTTCTGTAGAGTTAAAAATAAATTTGACTCCACATTTGTTTCTCATTGCTTGATTTATATATTGTGGGTTCATTGTTGATTAATACAGGTTTTGTGAGTGGTCGCCGCAGTGACTCTTGTCTCCGCCTTGTGTGAGATATTTAGACCCTTGCCAAACCCATGTTATCATGCATCTTCATTGTATAAAAATTATATTTCATTTTGTCTTCATTTATTATTATTTAAAAATTAAAAAATATCATTTTTAGCTTTCTGAAATTCAAAATTTTATGAAAATTCGAAAATATCTCCAAAAATTCCAAAAACATTAAGGTAATGGTATCCATTGTCTTTTAATTTTTTATGCCAATTTCGTGTATTAATTATTTATAAAACCAAAAAAATAAAAAATACTAAAATTTTTAAAAAAAATTGTAGAAAGTCCTAGAAAAAATCTGATCTTGGTCTCTGTTTGTAGATATTGCTTTGTAGTTTATATTAAAAATAATTATCAGGAGTTTTGGGCACTTAAAATATTTTTAAGTTGCAAATTACTCCAGGCTCAGCACATTTTTGTATTTTCTCACTGTTTGATTTTTAAATAAATACAAAAACATCTGAAAATTCTACAAAAATTTCCAAAAATATTTTAGAACTTTTAAAACCCAAAAATATTTTCTTTGAGCTTTTTTGATAAATTGAAAAATTAAAAAAAGAGTTGGTGTGTGTATTTCATATCTCGTGCATTTTTCTCCATTATTTTTTAATATAAAAAAATCGCGAAACAAAAAACTGCTAAAAATATGAAAAATAAAAAATATAAAAAATAGAAATAAAAAAATTTAAAATATAAAAGATAAAAAAATCACAAAAACCAACGATAGTTGTCCTTTGAGATTCATGTCTTCTCTTAATTAATTATTGATTAATTGAATAACCCTCGGGATTTGTAGCCTCCCTGAGTTCGACCATGTCTGCTATACATGTTAATAAGTAGCAAAAATAAAAAAATTTGTTTATTTGTCGCAGGATTTTTGGGGATAGCAACGACGACTTTTTTATCAATAATTTTCGATTCCTCATAAATTCCTGAGGGTCAACAAAATGGCGTCGTTGCCGGGGATCTAAAATAAAAAAATTCAAAAAATTCCAAATTCATGTAACAACAAAATGGCGCCGTTGCCGGGGAGGCACGGCGAGGGTAGTTAGGTTTTTCTTTTGACCTGCTATTCTTGGTTGAATAATTTTCCACATTCACTCCAGTGTTCATATTCATTGTTTTATTTCATTTTTCCTCATATTTGATAATTGTATTTCTTACACATTCTCTTTTCTTTTTCTTACGAGGGCCCGCGGAACGAAAGAAGGGATCCTAGGAGAGCCTAAGCACCCAAGCGACGTGGAGGCGGCTTGATTCTTCACCAAGCCGCAGGATAGCGTGAGAAGAGGAGAAGAAGAAGTGAAGGAAACGAAAAGAGAGAGAGAGAGAGTTTTTATTTTCTACCATTTGAACTCTTGTAAACAGACATTCATTTGTTGCAGGGTCTGTTTCACCAAGTGTCGGTGCACTTGGGGGGATATCACCGGTTTTGTTTTCATCGTCTTTATTTTTCTTTGTTTCCCGCAGATTTCGTGAGCTACCTCATGATTGCTTTAATTAATTTGCTTGAGCCAGGTAATTAATTAGGTCCAAACATCCTAAATAAGAAATTTTTGTGCCTATAGAGTAGAGCGTAATTTGGACTTAGTCAAATTAACTTGTTCTTACCCGTTAATAGAAGCTACCATCTAGGACGGTTCACTTGCATTTGCATATAGGATAGTTTATTTCAATTCTACGCAGATCACTTGCATGTAGAGTGTTGGCGACAAGGTACACAACTATAACCCCTACATGCATCATTATTTTTTCGCGCATTGGCATTTCTGATCTCCTTCCTTGTTTTCACTCACATAAGTTAAAAAAGAAGTTGGACACTCGATAGACGATTCTTTAAAATTATTTTAACCAAGTGACAACTACCTAAAATACGGGACTGTTAAAGAAAACTCGACCCTAAAATAAACACAAGGAAAAATCATTATTTTGGGGAGAGTAACCCCTCATTCTTTGGTTTGTATGTAGCTAGAGAGCGACCCGCACACTAGGATAGAGCCACGTCTAAACTCTTTTCAGACTACTATCTTGGGTTAGTCGTTCTCTAGTGAGGATCTCTCCGGTAGCCGGTAAACCGGCCCGTGATGTCCTTAACAGATTGAATTGATCGGGTAGCCGGTAAATGGTCCGCAATTCATACTGGCTGGGAAAGATCTAACTTTGAGATTAGGCTAGTCTCCTGAGAGCATTGGGTTCCTAACAGCTCGCTTTAACCGCTCTGATATATTGTATTCTCACCAAACTCTAAAATTGACAAGATAATTGACCGAACCTTCACGGTCTTCACATTGAGTTGAGCTGGTAAACTGAGGGTTTGCATTGTGTTTAATTACTTGTGTGCATACTCGATCATTCTGTGCAATTGCACCTTTTCTCCATATCTTTTGACTTGACACTCGTGCTCTCCCGATCCCGTCTTTTGTTTCAGAGATGGCCGACTGGAGTTATTTTAATCCGATCTTCGCGGATACCTCGTACTATCCAGATGATCCACCTTTCTTTTTCCAGGAGGACTTTCCTCCTACTTTTTGTGCATATCCATCTAACCCATTATTTCAGGAATCAGAGGACTTTGATTTTCACCACCCTCATTCAACCCACTCGATCCTGGGATTTTGGAGTCACCTTTCATGATTTCCACACTTGAAACACTAAACCAGATGATGGAGCATATGAATTCAAGGATTAGCAATCTATTTAACATAAATATGAGCCAGAAAGTTGCTCCACTATTTGAGGATATGGATTCACTTGAGGATAATCATGAGAGCTTGCAATCGCCCAAAATACAAAAAAATGAGAAAATTTTGAAAATCCAAAAAGATTCTGGGAGACACATTGTTGATTCATTTTGTGAGGAGAGGACCCAAATGATCGATCATTTATCCACACATATATTCACATCATGTCCCAACCTTGACCCTGAGGATTCCATTATACAGACTGCTCTTGGCAATCCTCATGTAAATGGTGATTTCGACATCCTCCCTTGTATGGATGAGGTTTAAAAATTCAAAAAAATGTTCATTAAACCCGAAGTGGTAGCCACCCTTCATGAGATCATTAAAGCTCCACTTCAACAGGCCATGACGGGTTTATCTACTCCTCAACACAAGAAGAGAAAGCGAAGGAGAAGATCTAAGCGTCACATCTTGACCATGGCCACCGCCTACGCCATCTCCCACCGTCCGTATTTTAAGAAAGGGAACACTGCCACACCTCTTGAGAGTTGCTCCATATCTGACTATTCTTATGATAACATTGTCCTTGACGGTGGTTCATCAATCAATATAATACCCTTCTCTATGGTACAGTCTCTTCATCTTGGGTCTCTCAAGAAAACCAGGATAATAGTTCAATTTGCCGATGGATCTATCAAGAGGCCGAAGGGTATTCTAGAAAACATTGTCATTCTTATTCAGGGCATGAATTTCACTTCGGATTTTGTTGTAATGCTCATGGAGACCTCCACCCCTGTGGAATACCCTCCAATCATCCTGGGATGGCCTTTCCTCTCCTCTACGGGAGACGTTGTTGATTATGGTTCATGAGAGATTCGCTTCCGTTCTGATGCAGGGAGCGGTGTGTTAATCACTACACCCACTACTGACCAGAAACTTGCATCCCATGAGAGCCCGCCCGTGTTAGCCAACCCCAAGGAATTTGACCTCGATGATAATATCTGAGATTCTTGTTATATGTTGGATGATAATGAAACCCAAGAATTCCTCTTCAAGGAGGAAGACTCGGAAAGCATAGACCTTGGAGTTTCCCCTTCTGGTATATGGAGATGCATTGATGACATCCGCATAATTTACACGATAGACACCCTAGAGCAGAAGGCAGACTCTGAGACTAGACAGGATTGACATGATTCGATTACTTTCACTGATGAGTCTGTTCCTATTCACCTTGATTCAGATGAGATCGATCATGCCAAATTTGATTTGATTGCTTTTATAAAGGAATTTGAGACTTTTGATAAAGATGATGATCCAGTAGAGGCTCGCCAGGCTGAAATTGATCCTATTTTTTCTGATAATGATTTCGAGCCATTTTACTTTGATGTTTGTGAGACTTCTCAGGCAGGACATGACCATACTACTTCCAATAATCGGTTTAGGCATGCACAATCAGAAAACGCAGAGGATATATTCTTGGTCGATCCTACTCAGTTTATGTCTAATGATGATCACAATATCAACCTACACCTTGTCAAATCCATACCTCAGCGGTCCCGCAAGAAGGTTCGCTTTCGACCTTCTTGACCTTTGTACATCCACACCTCTTGTATATCCTTTTGTTTCACTCTTTCTTCTACCGTTTTATCATTCACCCCTTTTCTGTGTGTGTGTATATGTGTTATACTTAGGATGTGCTTTATCCTAAGTATATGGGGTGAATGATTTCTTTTGTTCATATTCTTCATGTTCATCACTCTTGTTGTTGCCTATACTTAGGGATACTCTACCCTAAGTATAGGGGGGTATTGTGGTTCATATCGTGTCTGTTTATTTTTTAGTCTATACATTCTCTTCATCGATTTTCTCCTTTTGTACACTCTACTATGCTTAGGATTACTAGATCCTAAGTATAGGGGGGAGCACCAACTTCTCTTCTTTTTATCTTTTCTTTGAGTCATTGTAGCATAGGAGTCTTTTCACTTTTCTATACTTAGCACGAGTTATGTCTTCCTTTTTTGCTCTCTGATAACTATGAGGACATAGTTTGAGCTAAGTATAGGGGGTGTCGTATATATTGTATATATACTTTAGACATAACTCGTACTTTTAAATATGTTTATTTGGGGGGTTATGTGTATAATTTTGTAAAATCCACGTGTAAAAAAACAAAAAACAAAAACAAAAATAATAAAAACAACAACAACAAAAAACAACAAAAAAGAGAAAAAAACAACAAAAAATACTTGTATGTATTTTACTTAACCTTTTCCCTTAGAAAAAACTACAAAACCAAAAATCTATAAAAACTTGCATAATTCAAAAAAAAATTCTTTTACATCTGCATTTTTCTCCAAATGTTCTTTTCACATGTGCATCATTCCTTTTCAAAAAAAACCCTTTGCATTGTTCATATTTTCTTGCATTGCATGTGTATTTTTCAGGATAGTATTGACATTTAAACTATGTCTGTAATAAAATTGAAGAATGGAGCTTAGTTGGACCTTAATCCACCTAATTCTCAGAGGAACTTCACCGAGAAATAGACTTTTAGAAGCTTCAGGTCCTTGACTTAATTCTTTGAGTTCCACATGACAATGTGCAGCGTTTGACTCTTAGTGTCTAATCTGGTCTCTTCATTCTGGGTACAACTTTGGAATAGGGAATTAATTTGTACTCTCGCACTATGCACTTAGCTCAACTCAGACGGGATGTTGGAAGACTGTGTGAATTTCTTTTCTGGTAGCATGGAAATATAAAGACTAGAGTAAGGGTTGAAATAAAGCTTCGAAAAAGGGATGGACAACTGGGCACAATTTTTTCTAAGACCCCAAAACATGTACAGTAAACAAAAAGATTCCATATCCGTAGGGGCACAACAAGATCCAAGCAGAACCACCAAAAATCCAAATACAAAGAAGCCACTACCAAATAAATATCTGACCAACAAGGTCCAAGCTTCAAGAAAACCTACAGATCTTGATGGAGACTCGGCTACACTGGCCAGCTTCACAAGGAGAGGTGACTACATTGGCCACTCTCCAGTTCTTTTCTCCTTCTTCTAACTTCTCTCCCAATTCGATTATGAACACAGCGCGACATACCTTAGAAGGAAATACCTGACTCCTCGAGGATAAGTTATTGGAGAGGAGATTTGCATGGTACTCCAGCATTCTGGATGGGAAGAGCTAAAACCTTTCACACACATGAGTCGATTGTTCAATGTTCATAGGGTATGCTTTGGGAAGAGGATTGATCTAAGATGACTTCTGAGCCGAAACTGTGACAATGATGTGTAGAACTTGAAGGCTGTTGGTTTTAAGTCTCACAGAAGTTCCGACACAATAATAATCCAAAGGTCCGACAGAGCTCCAAACTCAATATTGTCCTACTTTCTTTACTTTCCCTTTCTTTTTCTTTTTCTTCACTTATTCTTTCAAATAAGTGTTTGCTAGGGGACTAGCAAAGGTAAAGCATAGGGGGATGATGAATCTGTGATTCGTCATCTTTATTCATTTATTTTAGCTTAAAATCCTTTATAAAACACATGCGTATAACACTAACTCCATATTCTTACTAACTTGCATCTGTGTGTAAATATTGTACACTTCTTACTAATGTTAACCTAAAATAAATAAAGAAAGAAAGAAAGGAAAAATAAATAAAAGAAAATAAATAAACAAAGGAAGACTGTATACAGGCTGACCCGAACCCCGAGAAAATGTCAAGACTTGACCTGATCGACCAAGAATAAAGTAGGGGGAGATAGGGTCCTTAAGCAGAAAATCTAAAAAAATGTGTGTGTATTGTTGTAAATACTACTCACTTATTTTGTATATATTTGTATAAAACTGACACTAATTTTTTTGTGCCTTAATTGACCTCAAATCAAATAACATTCAAAACCAAAGTTGTAAATAAAAATGTATTCTACTTAATAAAAATAATTGCACAATTAAATCATGTACGGAATAAAAGTAATCACACTTGGAAAAAAACCACTAAGCACTAATTGAAGGATCAATTCCGGCTCCATATGAACTCAAATTGAACCAATCTCGCTTCCATTGGATTCTAAATTAAATTATCTTTAAAATGGTTGTGATTTCATAATTTTTGGAGTTACGAATAAAAAGTTGGTTTTCCAGGGTAGTTTGTGCAATTTTCCCATGCATTATGTACATATTGTATTTGTATATATTTGTAAATAAAAAAATTAAAATAAAAAAATTAAAATTTTTAAATCAAAAAAAGCTAATTTCCTCAATTACCCTTGTATATAGTGTCATATATGTATATAGTATATGTATATAGTTGCTATATTTAATAACCACCATAAAAAAACATTTTTTATTTCAAGTAAATAAAGTGACAAAAATTCAAAAAAATTAGTTAATTTTGTAAATAGTTTTATCTCTCTTTTACTTTATCTCATTTCAAATTTCATCTCTCTTATCTCTTCCACCAAAAAAATTCAAAAAATTCAAATTTCATCTCTATCTTTTCTATTTATATGGTTCCTTCTCCCTCATTCCAACTTGATCAATCTTTAGAGAGAGGAGCCCGATCTCCGAGAGTAAATTTCGTTGAGAAAAGTGCCTAGCCTCCGAGCCGTCTGGGGACAACGAGTCGGCCTTCGTCGAGGCGATCACGGTCTATTTCCGCTTCTAAGGTGAGATCCATATTTTTCTTATTTTTATCTTAGATTAATCTTAGTTTCATTTGTTGCATTTTTAATTCCATCGTCATTTTATTTTTCTAGAACTTAAAAAAATCCATCACGACTTGATCTGTCTACATTCTATTTCTATCGTCCATGATATCTCTACTTCGACCGCGTACGGTGGCCGGAGATCGGATTCGAATCTCTCATTTTCACCGGATCATCATTCATTTTTCCGAGTCATAAATAAATTAAAAAATACAAAAATACAAAAAACATCTGTTTTCTTTATTTCTAACGTTTGTTTTACAGGACCAATAAAAAGAAAAAAAACAATATGAACAAAAAACATTCCTCATTTTATTATTGTGTTCATTCACTATTTACAAAAGAAATCAAAATTACAGTATATATATATAAGAAGATGGCAGCAGGGCTGCCATCCTCTGCCACCACCGCCGTCCCCTAGGACCATCAGCCACTGCCAGAGGATGGCCATCCTCAGCCACCTCCAGCCAACCTCCCCTCAGCCAAGAGCCGCTCGGCGCTTCTCCACCGACGTCAGCCGCGGTAGCCCTCCTATCCATGACCGCACCACCACCATGCGCGGTGTATCCCATCGAAACCCTTGGTCGCTCGCCATCGTCGTTGAAGACCAAACGGTCGTCAACTTCTCTGGCGACCGCTAAAGTCACCCTCCACTGCGCGAAGCCAGTCCGCCTCCCTTTGAAGACACCGCACCGCCGCCAGTCGATCCACTCCCTCGGCGAGCGTCGTCGTGCCTCCACGCATGTGCTTCCCCTTGCGTGGAAGAGAAGATCAGCGGTGGCGGCGGCACCCGTACCTGCAAGCCCCCTGTGGTGCCTTTTGCTTGGAAACGAAGGAGAACCTTAGGGCATTATTAAATTGGGTTAATATCAATCTCGCCCCTGGAAGTTTTAAAATTTGCAGAAGTGCCCTTGCCAGAAGCTTAATTTGAGGGAACTTACATACGTGCCCTAGACATTTCAAGAATTGCAAAGAGATCCCTCTACTCCAAGCAAATCACGTGCAGAGCACGTCTGTACTGTGGGTAAACTGCAACTTTTCTCCGCATTTATTTTGTTTACTTATTTAATGCAAAAACATTGAGTATTGTGTTTCAGTCCCTGTTTCTCAGACTCTTTATCTATTGAAATAAATAGTTTTTATTGCTCAAAAATTCTGAGAAAATTATGTTATGCTCCTGATGTGCATATCCATCTAGCATAAAATTTCCATTGCATTTTGATTTCATTTATTATCATTAAAAAATCAAAAAACATGTCATTTTTCCTTGTTTGAAATTCAAAAATTAATACAAATTCGAAAATAATTCCGAAAATTGTAAAAAAAATAAAGTAGTTTTATTTCATTGTCTTTTTAATTTGTGTGTAATTTCACACATTAATTCTTTATAAAACACAAAAAAATGAAAAATACTAAAAATCTTAAAAAAATGTAGAAAATTCTAAAAAATCTAAAAATTGTGATTTCAGTTTCTAATTGTAGATATTGATTTGTAGTTTATATTAAAAATAATTGCTTGGAGTTTTGGGTATTGAAATATTTTTAAGTTGCAAATTACTCTAGGTTGTGCACAATTTCGAATTTTCTCACTATTTGATTTTAAAAAAATAGAAAAACATCTGAAAAATTCACAAAAATTTCCAAAAATATTTCAAAACTTTGAAAACCCAAAAATATTTTCTTTGGATTTTTCTGAGCATTTTTGATAAATTGAAAAATTACAAAAAGATTTGGTGTGCGTACTTTTGATCTTGTGAATATTACTTTGTTATTTTTGAAAAAAATGCAAAATCAAAATCACTAAAAATTTGAAAATCAGAAAAAAATTAATTAGAAATAAAAAATTATTAAAAAAATTAAAAAGATAAAAAAATCACAAAAAACCAAGGATAGTTATCCTTTGAGATTCCTGTTTTTCTCTTAATTGATTTTCGATTAATTGAATAACCCTCGGGATTTGTAGCCTCCCTGAGTTTGACCTTGTCCGCTATACAGGTTAATAAGTAGCAAAAAAATATTGTTTGTTTGTCGTAGGATTTTTGGGGATAGCAACGACCTTCATATCTCAACCCTCTATTTTTAATCACACAGCTAGAATTAATGATGAATTTATTATGTTACTTAATTGGTTGAAAACCCCTTTTGGTCATTTCATCACATTCTAAATATAGAATGTGACAACTATATGACCTAATTCCTCTCTCTCTCTCGATTGGTCGGCGGCGGTGCCTCCTCTCTTACTCAGACGATTTGTGGTGCCGACGCCAACATCCTCCTCCATGTAAAGCTTCTCAATGGTGGAGGAGGTATCTTGGAGGAAGATGAAGAGGGAGGAGACGACAGTGCGGGACACACATGACGAAGACGATGACACAAGGTGATGTAGGTTTGCACATGGTGTACAACGTCGATGATGGCAGACCTCCCTCTTTCGACGATGACATATGATGACGAGCAGGTATGTGACAACACCGTCAATGACGATAGTCTATGACCTATCAAAGGGTGTCGATACTCACTACGAGGACGACGAGGTCAAAGCTAGAAGGGAGGAGGCATGGAAGGAGAGTGGATTGACATTGTGGTATACTTTTCTTACATAATTGATATTTGATTTTAAATATTGATTCATTTTTTTTACAAATCTCATTATCAATTTCTTATCATGTAGAGCTCCCCGTGTGAAATTTATAAGGTGGTCACGAGTTTTTACAAATGCAGCGAGAATATTACAAAGGAGCAAGATACAATTACAAAGATTCACGTAAATTTTACAAAATGAAAATACACATTTAAAAAATACAGAAGTTTACAAGGAGGAAAATTACTCGTACAAAAACTCGACGGAGTTTACAAAATGCATGTAGCAATTTACAAACAGAAATACACATTTACAAAACAAAAATACAATGACAAAATGAAATTATTAATGAAATTACAATGCAGAAAATTACTTTTACAAAAAGTCATTGGAGTTTACTAAGATACAATTAAATTCAAATCATTCACAATAAATTTGAAAATTTATCAATAATGATATTAGTGAAAAAAAGCAAATATAGAAAATCTAAAAATGGTAATTCGGAACTATTAAACGAATCTCGAATTTAATAAAATTAAGATGATGGAAATGCCCTTTTGGATAAGTTTTTTGATGCAACTGTTAGATTGAGATCGGAGGAATTTGATTGATCACTCACCACAATATTAGTGAGATCCCACCTCATTTGAAAGAGTGTCATATATATATACATAGAAAGATGGGGGGTTGATCCTGTGAGAGCCAAAATCTGTGAGAGCATGAGAGCAATGATTCTGGACCACGAAATTCTGTCATCTCTCTCCTCATTGATTGCAAGAGGAGAGAAAAGAGCAGAATCTAGTGGTCCAGATTCACTGCTCTCATGCTCCCACAGATTTTGGCTCTCACAGGATCAGTCCTTTATATATACACACACATATATATGGGTTATATGGGGTTGCCCTCGCCCCATTTTTCGTCAAATTTTTATATATTTTTTTGAAAAATAAAGCCATGTATATTCATCCCTATATCCCTCCTAAATGTTATTCGAATTTCGTTAGAAACAGAGACTCTTATGCCCTCCATCTAGAACAGGTACGATTACAACAATTCTAAGACCGTTAAAATTACTTGTTCTAGATGGAAGGCAAACAAGTCTTTGTTTCGGATGAAATTGGAATGGCATATTAGAGGGATATAGGGATGAATGTAGATGAATTTATTTTCCAAAAAAAATAAATTAAAGTCGGACAATGGGGTGGTGGCAGCCCCATTATATATATATATGGGAAAAGGGAGTATGCTCCCACCATTTTTTCACATATTCTTTGTTTTTCTGAAATGAAACTTAGTGGAATTTAGACCACAATATATCACCATAGTGTCATTCAAAATCTGACTTAATTCGAGACTTCTATCACATCTATCGAGACAGTCACATTTTAACTGCCTCAAAATTGCTGAAATTGACACCCTTTAGATGGAAGTGTTAGGAATGTCTATTTTAACACAGAATTTAAAACACATTTTCACTTATTATTCCTAAATAAATACCCTCTGGTTTTATTTCAAAAATAAAAAATGTGAAAAAAGGTGGGAGCATGCTCTTATATGCTCCAAGGGAGCATACTCATTTATATATGGGTTTGGGGAGCCCAAACACGAGTGTGGGTAACTTTCCTACATGCGCCTCTTTTTCTCTCAAAATTTTTTATTTTTTTTGAAATGGATCCTTAGGAAATTTAGATCATAACATATCACCATCGCATCATTCAAAATTCAACTTTTTTAAGACTTCTAACTTATCCATCAAGACAGTCAAATTTTAACGATCTCAGATTTGTTGAAATCGACCCCTTCCGATGGACATGCTAAGAATGTATGTTTTATATGAAATTTTCAAATTAATTTGAGGTGTATATCCCATCCATCAACAATATCAAATTTTAACAAGATTAGAACTGTTGAAATCACCCTATTAAGATGGATATGATATGAGTGTTTTTTACACGAAATTTGGAATGCACATTGTACTCATTATTCTAGCTAAATCCTCCAAGATTTCATATTGTTAATTATGGTAAAATGAGTGGTTGATATTACCAATCTCTCCATCTCATATATGCCCCATCTCATAGTATCACTACTCATATGGAGAGCGATACACACACAGACACATACTCACCATTGTGGCGGAGAGCCCTCATCTCATTTGAAGTTATTACTATATATATAGGAATAACTTCAAATGAGATGAGGGCTCTCCGTCACCATGGTGAGCCTACAATCTCATCTACCTATTTTAACTCACATGGTTCAAATTAATTGCATATTAATTATTTTAATTTAATGTTGAAATATATATTTTAGTCATTTTGTAACATTCTAAATATAGAATGTGACAACTCAACATCCCTGAATGGTATGAAACCAATTTACCATAAATCAATTGTTTTATTCCCCTCTCTCTCATTCAATGGCAGCCGTGGAAAAGGAGGGGTCAGTGGTTATGGATTCATGTGGAGATCACGGTGCGTTCAAATCAAAGATCATGTTCTTGATCTTCATTCTTCTCTTCAAAATCTTCCAGATGAGCCCTATGTCGCTCAAATCTAGATCGTGAATCTATTCAAATATGTTTTTCTAGATTCGAGACTATTAAGTTGGAGGTTTCATGCATGGATTTGAGATTTTTCTTAGATTTCTTAGTGGCAGTGTACGATGAGGAGGAGCATGCCCCCTCCCCTCCTTTTGTCTCATCAGTGACACACGATGCGGAGGAGGAGTTGGACGAGGGCAGAGGAGGGATGCAAGCCAGAGGTGTGACGCGTCATGAAGGCAGAGCATGTCGTGGTGGCCTATGGTGGAGGCAAAGGAGGGGCGTGATTTTTTACAAATCTTAAATTGTCTTTTACAAATTTCAAATTATTTTTTTTAAAAATATTAATTACTATTTACATTCTCAGATCTTTTTTACATTTTATCAATTTCTAATAGTCTTCTTTTTATTGCCAGATTGTCACGTAAATATTACAAATCCATCAAGTATATTTACAAAGGAACTCAAAGCAATTACAAAGATCTATACAATGTTATACATATGTAAAAGAAAGTACAAATATTTATGACATATTACAAAGAACAATACAAAATTTACAAATGAAAATAATAATTTACAAAAAAAAATTAGTGAATGGAAATGTAAAAAAAAGGTATGGTTTGAATTTAACAAAGCGAATCTAAATTATACAAAGTCTGATTTTATTTTACAAATATGTACATTAATTTACATTTGCTGAGAACAATTTCAAATTTAAAAATAAACAAACAAATGAAATTTCTAAATTAAAATTTCCTTAAAATGGTAATTGATAATTATTAAATGAAATTCAAATTTAAATGGAAATAAAATGGCCAACATACCATTTTTGGCAACACACTAATGGATCTCGTTGTGGTCCCAATCTCATTTGAAAGCTACACTATATATACACATATCTATACACACACATACATATGAGGTGGGAAGCTTGCACCAATGTGTATGTAACTTTACATGCATCGGTGCCACAAATGTCCAATTTCTTTTTTTTTGAAATAAAAATATGTGATATTTAGATCACTGTATATTACTATGATGTCATTTAAAATTCAATTAATATGGGACTTCTAAACCTTTCATCATGACTGCGTAATTTTAACGATCTTAGATTTGCTGAAATGGAACCTTCCAGATGGACATGTTAGCAATATCTATTTTACATGAAATTTAAAACACATATTCTAATTAGAATTCTAAATAAATCACTCAAGATTTCATTTCAAAAAAGCTTAGACATTTGTGTTACAAGTGCATGTAAAGTTACATGCATCTTGGTGCAAGTTTCCCAGCCCATATATATATATATATATATATATATATATATATACATATACATACATACATACATGTGAGCTAAATGAGTATGCACCAACCTTTCTTTCCGCAATTTTTTTGTTTTTTTGAAATGAAACCTGTGGAGATTTACTTAGAATAATAAGTGGAATATGTATTTCAAATTTTGTATAAAACATATGTTCCTAACACTTCCATCTGAAGGGAGTCAATTTCAGCAATTCGAGAATGTTAAAAATTTATCAGTCTTGATGAAGGGATAGTAATCTCGAAGACATATTGTGATATAAATTCCACTAGGTTTTATTTTAGAAAAATAAAAAAATACAAGGAAAAAGTGCAGGGAAGGGGTTAGGGAGCCTAAAACCGGGTGTTGGTAACTTTCCTACACCCATCCCTTTTTCTCGATTTTTTATTTTTTGAAATGGATCCTTAGGGGATTTACTTAAAATAATAAGTAGAAATATGTGTTTCATATTTCATTTAAAACATGCATTCCTAACATGTCCATCGGAAGAGGTCGATTTAAATAAATCTGAGACCTTTAAAATTTGATTATCTTTATGGATAAGTTAGAGGTCTCAAAATAAATTGAAATTTGAATGATGCGATGGTGATATCTTGTAACCTAAATCCCCTATGAATCTATTTCAAAATATAAAAAATTGAGAGAAAATGGGATGGGTGTAGGAAAGTTACCTACATCCAGGTTTAGGCTCCCCAACCCTATATATATATATGGTGGAGCATGGGTCGGGCTCGGACGGGCCCAACCTAGCCCAGCCCAGACCCATTTAGGTTACCGGGACCATGGGTCAGGCCTAGGCCCGCTCATTTTTCTGGAACTAGGCCCAAGCCCTAGCCCAGCCTGACCGAAGATGGGTCTGCTGGCCGCGAATCCCACAAAAGTCGACCCCTGGATAATTAGGGAGGGGGAGAGGTCTAGGGGCTGGGGAGGGTGGAGGGCCACGCAGCAACGGCGGCAAGAAGTGGAGGGGCCCTGTGGATTGGCAGGCGGGTGGGGGTCGCGCAATGCAACGATGCCGGTGAGGAGTAGAAATGGGTCATGGATTCGCGGGGCAGCGAGGCAGCCTGGGGCTGGGGAGGGCCGAGGGTCGTGCCTACAGAATCACTGGGAGGGAGGGGAGGGAGCTTGGGGATGGAGGGACGACGCCGATAGGGTGGGAGGTGCGTGGGGGGAATGGCCGAATAGTAGGTTAGTGTTATGAAAAGAGGGGGCATGGTCGGGCTCAGGGGTCGGGCTTGGCTTCGGACCTTAAATCGGGGCCGGCCCGTGGGCTTTCGGTTCGGGCATGCCCAAGCCCGAACCCGGCCCGATTTGATAAATGGACTAAAATGGCGGCCCAAGCCCGCCCATTTAGAAAGTGGGGATTGGGCTTGGGTCGGGCTTGAGCGGGCCGGGCAACGGGCTGGGTCGGGCTGGCCCTGGCCCATGCTCCACCCTATATATATATATATATATATTATATATATATATATATATATATATATATATGGAAAATGGGGTTGCCCCCATCCCATTTTCTCCTACTTTTTTTTAAAAATTCTACCATGTATTTTTATCAATATATCCCTCTAATATGCCATTCCAATTTTTGTCAGAAATAGAGACTTCTATGCCTTCCATCCAGAATAGGTTGATTACATCAATCCTAAGACCATTAAAATTACATGTTCTAGATGGAGGGATGTGATTCTCTTTTTCTTACAAAATAGGAACGACATATTAGAGTGGTATAATGATGAAAATAAATGGCAAAATTTCTGAAAAAAATAAAAAATATTAGGAGAAAAGGTGGGGGAGCCTGTTGGCCTCTGATGAATCCACATTTCATCATCTTTATTCTGTCATTTTGGTCTTAAAACCCCAAGTAAATGTGTGTAAAATAGGCTTAATTCATGCATTTTAACATGCATGCATATATGTGTAAATATTGTATAAAATACAGTTTTAAAATCTAAAATAATATAATAAAGAAAAGAAAAGAAAAAGAATAAAATATTGCAAATATTTTATGACCTGAAACCCGAGACCTAGGCATCTCGATGAATAGGTTGACAAGGAATAAAGTAGGGGAAGATAAGGGCCAGAAACCAATAAAAACTCCTTTTATTTAATTTATTCTTTATTCATTTTGGGACCTATTTTTAGTTCTAGTTTTTATACTTCAAATAAAGAAACTTTGTACATGAAAGTTGTAGATAATTAAATATAGAAAAATACAAAATTGATTTCATACAAAAATATATACAGATAAAAAGTTATGATCTGAATAAGATTCCAGAATCCCAGCTTCCCAGACATGTATATCTCAAATAAAAACTCAAAATGTACCAAATCACCTTTAATTGTATATAACTTTCAATAAGCTATTTAATGAAGGTGGTTTCGTATTTTTTGGAGCTACGGTTTGAAAGTAAGGTTTTGGATCCCTATTGTATACTTGTACAGATTAAAATATTCATTTTATTTATTATTCATTACTTTAATATTTTTATAATTTTGTAAATAGTATTTATATTATATTTGTGTATTAAAACATGAATAAAAACCTAAAGAAAATACAAAAATAAAATGCATGTATACAACACATAGGTTTATACCTATAACTATACATGTATAAATGATACATCTATTTATTTAATAGTATAAATTACTCCAAAAAAAATAAAATAAAAATTTACTTAAGTATATAAAAATAAGTTATAAATATGCAAAATAATAAACAAAATAAATATGATTAAAAATACAAAAAATGAAATATTAAAGTATATTGATAAATATACCTATATAGGCCATAAAAGGTAACTTGTATTTTTAAACCTCTAAAAAATAAATAAAAATCATAATAAAATACTTCATAAAATAGTAAACATTTTTCATTTAATAGCCTAAAATTAACAAAATCGTTTATTATTTTTAAACGAATTAACAAAACTTTTTGCCAAGGAATTTTCTGGTCGGTCCACGTGGACCAACCAGAAGCCTCCGTTGGTTGACCTCGGTTAGCCCTCTGACCGAGGTCTGGCCGTTGTCAGACCTGCATTTCTTCCCACTTTCTCCGACTTTTGTGCCTCGTTCCTTGATCTTACATGCCCAAGCCTCTCCTAGGGCTGTGGACCATTGATTTGCTCGATCTCCCTCGATCTTTGGAGAGCCAAGTCAACCCATTCAAATACATCCTCCACCTTCCCTTTTGAGTGGGAACACCCTTTGACTCGTTTCTCTCCACTTTTTCACTCTCCATCAAAGGAGGGAGGTGACACCTCCATCTCCTAGCCTCAGGTGGATTGAGGAAGCGACGAAGGGGCGTATCCACCACCTCCACCGGCCACCGGTGTCGAGGTCCTTCCTCGGGTGATTCTCACCTTCAAGGTTCTATTTTCCTTATTTTCTTTGCGTTCTTTTATTCGCAGTAGTCTTAGGATAAAAATCCCCTTCTCCCTTTCGCGTTTCACCCATTCGATTCCCTCCAGCAACCACCTCACCGGAGTTAGCCCCCCGGCGAGACTCCACTTCGTCGTTTCCGCCACTCCACGCTCCCATTACGCCACTGCGGGGTCGAGGAATTTCGCCCTCGACCCCTTCACTTTGTCTTGCATGTCCAGGAACCGTATCCAGCACCTGGGCTATTTTTTACTGCTCGTCGGAGATACCTGTAGGTGCGTCGCTCCTCCAGCCTCACGGGTGAGCGTCGGTCCTCTTTCGGCCATTATGTGCCTTCCAGGCGATTGAGTACACATGCAGGAGTCGTTCGAGCCCTTTTGGAGGCTGAAGGAGACGAAGGAGGAGGGAGATCTCACCGGTCGAACTTCGCCCCGGCAGAGTTCTTCCCAGTACATCCTCCCGCCTCCTCCGTCGTCGGATCACGGGCCCTCTCCAGTTTGATCGTGAGCCGTCCGATCTAGCCGAGCATTGACCGTTGATCGTCTCTGGATGATCTAATCTCGACAGCTGGATCGCAAACCGGTATCGACCGTTAGGATTGTGACATGTGTCAAGTGGATGCAGAGCAGCCGTCCGATCTGCAGAGCCTTTGGTATTTTGCAGACACACCCTCGTACCTTTTTGTAATTTTTGTTTAGTACTCAATCTTTCATTTGCAGTTTATTATTTTTAAAATTTGCAAAATCACCCCGTAGTTTTCATATTTACACATTGGTCCCTGGCCACGTCACCTCACGTGACCTGCGCACGTGAGGGCGGGCATTTTGCACCAAGAACCCCAAGCTTTTTGGCATTTCTAAGTAGGTCCAGCAATTATTTTATAATGTTCTAATCTTTTTGGTGAAATTGCAAGTGAGCCCTCAGGTTTTTGTTATTTGCCATTAGATCCCTGCCAGACACGGGATTACCACATGCGTCTGTGGGGAATTTGCACACATACCCTTGAGTTTTTTCTTATTTCTGATTGGTCTTGGAATTTGAAACATTAGTTATAATTTTTTGGAAAATTGCAAGTTGACCCAGGACTTGTGCTTATTTACAAAAATAACATTGCTAGAATTGAATTTTTATATTACTTCTAGTATTTATTTCATGCATCTATAAAATCCTAAAAAATCTAAAAAAATAGCATAGCTTACTATTTCATTGTTTTGTACCATGCCATATTTTATTTTGCATTTTTTCATCATTTTAATATTTATAAAAATTCAAAAACATGCATTTTCATCTCTGTTTGCATTAGAAAATACCTAAAAAATATAAAAACTCTTTGAAAAATTCTCAAACAAATATATTTTGCGTATTTAAGTATGTTTAATATTCAGTCCCAAAATCACTAAAAAATACAAAAGAAAACTCGTAAAATTATAAAACCCCAAAAATCTCTATAAAAATAATAAAAATCCATAAAAATAAAAAAATAGTTTCTGTCTCCTAATTTCTCTATTTTATTCTCTTTATTTTAAATTTAATTTGGAGAATTTTAGTTATTATTTGATATTTTTCATCTCCATTTTTATTTCATGCATTTATTTTATTCCCTTTATTAATTATTTGTGAGTTTAAAAATACAAAAATATAGCAAAAATATAGAAAAATCACAAAAACACTAGAAAAATATAAAAATCACAACAATATTTTATTTTTTTTATTTATTTATTTTTATCTACTTTTATAAATATATTATCTCTCTCCTTCCCTTATTGCATATATATCTTATTTTATAGAAAAAGAAAATATAAAATATATAAAATATAAAAAGAAAATACAAAATCAGAAATTAAAAATCAAAATATAAAAATATAAAATCAAAAATTAAATAAAAAATAAAATTAAAAACCCACAAAAATGGCATTCATATAGACAAATACATCACATTCATTCTTGTGCATTGATTTTTCACGATCTGTCCTGCTTGTTCCATGTGGTCGACCTCTACATACTTGCTCCTATACACATCTTTTATGTAGAGTTATAATAATTTTTAACTCTGCATCTTGCTTGTCATTGTTTGATCATCTGTTGTGGGTTAATTGTTGATTTAATCTGGGTTTATTGAGGGTCGCCACAGCGACTGTGTCTCCGCCCTGTGTGAGATACATTTAGACCGCTCGATTTTTGGGTTAATCAAATGGTGCCATTGCTGGAGAGAAACAGCATATAGATTGGATTTCTTTGTGATTGATTGTGATTGTTTGTCTACATTTTTGTCCCATTTATTTTCTCATTTATTGAAACATCTTGTTGAGCTGTCTAACCTCCTCTCCTAGTTGACTTTGTGCGAGGTACTGTGGATCGAGGGAGGCGCACTACTCTAGACGCTTACGCACCCACGTGAAGCCAGCTTCGGCTTGCTACCTTTGCACTAAGGACACTTTGAGATTTTTTTTAGATTTAGCTCTATTTACTTATTGCAGTTATTTGAGTAATTTGAAGTGAGAGAGTTACTCTTGTATTTGTAATAATTTGGACTTGGACACTTTGACACTTCACGGGGTCCATTACCCGAGGGATTGTTCCTTTGGGGGCCTCGTCGGTTTTTGCTCGATTTTCATGCTGGTTTTATTTTCTTCAACTTTTATTTTATTTTGATTCACGAGGATTTAGCCCCTAGATTTAGGAGTTTTTGTTGATTGTGACGTAAATAGCTAAGGCCCACACTTAATATCTTGCCTGCACCTATAGACCGTAATTGTACTTAGCTAAAATTCATTTAAAAAATCTATTTGACGGATTAGAGACGACGTGTCGAGAGAGGTCATATACAGCGCTAGCAGGATCCACTGTGGTGGACATCGATTGGCCTCCTAGACCGGACTCTGATTTCTCTTCCTAGTTGATAGCTACTTGTGCTTCACGATCAATAGAAATTGCTCATTTAGGGACGGTTTCCTCATGCATCATATAGGTATTTTATTTCTTGTCTTTAAATTTATGTGCGGATCACCCTGTATGTAGAGTGTTGGAGCAAGGTACGCATTCCTAACTTTGCATGCATCATTGTGTTTGATCGTGCATCGGCTTTTCTGACTTCCTCCCCCGTTTTATTGGACTCAAAATAACTAAGGAAATCAGAAAATTCGTTAGGCGTTGCTTATTTTCAGAAAAATGCTAAAAAGAGATAACCAAATAAAACTGGGATTGCTAATGCAAACTTAACCTTAAAACTCACCTCACTCAAAATTTTTGTCTTGGGGAGAGTAACCCCCTCATTGGTTGATTTATCAGCAGCGAGAGAGTGACCCGCACACTGGATAGAGCTATACCTGAACTACTCTCAAACTACTGCTATAGGGTTAGTCGTTCTCCAGTGAGGATCTCTCCGGTAATCGGTAAAGCGGACTATGACGTCCTTAGCAGAGTGAATTGATCGGGTAGCCTTAGATTGGGACAGTCTCCTAGAAGCATCAGGTTCCTACCAGCACGCTTAATCGCTCTGATAGATTGATTGATCACCTAAATAAAATTGAAAAGATAATCGACCGAGCCTTTACGGTCATCAGCTCAGGCATTGCGTAGGTGAACCGTGTGTTTGATTTCTCATCTTGTTTGCATTCCAGATCTCATTCGCCCTTATCTCCATATCATGATGATGGGAAGGAGATCCCTTAGGCCACATCTGGTGGCACTGCTATCGAGCACTCCTTCCTATTCATCTAGGTCAACTTCGGGGTGTTTAGACCCACTTTCCGAGCCTGAGTTTACTTCCACCCTGTTCCCCCTTACCACCCTTCTTCTTTTGTCAGTCTTGTGGTGTCAGAGCATAGTTCAACACAGATTCCTGTACATTTGACGGCACCTGAGATGTTACTTTTGCCTTTGTAGAGACCCAAGATATGGCCAGCAGTGAGGGACGCCCAGATGAGCATGGACAGCCTTTGTATGTGTATGATCAGACTACCATCAACAATTCAATTTTAGCTTCGCTGGAGAGCATGTAGAGACAAATAAGAGATCAGGGAGCCTTCATGGGTGACATCATGAGAGAGTTGGCGCAGATGCGAGAGGACAGAGTAGACAGACCCGAGGGCGGTGGAGAGATACCAGAAGCGGGAGGCAGAGCAGGAGGAGGCCATCACCCGGAGGGACCACCATCGAGGACCATGAGACAGTTGCACAAACCCTGGTGCAACTCTCACTCACCGATGGATCCAGCTTCCTCCCTCTGACGGGAACTTCGAGCTTCGCCCCTAGACCATCTAGTTGTTGCCCAAGTTTCATGGGCTGACCACCGAGGAGCCTCATCTCCATCTACAGGAGTTCGAGATGATTTGTAGCACTGTCCACGAAAGACTGGTGGATGAGGACACAATAAAGATGGTTGCCTTCTCGTTCTCATTAGTTGACAGAGCAGCCTATTGGCTGAAGCATCTAGGAAGGTACGTCACATATTGGGAGCAGCTCCAGACCAAGTACTTGAACAAGTACTATCCACTCGGCCGGACAAACGCAGCGCGAGCTATGATCAGCAACTTCACTATGATCCCGAATGGAGGCTTGGGATCGATTTAGAGAGCTCGTTGACCGGTGTCCACATCATGAGATATCAAAGCAAACCTTGTTCAGAGTTTCTTTTGTGGGCTGACACCAGAGCTACATGGGCTTGTGAATGCCTCTTGTGATGGGTCCTACTTCTCCAAGGGTGAAGACCAGGTCTGGGCCATCTATGAGGAGATGGCAGAGAACTCGACAGTGATGTCCCAAGCTCGGGTCTACACACAGCCGAAGGTCCCCCAACAGGCAATTTCATACCAGAGAACTGCACGAATCAATGTCGGTTCCCACACTCCGTCCGCAGCAGCAGCTCATGCTGAATCTGCCACTACTGACATGGGGATCATTAGCGAGAAGCTGGACCGCATCGAGATCCTTGAGAAGAAGCAGAGCCAAGGGCTTGTATAGACGGGCCAGTTGACGAAGACAATGAGTGACCTGAAGACCCAGATCCTATGCATTCAGGAGGCACATATGTCCACTCAGCAGCCTCCCAGGTCACGTGCTAATTCCAGCATTAGCAGCTCCACCCAGCCCTCTGCTGCATACCGCCAGGTTCACCATATTCTGGCAGAGTCGGTCCAGCAGCTACAGCACCACCCACCGCCGCCACTATCTCAGGACACTCAGATGGTGGTCTACCAACCGGATCAACCACTAGCAATTCTTCCTCCACCACCCGTTGAGCAGGAGCCACTGATGGAAGTCAGTGGGATATGGTACGACCGGTACCCATAGCAGATCGGGATTCAATGCAACCCCAGATTCCGTTGGACCACCGGAGGCACCTTATCCCAACAGTAGCCTCCCGCTCAGGGCAATCAGAACGACCACCAGCAGCAGCAGCCCTATCACTCCTACCAACAGTACCAGTAGGGTCCTCGTCCCTTTTATCAGGGACAGCAGTGGAGGCAGCATCAACAGCTTCACCAGCCATACTCCCAACCTCCCCCTCACTATTCACAGCAGCAACAGCCTCATTTCCAGCAAGGGAACACTTCCGGTTCTTCGGCACCTACCTTCGAGAACCCAGCTCTTGACGACCTCGCTCGCTTGCTCTTCGAACAGCAGGCATCCTTCCGCTAAGAAATGGATGAGTTCCGGCAGGAGATGAGGGATATCATCAAGGGCAAGGCCGCTATACTAGCACAGATTGAGCTTAGCCCAAATAATTTGAAAAGGAAATCTGAGCAGGTATAGTCTACAGAGGATACCACTCCTAGTGATTCTTTGCATTACATGTCTTCTTATATGTTTGATGCTGATTTCGTAACAACTAGGAGCAGTAGGATGCCAGCCAACGGTGCCTCATCTGAGCGGCAACCACACGAGGAACCAGGAGCATCAGACGAGGAGAATAGAAGTGTTGATGTCGCTGATGATGTTG
Organism: Ottelia alismoides; assembly: GCA_037367405.1. Classification (NCBI taxonomy): domain Eukaryota; kingdom Viridiplantae; phylum Streptophyta; class Magnoliopsida; order Alismatales; family Hydrocharitaceae; genus Ottelia; species Ottelia alismoides. The sequence goes on along the minus strand of JAZKJV010002551.1, from coordinate 1,428,008 downwards.
ATGACGGTGGTGCTGATGCCACCAAGGACAAAGATTCAGTTGACGGTACTGAGGCCGTCGTGACTCCAGATATAGGCTGATGCCACCATTTCACTTAATGCTAAGCCAGAGCGCGGTGTTGATGCCGCAAAGACAGATGCTGCGGGTGGTACTGATATAACCACTTCTACTTCAGTTGTGCTTCCATCTGTTGTGTTGCCACCTTTTGTATCTCAAGACTGTGGTAACAAGAAAAAATCAAAAATATGAATAAAGGAAAGGTTTCTTTATCTACTCCGAGTCCATATATGTTGCATGATGATCTTGGTATGGATTCCATTCCTTCACATGCACAGGAACCTCTTCCTAACCATCCATCTGAGGAGGGCCCAGCCATCCCCTTACCTCAAGCCATCCGCTTGGCAAAGGGGAATAAAAAAGAAAATCCAAAAAAGACACATCAGTTACAGTTCAGCAAGCAGATGATTGATAGATTTCATATTCAGTTGACTCTACAGGAGGCACTAGAGAACATCCCCCTCTTCCAAAAGAACTTTAGAGAGAATACTATCGTACGTAGGAAGAGGAGGAACCACAGAGGAGAGATCCATGTGCTCACACGTGCCACATGCTTTGCCATTCAGAACCAACTGCCAGCCAAGAGACCTGATGCAGGAGCTCCCTATGTCAGACGCAAGATTCAAGAGCAGCAGTTTGATCGTACTTTATTAGACGGTGGCTCTTCAGTCAACCTCCTTCCGACAGCCTTACTTGACCGATTCGAGTTTGTCCCTCTCCATCGGAGTAGGACAGTCCTTTAGTTTGTTGATAGGTCTATTAAGAGGCCGAAGGGGTTGTTGAGAGACGTGGTCATCACCATTCAGGGCCTGAAATTCCCCGTGGACTTTGTTGTATTGGACATGGAGATCCCTGAGTCGGTGACAGATACCCCCATCATACTAGGACACCCATTCTTGGTCATAGCCAAGGCAGTATCCGATCATGATAGTAGGAAGGTGTACTTTCACGTAGAGGGCGAAAGTATACAAATAGAGACGATCGATGAGACCAGAACGCGAGATTCAGCCTGCTCAGAGTAGATCAGTGACACAGAGTAGATGACAAAGGCTGAGCGAGACGTCCACCAGAAGTACGAATTTGTGATGTCCGATGATGAAGCAGTTTGGGCAGATCCAGTAGAACGAGCCCTCGCCTTGCCAATAGATTCAGTGTACGTACAGCTTATGGCAGTCGAGAGTTTGGAGAGCACACCCCTGGCAGAGGACACATTAGAGGCCTACAATTGCGGGCTGAGTGGTGAAGCAGAGTTCATTCATGTTCTTCTGATTCAGATCCCTCGGATTCAAACATTGATTGGGATGACTTAGATGAGTATTTGCCATGTCTGATTCCTTCTTAACCGACAGCTAGGACGGAGTGCGAGCCATCACAGTTTACATATATTAAAGCAGGGTTCCCTCCATCAGATTTTCACATACAGCGAGAGTTCTCTCATGCAGATCTGGTAGCATTCACTTAGACATATCAGAAGCCAGATTTGCCAACTCCCAATTGCTCGGAATTGAAGCCCATGCTGCAGTTGCTGAAGTATAGATTCCTTGCTGGTAAGCCAGATATGCACCCTGTCATTATCTCAGCAGATTTGACTGGAGGGCAAGAATATCGTTTGATGGAGGTTCTTGAAAGAAACCACAAGGCGATAGGATGTAGTATAAATGATTTCCAGGGGATTAGTCCGGCTCTGTGCTCCCACCATATCTACCTCGAAGAGGACGCCAAGCCCTCGTGGGCCGATCAAGCCTGGCAACCACTCCCCGGAGGTGCCGATCACGGGAGCATCCGATGAGTTCCAGCGACGTCCGAACCCGAACCTTCGAGATGTGGTCATGAAGGAAATATCAAAATGGTGGAGCGTTGATTTTATCTACCCCATCTCCGACTCCAAGTGGGTTAGTCCATTACATGTGGTACCCAAGAAGACGGGTTCACTACAGTTGTGAGTGGGTCTGGAGAGGAGATGGCTACCCGAGTACCCACTTCTTGGAGGGTCTGTGTGGACTACATATGATTGAATCAGGCCACCAAGAAGGATCATTTCTAACTGCCATTTATTGATCATATTATCGAAAGTCTAGCTGGGAAGAGTCACTACTATTTTCTTGACGGGTACTCCGGCTATAATTAAGTGGCCATTACGCCCGAAGACCATGACAAAATGACTTTCACCTGTCCATTTGGGACATATGCTTTTAGACTGTTGCCTTTTGGTTTGTGTAACGCCCCGGCGACATGTTGTCCATCTTCTCGGACATGGTGGGTGACTGTTTAGAGGTCTTCATGGATGATTTCTCGATCTATGGAAATGGGTTTGATGCTTGTCTTGACTGCCTGGACCGTGTACTTTAGCGTTGCATTGAGGTCAATCTTGTCTTAACTTGGGAGAAGAGTCACTTCATGGTGACTCAAGGGACGGTCCTTGGTCATATCATCTCCAACAAGGGCATGAAGGTTGATCCGGTCAAGGTGGATATCATCAGAAAGCTCAATCCACCGTCCAATCTACGATAATTGTGGTCTTTTCTAGGGCATGTCGGTTTCTACTGATGGTTCATTCAGGACTTCAGTCGTATTGCCCGACCGCTCACTGATTTGCTGACAAAGGACACCGAGTTCATTGTAGATGATAAGTGTCTTGCATCATTCGAGACTCTCACGAATCTACTTGTTCAGGCTCCTGTCCTGCAGCCACCCGATTGGTCTCTCCCATTTGAGATCGTGACGGATGCTTCTGATTTTACCGTAGGGGTTGTGCTTGGACAGAGGAGGGATGGATTGTCGTATGCCATTCACTACGCTACCCGGACTTTGGATGCCGCTCAACGGAATTACACTGTGACTGAGAAGGAGATGCTAGTCGTAGTCTTTGCTTTGGATAAATACATATCGTATATTATGGGATCAAAAGTGATTATCTTCACAGACCACACCGCCATCCGATACCTCATGGCAAAGAAGGATGCTAAAGCTTGACTTACTAGATGGATCCTTCTGCTCTAGGAGTTTGATATTGAGATTACGGATAAACCTGGAGTTAAGAATGTGGTGGCGGATCACCTCTCCTGATTAGAGAACCTTGAGGAATCTGAGCCCATTGCACGTATTACTGAGACATTTCCAGATGAGGTGATCCTTGCTATTGCCTCGCTCCCATGGTACACTGACATTATGAACTATCTTGTCGCCAAGACGGATCCACATGGTTGGCCCAGGCAGCAACTTGAGACTTTCCTTGCGAAGGCCAAGTCATAACATTGGGAGGATCTCATCCTTTATCATGAGGGAGGGGATAGTATCTGGAGGAGGTGTATTCCTCAAGAAGAGCAGCATAGCGTCCTCACCTACTGCCACAAGCTTGAGGCAGGAGGACATCATTCTGGGAGACGGACAGCGCATAAGATGATCCAATCCGGCATTTGGTGGCCTACTCTCTTCAAGGATTCCGATGAATTCGTGAAGAGGTTTACTGACTGTCAGAAGATAGGTACTTGCGGACAGAGAGATATGATGACCATGCAACCCATTCACTTTTGTGAGGTTTTTGACGCATGGGACATTGATTTCATGGGCCCATTTCCTAAGAGTAAGGGATTGGAGTACATTCTGCTTGCTGTGGATTATGTGAGTCGTTGGGTCGAGGTCATCCCCGCCCAAATCGCAGATGCTAAGACTGTGTGTCGATTTTTGAGGAAAAATATCATTTCATGGTTCGGGGTACCTAGAGTTCTGATTTCAGACGGGAGGACTCACTTTATCAACGACAAGGTAAGGTCACTTGTGGATGAGTTCAGCATTGACCATCGTGTTGCCACTCCATATCACCATCAGACTAATGGTCTTGTTGAAGTATCGAACATGGAGATCAAGACTATTTTACAGAAGGTAGTCCACCCAGACCGAAAGGATTGGTCACAGCTTTTGGACTCGGTCTTGTGGGCCTATCGGACTTCCTTCAAGACACCATTAGGGACATCTTCCTTTCGTTTCGTCTATGGCAAGTCGTGCCATTTGCCAGTGGAAATCAAGCACAAGTCAATATGGGCAGTTACAGAGTTATTACTAGATCCCGAGAGTATAGGAGAACAGAGGAAAGCAGAGTTGGCAGCCCTGGAGGAACTGAGAGATACAACCTTTTCGAGTAGCCTACAATATAAGGAGAAAGTGAAGATATGGGATGATTCTCATATTAGCCATAAACAGTTTGAGCCAAATCAGCGTGTATGGTTGTTTGATTCTAGGTGAAATTATTTCCAGGGAAATTACAGAGTGAATGGAAAGGGCCTTATGTGGTCAGAAAGGTACATGCCAATGGCAGTATTGATATATCCGAGTTGTCATCTACCTCTATCTTTCGAGTTAACGGTCAGTGCCTGAAACTATATCTAGATCATGATCCGTCGACCGTTGACGTTGCCCCCATTCATCTGGTATGAGATGTGCTCTTTGACTCACATCACCTGCATCTCACACATGGTTATCACTTCCATCTCCCACTGTATGAATCCATATGTCCATATCATTCATTCAGTCATTCGTTATGTCTGCTACCCCGTCGTCATCTTATGATTTTGTTATACTTAGGATACACCTTGTCCTAGGTATAGGGGGTGCACACACTAGGTTGTTCTATTCTATGATCCCCTCTTTTGTCTCTTCTTCTTGTCTATACTCGGGGCATTTTACCCTAAGTATAGGGGAAGACAGACTGAGCTATGATCTGTTTGTTCAATTATCTTCTTTTCTTCTTTTCTTTTTCTATCTTCTTTATCTATCAAAAAGATGCCGCCCCTTTTTATCAGTCGTCTATACGTAGAACGTACTTTGTCCTAAGTATAGGGGGTGTACACCCCGAGTCCTTCCATTCTTTGATCCCCTCCATTGTCTCCTCTTCTTGTCTATACTGAGGGATATCTTACCCTAAGTATAGGGGGGATACAGTATAAGTACGATATGTTCATTCCCACCCTTGACCCTCCATGCTTTGTGTACAGTCTGCTATACTTAGGATTATTTGATCCTAAGTATAGTAGGACGGTCAACTTCTCATTCGTTCATTCATTTCTCCATTCGTTTATTCTTTATATTTTTCAATACTCAGTACGAGTGACGTCTTCTCTTTTTCTCTCTGATCTATGAGGACATAGCTCAAGCTAAGTATAGGGGGGTCGTATATACTACATATATACTTTAGCCATAACTCGTACTTTCGTATTTTTATTAATAATTATGACTAATAACACTAATTAAAATTCATTAAAAACCTTAATAAAAAGATGTTATTATTCCTGAAATTCTTTTTATATTTACTGATTAACAAGTCAGGAGAAAATGTTTTTTACAAAATATTTTGAAAACTATTTGGAAAACATTTTGTTCAATATTTTCAACCTTTGTAAAAATGTTTTGTTTGAAAATTTTATTTTTTGTGTGAAATAAAAATGTTTGAAAAATTATTTAAAATGGTTTGAAAATGGTTGCAAAAATATTTTGAAAAATCTATCTATACTATTTGTAAAACCTTAGCAAAATAATTTTCAAATGTGTGTACATGTTTATAAAAATTGTTTGAAAAATTATTTTGCACTATAGTTTTTAAAATTGTTTGAAAAACCTTTTTTCAAGTAAGTATGAAGAATATATACATCACACCAAAATTCATTATTTATATTTATAAAATTGACCACTTGCCCTTGTAAATTCTTAAAACCTAACTCTTATAGATATAAGATGCATCCCTGTGTAAATACTTTGCACTTAGTTTTTAGCCAAAAATCTTTTATTTTCAAAAATCCCAAAAATATTTGCAAAATTAAAAAATACCAAAAACATTTGAGAAATCAATTTGAAAAAATATAAAAAATGCATATGCATCATCTTTTACAAAAATCCATAAAAAGTTCAAAATCTTTGAAAATTGCATCACAAAAATATTTTCTGCATGGCAATTGCATAGCATGAGCATTTTTCGGATTGAATTTGATAGTTGAACAAGTCTAAATAAAATCCGAAGATCGGAGCTTGATTGGACCTTAAAATCTACCTAATAAGAAGAATCTTATAGGAACTGGAATTGAGGTACTATAGGTCTAGTTGACTTAATTCTTTGAGGATCACGAGACTTGGTTCAATGAATTCTTGACTACCTAAGTAGAGTATTTTGGAGCACACGCACGACTCTTGTTGATAATGACCTAACTTGGACACATGTACTTTTCACATGGCTCAACTCAGTTGGAGTGGAGGGGATTGGATTTGCTGGTATGAGACGCAAACAAGTGGAAACATTTGTCCTCCTATAGGGAGGGAAGTGCACCCCAACCCATCCAGTGATGAGGAATTCTAACGACAGGATAGTGTGGGTTGCGATAAAGATTCAAAAGAGGGATAGTCTACTGGCTCAAGAGGAAAAACACCTTATGTATATGATGTTGTGAATAGTATTTCAAAAAAAACTCCAAAAAAAAAGTGGACAGGCCTGTATAAAAATAAAAATGTCTGTCGGGGTGTACATATGTTGTATAGAAAATAAGCAAGCTTGAGCTTCAAAGTTAAATTATGTGAGCATGCAGCTGGATGACTTGACTACACTGGTCTTGCATCCTAGGATAGGTTGCTACACTGGCTATCGTCCATTCTTCTCTTCACCCCCTCCTCTTGAGCTGGTTGCCACTTAAACTTAGAAGGGAATACCCCGCTCCACGAGGAATGAGTTATTGGATTGGGGGATCATTGGGTTGTCATATTGGAGAAGTCAGTCTCTTTGTCATTCTAGTTGGGGAGAGCCACTATCACTTACACTGTACGAGTCAGCTTCATAGTCGTAAGGGTTTGCGTATGAGTTGAAATATTCTGACCTGGCTATTGAGGAGACTTGAGCAGAGTTTTGGGATTCTCGAAGGCTGTTGGATTTCAAATCCAATTCCCATTAAGGTTCCGACCACACTAAAATTCCAAAGGTCCGACTTAAGCTCCAAACTTTGATTTTGTGAAGACAAGTTTGACAACTAAATTTAATCCATCTTTCTTCTTTTTCTTTTCTTTGTTTTTCTTTTTCTACACTTATTGCTTAAGTGTTTGATAGGGACTAGCAAAGGCAAATATAGGGCGATGATGAATCCACATTTCAACATCTTTATTCTATCATTTTGGCCTTAAAACCCTAGTAAATGCGTGCAAATAGGCTTAATTCCTGCATTTTAGCATGTATGCATGTATGTGTAAATAATGTATAAAATACAGTTTTAAAAGCCAAAATAATAGAATAAATAAAAGAAAAGAAAAAGAATAAAATATTTCAAATATTTTATGACCTGAAACCCCGAGACCTAGACATCTCGATGAATAGATCGACAAGGAATAAGGTAGGGGGAGATAAGGGCCAGAAACCAATAAAAACTCCTTTTATTTAATTCATTCTTTATTCATTTTGGGACCTATTTTTAGTTCCACTTTTTATACTTCAAATAAAAAACTTTGTGCATGAAAGTTGTAGATAATTAAATATAGAAAAATACAAAATTGATTTCATACAAAAATAATGTACAGATAAAAAGTTATGATCTGAATAAGATTCCGGAATCCCAACTTCACATACATGTATCTCTCAAATAAAAACTCAAAATGTACCAAAATCCCTTTAATTGTATATAACTTTCAATAATCTATTTAATGAAGATGGTTTTGTATTTTTCGGAGCTACGGTTTGAAAGTTAGGTTTTGGACCCTTATTGTATACTTGTACATATTAAAATATTCATTTTATTTATTATTCATTACTTTTATAATTTTATATGTTTATAATTTTGTAAATAATATTTATAATATGTGTGTGTATTAAAACATGAATAAAAATCAAAAGAAAATACAAAAATAAAATACATGTATACAACACATAGGTTAAATACCTATAACTATATATGTATAAATGATACATCTATTTATTTAATTGTATAAATTACTTCAGAAAAATAAAATAAAAATTTACTTAAGTATATAAAATTAAGTTATAAATATACAAAAGAATAAACAAAATAAAGAAAATTAAAAATATAAAAAAAAAGAAATATTAAAGTATATAGATAAATATACCTATATAGGCCATAAAAGGTAACTCGTATTTTTAAACCTCTAAAAAATAAATAAAAATCATAATAAAATACTTCATAAAATAATAAACATTTTTAATTTAATAACCTACAATTAATAAAATCATTTATTATTTTTAAATGAATTAACAAAACTTTTTGCCAAGGAATTTTCTAGTTGGTCCACGTGGACCAACCAGAAGCCTCCGTTGGTTGACCTCGGTTAGCTCTCTGACGGAGGACTGACCGTTGTCAGACCTGCATTTCTTCCCGTTTTCTCGATTTTTTTGATGCCTAATCTTTCATCTTCTCATGTCAATCCCTTCGCGACTTTTGTGCCTCATTCCTTGATCTTACACGTCCAAGCCTCTCGTAGGGCTGTGGACCATCGATTTGTTTGATCTCCCTCGATCTTTGGAGCACCTGGTCAACCCATTCAAATACATCCTCCACCTTCCCTTTCGAGTGGGAATACCCTTTGACCCATTTCTCTCCACTTTTTCGCGCTCCGTCGAAGGAGGGAGGTGACAGCTCCATCTCCTAGCTGTCAGGTGGATTGAGGAAGCGACGAAGGGGCGTATCCACCACCTCCACCGGCCACCGGTGTCGAGGTCCTTCCTCAAGTGATTCTCGCCTTCGAGGTTCCATTTTCCTTATTTTTTGCATTTTTTTATTCGTAGTAGTCTTAGGATAAAAATCCCCGTCTCCCTTTCGCATTTCACCCATTCGATTCCTCCAGCAACCACCTCATCGGAGTTAGCCCCGGCGAGACTCCACTTCGTCGTTTCCACCACCCCACACTCCCATTACGCCACTACGGGGTCGAGGAATTTTTCCCTTGACCCCTTCACTTTGTCTTGCAGGTCCAGGAACCGTATTTCGCACCTAGGACATTTTTTACTGCTCGTCGGAGATTCCTGGAGGTGTGTCGCCCCTCCAGCCTCGCGGGTGAGGGTCGGTCCTCTTCCGGCCATTTTGTGCCTTCCAGGCGACTGAGGACACCTACAGGAAACATTCAAGCCCTTTTGGAGCTGAAGGAGACGAAGGAGGAGGGAGATCTCGCTGGTCGAACTTCGCCCCGGTAAAGTTCTTCCCAGTTCATCCTCCCGCCTCCTCCGCCGTCGGATCACGGGCCCTCTCCAATTTGATCATGAGTCGTCCGATCTAGACGAGCATCAACTGTTAATCGTCTCTAGATGATATAATCCTGACCGCTGGATCGCGAACCGGTATCGACTGTTAGGAGCGTGACACGTGTCAAGTGGATGCAGAGCAGCCGTCCGATCCGCAGAGCCTTGGGTTTTTTGCTGACACACCCTCGCGCCTTTTTGTAATTTTTGTTTAGTACTCAATCTTTCATTTACAGATTATTATTTTTTAAAATTTACAAAATCACCCCTGTAGTTTTCATATATGCACATGGTCTCTGGCCACGTCACCTCACGTGACCTGTCCAGGTGAGGACGGGCATTTTGCACCAGGAACCCCATGCTTTTTAGTATTTCTAAGTAGTCCAGCAATTATTTTATAATGTTGTAATCTTTTTTGTGAAATTGCAAGTGAGCCCTCAGGTTTTTGTTATTTACCATTAGGTCCCTATCAGGCACGTGATTACCACGTGCGTATGTGGGAATTTGCACGCATACCCCTGAGTTTTTGCTTATTTCTGATTGGTCCTGGAATTTGATTAATTAGTTATAATTTTCTAGAAAAATTGCAAGTTGACCCCTGGACTTGTGCTTATTTACGAAAATACCCTTGCTAGAATTGAATTTTCGTGTTGTTTCTAGTATTTATTTCATGCATCTATAAAACCCTAAAAAATCCGAAAAAAATTAGCATAGGTTGTTGTTTTATTGCTCTATCACGCTATATTTTTATTTTGCATTTTTACATCATTTTAATATTTATAAAAATTCAAAAACATGCATTTTCATCTCTGTTTGCATTAGAGAATACCTAAAAAATATAAAAACTCTTTGAAAATTCTCAAAAAATATATTTTGCCTATTTAAGTGTGTTTTATATTCAATCCAAAAATCAATAAAAAATACAAAAGAAAACTCATAAAAATTATAAAACTCCAAAAATCTCTATAAAATATTAAAAATCCATAAAAAAATAAATAAAACATAATTTCTATTTCCTAATTTTCTCTATTTTATTCTCTTTATTTTAAAAATAATTTGGAGAATTTTAATTCCTAATTGATATTTTTCATCTCCATTTAATTTCAGGCATTTATTTTATTCCCTGTTTTTTCTCCGACTTTTCTTTTATTTTGATTCACGAGGATTTAGCCCCTAGATTTAGGAGTTTTTGTTGATTGTGACGTAAATAGCTAAGGCCCCACACTTAATATCTTGCCTGCACTTATAGACCGTAATTGGACTTAGCTAAATTCATTTAAAAAAGCTATTTGACTTAGATTAGAGATCACGCGCTGAGAGAGGTCATATACAGCGCTGGCAGGATCCACTGTGGTGGACACCGATCGGCCTCTTAGATCGGACTCTGGTTTTTCTTCCTAGTTGATAGCTACTTGTGCTTCACGATCAATAGAAATTGTTCATTTAAGGATGGTTTTCTTGTGCATCATATAGGTAGTTTATTTCTTGTCTTTAAATTTATATGTGGATCACCCTGCATGTAGAGTGTTGGAGCAAGGTACGCATTCCTAACTTTTCATGCATCATTGTGTTTGATCGTGCATCGTCTTTTCCAACTTTCTCCCCCAATTTATTGGACTCAAAATAACTAAGGAAATCGAAAAATTTGTTAAGCGTGCTTTTATTCAGAAAAATACTAAAAAGAGATAACCAAATAAAACTGGGACTGCTAATGCAAACTTGACCTTAAAACTCACATCACTCAAAATTTTTGTCTTGGGGAGAGTAACCCCCTCATTGGTTGATTTATCTACAGCGAGAGAGTGACCCGCACACTAGGATAGAGCCATACCTGAACTCCTCTCAGACTACTGCTCTAGGGTTAGTCATTCTCCAGTGAGGATCTCTCTGGTAACCGGTAAAGCGGACCATGACGTCCTTAGCAGAGTGAATTGATCGGGTAGCCGGTAAATGGTCCGCAATTCATATTGGCTGGGAAAGATCTAGCCTTAGATTGGGACACTCTCCTACAAGCATCGGGTTCCTACCAGCTCGCTTAATCGCTCTGATAGATTGATTGATCAACTAAATAAAATTAAAAAGATAATCGACCGAGCCTTTACGGTCATCAGCTGCGTTGCGTAGGTGAACTGGGAGTTTGATTTCTCATCTTGTTTGCATTCCAAATCTCATCCGCCCTTATCTCCAGATCACGAAGATGGGAAGGAGATCCCTTAGGCCACATATGGTGGCTCCGCTATCGAGCACTCCTCCCTATTCATCTAGGTTGGCTTTGGGGAGTTTAGACCCACTCTCCGAGCCTGAGTTTACTTCCACCATGTTCCCCCTTGGCCACCCTTCTTCTTTTATCATGTGGTGTCAGAGCATAGTGCAACACAGATTCCTGTACATTTGACGGCACCTGCAGTTGATCCAACCCTCGATAATTTAGAATTACATGAGAAACCTCGACTAAGTACTCTGTCTTATACTCATAACCCTCCATTATTTTAGTCTATTAACTCAATCATACCTTTGAGTTAAGCTATCATGCAATTGATCCAATAACTAAAATTAAACCAAAAGCAAATAAATAGAAAAATAAACATCACCCCCGTCTTGCTCTGCCTCCAAACCAAACTTGTGGATCCCCTGCCCCTTCTTCCTCCTCAAGCCCCTGTCACCCCACCCCCGTCGGCCACCACTCCATGATCCAACTCTGTTCTACATATCCCATAAAAAATTCCCTGAAAAGAAATCACAAATAAATTATTGTATTGAACATTAAAGATCTGTTAGGATTTCCAGCAGGATTGTGTCCTACCGAGGTGTACAACTGGAAGGCACGACCTCCATCTTTGATGGACACACTAGCAGGCCAGTTTGCCACGACCTTCTACAAGGCTTTCTCATTTCTTTATGGGACATCTTTAAATGAACCGATTGTCTAACACTTTTGTGTTTTTCTGCAAGAAAAGGAGGGCAAGTTGAGTCCACAATTCAAGAGTTGACAACAGAACTACTAGATTTGGAATGCAGATGAATACCTTGCGAGCGTCGCACGGGCCATTGTGTCCAGTGTACGGGTAATCAATCTCGGAGTCCATGTCGATGAGTTTGAAAGCATCGTCCATTAGGCCATCGTTACAACCTTCATTGTAGACAGTGTCGCAATCAAATAGTTCCTGCTATGTTAAGGTGATCAAGTTTCCGGTGACAATCTGGTTGATTCCTTCTGCTGCTCCAATTGTAGAGAAGACCCAACAGCTACTTGTAGTGTGCGCAATTCATGTAGAATGTTCATATCCTTCTTGGAAAAGAAGGGGATAGAATGAAGTGGAAATGGAGATTATTTAGAAAAATAAGAACTCATCCCTCCTCCCCAGATCTTTGACTACAACAACTCCCTTCTCCATCCAATAGACAACCTCTGGCAAAATTTGCCCCGCAATCACCTGATATCTGTTGGAAAAACTAGATTTTCTAAAACTGTTTGTAAGGATATTTTATTTTAAGATTGGCAAGCACATATGACCAAAATAAGAATAAAGAAATTTCAAATTGAAAGATCCAGCTTGGGAAATGGAGGCACGTTGAAAGACGCTGTCGTGAAGATAGATTCTGCCGCTCCTATGCTCGAGCTTGATGGCGGCCTGACTCCCAGACCCAGATGGATGCTGCCTTCCGGTGCTATCAAGAGAGCAGCATTGAACGTCTGTTGGCCCTCATCGTCGTAGGAAAAACAAATCACAAAATCTGTCTACGCAAATTCGCAATGAGCACACAAGTGGTAGATAGCAGATGGAGGTGTAGAATAAAAAAGTATTGATGCTTCTTGTTGTGTATTTGAAAGGTTAAGAGTACCGTCCTTTATATAGGATGACTATCCATTAACAAAGAGCCAAAAGAGAGACATTTATCTTCCGTCAATACATTAAGTGATAACAAATTCCTATAGTCTCGTCGGTTGCACCCAACATTATCAAGGAGACACGTTTAATGCCAAAAACAGCTATATGAACTTAGATACAAAAGAGGAAAGGTGTTTGTTCAACTAGTTTTAGTGAGTCATTTCTGAGATCATTATTGGGTTAGGTACTTGTGCGCAAATTGGAAATTACGTAGATTTAAAACAAAACTTGGAGAAAAGATATTTGTTTAAAAGTAAATTCACGCGCACACTCGCGTGTACTAAAGAGGTAGAGAGGTTTTGAAATACGAAGGAACTCCAACATTCCCCCACATATTTCATAAACCTTTAAAAGAATAAGAAAAGAAAAAAATAAAGAATGATAAAAGAAAGGAAAAATAAATAAAGAAAAGATTAACATAAGATAAAATACGACTGAACTATATCTTTCAGCATAGGTAGATTGTGGCTTTGAACCTTGCCTAGCAATGATTCATCTACATCCAGAGAGACGTAGTGAACTACGTCTTGAATCAAACTCTGTGATTCGGATTTCAATAAATCGTGCAAACATAGATGAGGGTACGAGGATGTTCATATCGATGTGCGCATTACGGCCTTCACAAGAATCTGTTTCATGAGTGCTCTAGCGAGAATACCCAACTCACGTAAACCCTGACCTGAGGTTACACTCACATAGTAGGAATCTCCAAGGGTGTATTATTTGGTCCTACAAGCTGCCATATATGACTTGACTCCATTCAGAGAAAAACTCTTCCTCTACCAAGATAGCACCGAAGCATTATGTGCCATAGGGATAGGTCAGGAGTATAACTCCCAAAGTTGTGCTTCCCTCGAACAGTGACACAACTTAGTTTCCCCTTTGAACCATTCCTCATGGGATCTCCAGTTTTGGATTGGTTGGGTTACCACTATGGTGTTCAACTATTGGGTAAAAGGCCCATCCCCCTCGACGCACTGAGTACTAGCTTTCTATCTAAATCCTTTGTGAGAGGATCATCAATATTCTTTACAGATTTCACAAATTGTAGAGATATTATACCTTTGGTAATGAGGTCTCTCACCCCTTCATACATGAATCCCATAAAACATTTTCCAGGATTACCCTTAGATTGTTTAGCTTTATCTATGGCAGATCTACTATCACAATGAATAGAGATAGGAGGAAATGACTTTGAAATGATGGGTAGATATATTAATAGATTTCTTAGACAGTCTGCATGACAACAAGCTAAATCCAAAGCTATAAACTCATCCTCCATTGTGGATCTTGCTCTAACAGTTTGTTTGGAGGATTTCCAAGAAACTGCAGCACCACCAAGACGAAACACATAACTACTAGTAGACTTGATTTCATCCAAGACTGCAATCCAATTTGCATCTGTATAGCCTTCTAATACAACTGGAAAACCAGTGTATTGGAGACTGTATTCTATAGTACCCTTAAGGCATCTAAAGACTCTGATCAAAGCCTTCCAACGATCAGCATTAGGACAACTAGTGTACCTACTCAACCTACTGATAGCATAAGTTATGTCAGGTCTAGAACAGTTGGCTAGATACATTAAGCTTCCTATGACTTGAGCATATCTAGACTGATCCACAGGATTACTAGTGTGTGCCTTAAGATGTAGGGAAGGATCATATGGAGTACTAACATGCACACTATGGTACATATCAAACCTATGCAAAACCTTTTCTACATAGTGAGACTGGTTTAGAGTGTAGCCAGAAGTAGATCTACTCAGTTTTATGCCAAGTATAACATCAACTATTCCTAAATCTTTTATATCAAAGTTTTTATCAAGAAAGGATTTAGTCTCAGAGATAATAGTTGAATTTCATCTAAATATTAAGATGTCATCAACATACAAGCACATGATTACTATGCCATTCTCAGAGATCTTATTATAAATGTATCTATCAAATTCATTAGAAGTGAAGCCAACAAATAAAACATTTTTATCAAATTTATCATTCCACTACTTAGGTGCTTGTTTCAAATCATATAAAGATTTTACTAATTTACAAACCTTGTGTTCTTATTCAGGGACTAGGAATCCTTCAGGTTGATCCATATAAATCTCTTACTCAAGGTCACCATTTAAGAAAGCAGTCTTGACATCCATTTGACGGATTTCAAGATTATGAGTCGCAACTAAGGCGACAAGAATACGGATAGAGGTAATTTTTGTTACAGAAGCATAAATGTCAACGTAATCAACACCTTCTTTCTGTTTGTATCCCTTGGCTACAAGCCTAGTCTTAAATTTATCTATGGAACTATCTGCCCACAACTTCTTTCTAAAAACCCATTTACATCCAATGGTCTTGTATCCTGAAGGAAGGTTGGTTAGAATCCAAGTATGATTGTTCATTATAGATTTTATTTCATTATCAACTATGATCTATGGATTTCATAGCTTCATCATAGGTCTTGGGATCTTCTTATACTAAGAGAGTATCAAAGTCATGATCAAAGTGCTTAGCAATTATAGTCCTTTTACCTCGACCTAGGTCATTAGGGGACTCAACCACTTATTATTTTAAGGATTCTACTTCTTCAATAATTTGAGGTGTATCTTGAGGGTGTTCAATGTTTTTAGAATTTGAAGTTCCTTCACCAACTTGTCTAGGGAGAGAAGATTTGATAGGAAAGATATTTTCATAGTATATTACATCTACGGACTAATCTCTAGTATTGAATTGATCCTAATTTCTTGGATATCATATTTTATAACTAGAAGTCTATTGGCATTACTATTTTCTACAGAGTCCTCAGTCTTAGGACCTAACTTCATCTTCTTATTTTCAGGAATCTTAACTTTGGCCAAGCATCTCCATACTTTAAAGTATTTCAAAATCGGTTTCCTGTTAAACCAAAGTTCATAAAGAGTTTATCTATGTGTTTGAAAGGGATTTGTTTAAACACATAGTTTGCGGTTAAAAGAGCCTCCCCCACAATCATTGGTTAAGACCAGATTCAGTTAACATTGCATTGACCATATCGATAAGTGTTTTGTTTTTCCTTTCAGCTACACCATTAGACTGAGCCTTATAAGGGGCAATTGTATAAGACAATGTTCCTCATAGAATTGGTTTAATTCATTTGAAGTATACTCACCCCCTTTATCGGATCTAATCCTTTTTATGTTTTTATAAGTTTGGTTTTTTACTTGGGTTTTGTATACTTTAAACTTTTCTATTTGTTCATCTTTAGATCTTAGCAAATAAACATAACAGTACTTTGAAAATTCATCTATAAAGCTCACAAAGTAGCGCATGTTATCACGAGTGAGAACATGGTTTAGGTCACATAAATCAGTATGGACTAGTTCAAGTAGTATAGAGTTTCTTTCTATTGATCTAAAGGGTTTCTTAGGCAATTTAGCTTGCACACAAATTTGACATCTTTCATTATTCGTTATGTCAGTTTTAGGAATTAAGTCCATGTGAACCATACACTTCATTGTATTTTTGTTCATGTATCCTAAGCGTACATGCCAAAGATCAAATGACACGATAGCAGAAAGAATTCTAATGCACTTCTCATTAACAGGTGAAGAACCATTACAAGACTCAACACTAAGCTTGATAAGACCATTACAAGTATAACCGACACCTATGAAAGATCCAAAACGAGAGATTACAACGTTATTTCCCTGACTTAATAAGGAGTAACCAGAGGACATAACTAGGACTTCACTAATAAGGTTCTTCTTAAATTCGGGAACATGTAAGACATCATGTAACTTCAAGACTTTCCCTTATGTGAGCTTCAAATCTATACATCCAAAGCCTACGATGTGTTTCACGGTGACATCATCACCCCAGGAGATGACACGATTGCTATCGGCCTGATAGATAGAAAAAGAAGAGCGATCATAACAGATGTGAGATACGACTCCAGAATCCAACCACCAATTATCATAGAAGACATAACTAATATTGGTAAGTAGAATTGGTTTCTAACCTTTCAGAAGCGTTGGCTCCCACAGAAGTCATATTGACTTCAACATTCTTAGGAGGTTGCTTATTTTGTCCCTTGCGGTTCTTGCATACGTTTACAAGGTGACCGGGCTTGCCACACGCGTAGCAGTTGCGTTGGCCTCTAGAATCAGTGTTATTATTCTGATCAGGTTGCTTGCCTTTTCTTGAAAGGTTGTTTGGATTTGGGGTGGAATTTATGAGGATTATTTTTGGAGTTAACATGGTCTACCGGATTGACGGAGGGTTGTATTTAGAGTCTTTTGCTCTGTAATGATCTTCAGTTTGAAGAGACTTTACAAGGGAAGACATGTTCATCTTCTCTTATTTATGACGGAGAGATTTAGAGAAGTATTTCCAAGAAGAAGGGAATTCTTCTACTAGAATGACTACTTGCACATTTTCCTCAAGCTTATAGCCACTAGTAATAGACTTATAGACAAGATTTTGATATTCAAGAACTTGTGCAGAGGCAGGCTTATTTTCTACCATCATATAGTCAAGCCACTGGATAAAGACATATCGTTCTAATCATGCATCTTGCATACCAAACTTATCATCTAAAGCTTTCCAGAGTTTGAGAGCAGTAGGGTGCATATGGTATGTCATAAAGCTCATCAGATAAACCAGAGAGCATCCTACCATAACAAAGTTAATCTATTTCTTTAAGTATTTTCGGATGAGATGAGATGAGATAGGGGAAGAGAGTGGATCACTGTAAGTAGAGCCTATTGAGAATAGGGTAGAATTAATGTGATTTACAGGAGTGACCGGAGTTTCGGGTTCCTCGAGAGGAGTTATAGCAGATACTAATTTTAGAGAGGTGAGCCAAAACCTATTTTTTTTGTTTCCATCTACGAAAATGTATTCCTACGAATTTTTTGGGTCTAAGACTAGCAATGTCTTTCGAAGTCATCATTACTCTAGGATCCATTTTAACAGAGGTTTAATCAAAGACAGAATCAAACAGTAGATAGAAAACTTGTGGATCTGTCTTCACAATGTTGGAAAAACTATGGTTTTCTAGCACTGTTTGTAAGGATATTTTGTTTTAAGATTGGTAATCAAATATGATCAAAATAAAAACAAAGAAATTTCATATTGAAATATCCAGCCTGGGAAATGGAGGCACGTCGGAAGACGTTGTCATGAAGATAGATTCCGCCGCTCCTATGCATGAGCTTGATGGCAGCATGGCTCCCATATTTAATCACCTCCCAGCTGGATGCTGACTCCCAGTGCTAGCAAGAGAGCAATGTTGAACGTCCGTTGGCCCTCGTCTTCATAGAAAAAACAAATCACAAAATCCGCCTACGTGAATTCACAATGAACGCACGAGTGGTGGATAGCAGATGGAGGTGGAGAACAAAAGAGTGTTGATGCTTCTTGTTGTGTATTTAAAAGGCTAAGAGTACAGTCCTTTATATAGAAGGATTGCCCATTAACAAAGAGTCAAAAGAGAGATGTTTATCTCCCATCAATACATTAAGTGATAACAAGTTCCTATGGTCTCGTTGGTTGCACCCAACATTACCGAGGAGACCCGTTTAATGCCAAAAATAGCTATATGAACCTGGATACAAAAGAGGGAAGGTGTTTGTTCAATTGGTTTAATGAGTCTCATTTCGGAGATCATTATTGGGTTAGGAACTTGTGCACAAATTGGAAATTGCGTAGACTTAAAACAAAACATGGAAAAAGATATTTGTTTAAAATTAAACTCGCACGCACGCTCATGCGTACTAAAGAGGTAGTGAGGTTTTGAAATATGAAGGAACTCCAACAATATCTCCCATTACTCACACCAAGGCGAGGCCATTTCATGCTTCTCTTAGCCCCTACATACATCTGTCGGAACTCCGTGTTCGTCAGATCAGCAAAACGATTCAGTCGAACTTCGTAAGAGTGCCCTAGTCCAGATAGGTGTGCTCATCTATGAACCTGAGGTTGTCCTTGAAGATGTAGAACCTATGATCACTCTCTTTGATGCCATTGTACACCTTCCCATGAGCCAGCAACCACGCCTCATAGATATGCCTCACCTCCTCCTTACTCCTATCCGTCATTCCATCCCTCAGGGCGGAAACCTCCCAAGCAGAGGCCATGGACGACATAGCAAGGATAAGGAGAAGGATTGTGTGGCCGCCACTCGCCTTCCTTCGCCTCCTTTTCAAGCAACATAGATATGCCTTCCTTCGCCTCCTCATAGATATGCCTCACCTCCTCCTTACTCCTACACGGCATTCCACCCCTCAGGGCGGAAACCTCCCAGGCAGAGGCCATCGACGACATAGAAAGGAGAAGGAGAAGGATTGTGTGGCCGCCACTCGCCTTCCTTCACCTCTTATTCAATTAACAGCAGCTGGGACAACACCAATGTCCCACTTGGTCGGAGATGACATTTAGGTGGAGTGGGAATGACGAAAGGGAGTGATTTGCAAATACGATTGAGTATTAAGGACAATTTTGTCTTTTTAATGGAAACTGTCAAATATTACGGACATCCCAAACGGAACATAATACAGGGTTATGTGCATGTAAGAGTTAAGCATTATACAGGGTTTCCCATGTAATTATGAATTACGTGGGTTCCTATGGTAATTACGAAACTACTCAAGGTTATGGATGTAAATATCCTTATATTTAATTATATATTTTATGAGCTATTTAAATTAAAATATTGATTTTTTATCTTGTTTTAGTTGTAGTTTAGGTAATTTTGATTTTATAAACTAGTGATTAATTTAAAGTATACAAAATAAATGGTGACTATGTATTTAGGAGATAACTATTATCCACAAGACAATTCGTACCCATTTATATAATCCGATCTGAAATATGATAATCAATTTCCATAACCTTATCTATATTTAAGGGATATGATTTGTGATTTTTAATTTTTCACAAACAGTAACACCCATATTTACATCTATTTGCAACCATATTTGTATATGTAT
Source organism: Ottelia alismoides (assembly GCA_037367405.1). Classification (NCBI taxonomy): domain Eukaryota; kingdom Viridiplantae; phylum Streptophyta; class Magnoliopsida; order Alismatales; family Hydrocharitaceae; genus Ottelia; species Ottelia alismoides. Next base: position 1,407,883 of record JAZKJV010002551.1, on the reverse strand, counting down.
TTATTTAAAAAAGGAAATAGATGAACAAGACAATTGTGTATAACATACATCCATGTTTATTTACATCTCTGCATGTAAAGCATTACAATGGTATTACTTGTATAAAAATATTAGATTTATGGTATCACTTAACAACTGCATTAATAAATGTGTATTCCAGTGAAATGAAGAATTTTGGAAGGATTTCTTTTGTCAATACAATGTTTGTAGAGATTATTTATCGGAGATGGTAGGTTTACATTGGTATTTTTGAAAAAAAATTGTAAATGTTAATGTCTGTCAATTATTTAAGCATTAAAATTCCAAAAATACTAACAATTCTATGATAGATAAATATGTATAAATAATTTGGCCAGCCACCACTGCCATTCTTGCACAGCCAGCTCATTGTTGCCCACAAATTAGATATGTAATAGGGTTTTTATCATTTGTGCCCCTCTGAGATATCACAATATCAGTTATGCCCTTCCTTTTTTTGGAATATCAGTTATGCCCCGACTTCTTTCCGTTCTATCAGTTGTGCCCCTCCGTTACTTTAGTTATCAATAAGTTGAAACCATGATTTTTTTCAAACCATTGTGAGGTTAAGAGGGGCATAACTGTCCAAACAATATGGTCCTTTTTCAGATCTTGGCTATATACTCCTCCTTTATCATTGAAGGATGCAATCAAGGGAAGCGACAGAGAGACGGACTCTAGTAAGGATACGCTTGATGAGACCGTACTAGAGGTGTCCTCCTCCGTGCTTCCTTCGATGTAGCTCTCCTCCAATTGATGATGGCGGACTCACAATAGAGATTGGTAGTTGGGTTCTCATAGGATTTCTCGAGGATGGAGGTATTGTTGCAGGGCAAGAATAATTGGTGACGGACTTGTGGCAAAGGAGTCTGTTGTTGTGCTCGGGAGGATGAAAAGGGAGATTTGAATAGTGGCTAGGGAGGGGGAGGAGAAGGAGGAGGATGGGGGCCGAGGAGATGAGGGGGGAGAAGGCACAGGGGAGAGGAGGGAGCGGAGGAGGGGGTTATAGAAGGTTCAACGCATAATTATGAAGCATCGAGGGTTTTTGATGTACAAATCTCTAGATATAATTACCTTTGCATGGATATGTAAATGACTATCCCTAATGCAAGAGCTAATAAGATTTGGGGTGGTTCATAATGCAATTACAAAGATTTAGATGTTATAATGTTATTTCGGAAATTTACAAGAGCATTAGTGTAAATTCCATGTTATTATTATCATTATAAAAGTCAACTGTAGTACAAGAGGAGGTTATTGACAGAATAAGCAAAATGGATATAAAATTCCATATTATTATTATCATTAGTGTAACCTCATTTTGGTCTTTATACATTATCTAATTATATAATGTAACCACCTCAATTATCTCCTCCATTAATGTCAACTTAATTGCTTATTCAAAATTCAAAACCCCAAATATTTTGACGCGATGAGGCATCATTCTCGGATGTTGACGGCGGCGTAGGGAAGAGGACGACGGGCACGACGGCAAAGCGCGACCTCTTCAAAGATGTTTGTGACCAGGTGAGTAATGTTTTTAATATTTGTGACCTTTTTAATGTTTTTAATATTTTTGATATCCTAAATATCTTTGTTTATGGTGAATCACGGTGAATCGTGAATGAATAAAAAGTTGCCAGGGAATGATGCACGACCTCTTTCACTTAGTTCTAATCGTCGTTTTTCTGTATTTTTAGCATCACGTGCGACCTTATCGGCAAGGATGTAGTCGATGGCATGTGTAGTTGTCAGGGAATGATGTTGCAGCTCTCTGGGAAGACCTTCATGCAAACAACGACGACGACATCTAGCCCGGATGGCGATGCGTGTACACGGTGCTACAACCAGTCTTGGATGAAGAATGATTAACAGTTTGATACAATATTGATGTATATTATGCAATATTAATGTATTTATACATTTTTTATATGTATTATGCATATGTGTTATGTATTTTTACAAACCAATTGGCTGCGAATGAAAATTGGAATTTTTTACATATCTTGTATATTTGATGTGCATTACACATTTTGGATGTGCGTTATACATTTTAGATGTGTTTTATACATATTTGGTTTGTGTATCCTCATCAATTAAGCGTGAATAACTAACGCATTTTTAAAAAGCACCATACAAATTTTATTTTACAAAGAACCATACAATCGTTACAAAGAACCACACATCAATTGATAATATGAATTATATTCTACAAAAAACCACGCAAAAAATACAAATAACTGATGATTTTTTTATTGAACCACGGATTCTACAAAAAATATACAATCGTTACAAAAGGAACCACGGATTTTATTAAAAAACGCGTGAGAATACAAACATATGCCCCACGTAATGTCGTGCAACACAAAACTGTATATTATTTAAATATGGTTTGAAAAAAATACCAAAGATAAAATTAGCTAAATTTAGTATTTCAAAATATTAATTGACGTGCATAATTAATGCAAAAGATGATGACCAAAATACCCTTTTGGGCAAATAAATTGATGATGTTGTTAGATTTGAATCTAACGGCTACGATCGTTGGCCTTCCTTAAGGACGGAAGGACCAAATCCTATTTGAAAGGCCCCCTATATATATAGGGGGCACTTCAAATGAGGTGGGGTCTCACCAATATTGTGGTAAGCCATCAATCGGATTCGTCGGATCACAATCTGATAGTGTCATCAAAAATATTATCTAAAAGGGTATTTCCGTCATCTCATTTTTTTTGTAAATTCGAATTTCATTTAATGGATTTGAATTACCATTTAATGTTTTCTGGATTTGGTATTTTTGAATCATACCTTTACTGGTGTTTTTCCAATTTTATGCCGAATGAAATTGGTTAAACCATATCTTTGTAAACGCCCGCGAGTTTTTGTGAAAATGTGTGTTCTTTTTGTAATTTTGGTAATAATTTCGTTTTTCACATTTTCGTTTGTAAATTGGTAATTCTGTTTTGTAAATGGGTACATTCGTTTTGTAAACTCCAATGAGTTTTTGTAAGAGTAATTATCCTTTTTGTAAACTCCGATCATTTTTTGTAAATGTATATATTCATTTTGTAAAATTTGTGTGACCTTTTGTAACTGTATCGCGCTCTTTTGTAAAATTCGCGGAGATCTCTGCAAAAATAAGATAAAACAACAATGAGATTTGTAAAAAAAGTGAATCAATATGTAAATCGAAAGGTCAATTATGTAAATTTTCAAACAACAATGTAAATCCGTGCATTACCATTACACATCCACCGATCGACCCTCCTTTCGCCTGGGGAAACCTCACAGCCCTCGACGACCCTCCTTCTCCATTGTTGCCGCCAACCACAGGAGTTCCGCCCATCCGCCAGGAGCCCTCGTCGGAGAAGAAACATCACCCACTCTTTGCGTGGAGGAGAACCTCTTCCAAGAGCTTGGTGCCGATCATCGCGGTCGCGTCTCGCGTTCGCAACGCCGCCCCGTTGTCGTCCTTCCCCCGTCTGCCTCCTCCCTCGTCGCACGACACCGCCCTCAATGCCTCCACAGTCAAAGGTCATCGCTACAAGCGGTGCCGCCCCTTTGAACAGCGGCGCCGCCGGACTCCCGATCATCGCGGTTGCGCCTCGCGTTCCAGCGCGACACACCTCCGTTGAACGATGCGTAACTCCGGTAGATCACCTCTACTGCTCCTCCAGATCTGCGGGTGGCGACCGTCCATCCCCTTTTGGTTGAAGAAGAAGCGTGATTATAGCCACATGAATTGACGTTTCCTAAATTATAGGAACGTTGAAAGCTAAAACGGGAAATGATCAAAAAGACCAAAATGGGTTTTCACCCAATAAAATCAAAATTAATTACATACATTTAATTACAGCCACACGATTAAAATCAAAAGGGTGTGATTGATGGCTCACCACAAAATTGGTGAGACCCCGCCTCATTTGAAGTTTCTCCTATATATATATATACACATATATACATATATATATGGGGACTTATCCAATAGGCCCTGTGCCCATTTGAGATGAGATGAGCCCACTCATATTTTACCAATATTTTCTATCATTTTGAGTTCAATGCTTATTTATTTACAGTTGTTATATCATATTCTTACTATTAGTAATTATTTTCATATAAAGAAATCCTTAGATTCAAAGGAAATGATCATTAGTAAGAATAAAAATAACACTGGTAATACGAATAATAATACAACCATTTTGTATGAACTTAAGGTTTTTTCTGAAAATAGTTACTAGTAGTAAGAAGATGATATCACACTAGTAAACAAATAACTATTAAACTCAAAATGATAAGAAATAATGGTAAAAATTGAGTGGACTCATCTCATCTCAAATGGGCATAGGGCTCATTGGATAATTTCCCTATATATATGTGAGGAAAATGGGGTTGTCCCATCCTCATTTTTCTCTATTTTTTTATTTTTTTGAAAAATTCTACCATATATTTTAATCACTATATCCCTCTAATATGTCATTCTAATTTCATCAGAAGCATAAACTCATATGCCCTCCATCCAGAACATGTCGATTACAAAAATCTTAAGATCGTGAAAATTACATATTCTAGATGGAGGGCATATGAGTCTCTGTTTCTGATGAAATTGGAATGACATATTAAAGGGATATAGTGATGAAAATACATTGTGGAATTTCAAAAAATTAGGAGAAAAATGAGGCGAGGGCAACCACATTTTTCTCTATATATATAACATATTTAAGGGATATTTATAACCATAACCTTGAGTAGCTTTGTAATTACATCAAGATCCTCGATAATTCATGATTACATGAGAAACCTTGAATAAGTACTCTGTCAACCCTCCGTTATTTTAGTCTTTTAATTCAACTATACCTTTAAATTAATCTAACCTACGATTGATCCAATGGCTAAATTAAAATCGAACATTACAGATCTGTTGGGAACTGCAGGATTGTGTCCTACCGACGTGTACAACTGGAACGCACGGCCTCCGGCTTCGATGGACACGCTAACAAGCTGGTTCGCCATGGCCTTCTGCAAGGCTTTCTCGTTACTTTATGGGACATCTTCAAATGAACCGATTGTCACCACTTTCGTGTTTTTCTGCAAGAAAAGGAGGGCAAATTGAGGTCACAATTCGAGCGTCGCACTGGCCATCGCGTCCAGTGTATGGATAATCAATATCGGAGTCGATGCCATCATTTTTTATTATTAATTTGAAGGCATCGTCCATGAGTCCATCGTTACAGCCCTCGTTGTAGGCGGTGTCGCAATCGAAGAGTTCCTGCTCTGTTAAGGTGATCAAGTTTCCGGTGATGATCTAGTTGATTCCTTCCACTGCTCCAATTGTAGAGAAGGCCCAATATCTACCTGTAGTTTGAGCAATTTGTGTAGAATGTTCAGATCCTTCTTGGAAAAGAAGGGGACGAATGAAGCAGAGGCGGAGGATATTTAGAAAAATAAGAACTCACCACAGTTCCCCCAATCTTTGACTGCAGCAACGATTCCCTTCTCCAACTAGTAGACACCCTCCGGCATTATCTCCCCCTCAATCACCTGATATCTCCCATAACTCGCACTGAAGTGAGGCCATTTCACGCTTCTCTTTGTCCCAACATACATTTTCGGGAACTCCTTGCTCGTCAGATCAGCAAAACTGTGGAAGGAAATAAATGGCTTGAATTCATGAGAGACTCCTGGGTTCTCTAATATAAGAGAACATGTGGAGCAAATTACAAGAAGAAGAAAAAGGAAATAGATAATATAAAAATATCGTAAAATATAGCTAATATCTCAACACTCCTCCTCAAACTAGAGCGTAGAGATCGATCAGGCTCAACTTGGAACAACATTTCTGGCTAGGGCCTTAGTAAGAACATATGTCGTCTGATCTCCAAAGCTGACATGTGTAGTGGCAATAAGACCCTTATGTATCATGTCACGAGTGTAGTGGCAATCCACATCTATGTGTTTAATCCTCTCATGAAAAGCTGGGTTGTTGGCAATGAACATGGCAACTTGATTGTCACATTGGAGGTGCATGGGAAGAGGCACCTCTATAGTCATTTATAGTCAGGTCAGTAAGAACAGATCTGACCCACATCTCTTCTGTGCTAGCTTGCGCCATGGCCCTATATTCTGACTCAGCACTCGATCTAGAAACTACGATTTGCTTCTTGCTCTTTAATGAAATCGAGAATCCCCTATGAACACAGCGAATCTTGAAGTAAACTTTCTATCCTTTTGACTCCCAGCATAATCTGCATCTGCACATTATGTAACTGAAAGAGATGTACCTCTGCTGAAAAGATGTCCTTTGCCTGGTGATGTCTTCAGATACCTCTGAATTATATGGACTGCATCCATATGTGCCTGTTTCGATTGCTCCATAAACTGACTCACTTTGCTCACGACATATGATATGTTAGGCCTGGTAATAATAACATATAGTAGCTTTCCAATGAGCTCCCGGTACCTCCTCTTGTAGACCTCCTCAGTGTCATCATCATAGAGTTTCGTGCTCGGGTCAATAGGAGTAGTGGCAGGTTTGCAATCTCCCATGCTTGTCTCTGACAAAAGATATGTAATGTACTTCCTCTGGGTCATCACAAGACCTCTATGGTCCTTGGCAAACTCTAGTCCAAGTAAGTAACGCAAGTTACCAAGGTCCTTGGTCACAAATTGCTGACCTAGGAAGTCCTTGACAACCCAAATGCCATGTTCGTCATCTCCTGTAATGATAATGTCATCAACATAGACTAGAATGATAATGGTACCTTTTTGAGTCATGTGCACAAATAAAAAGTGATCAGTAGTCAATAAGACAAACCATGTTTCTCTATAAAGTTTGAGATCTTCTGGAACCATGCCCTTGGACTCTGCTTGAGGCCATAGGTAGACTTGTGTAGCTTGCAAATCTTCTGACGCTACCCCTCAGCAGCAAACCCTGGTGATGAATCTCGTGTTCATCATGCTAAAATTAGTCAATTAGGTTCTGTTTTCCCAAATGCATTTGCATTTAATCATTAATATAACATCACTAACATTCATACATGTGTTAATAATATTCGTATTTCATCATGCATAATTGCATAATGTGTAAATTGGCCTAAAAGCTACTAAACTTCCCTCATTTTTAATTAATTCATCATAAATAAAATTGACCTGAAATCACCTTCACTATGTAGATATTACTAATAAGAACAAAATAAAATTACAAAAAATTGCTAACTCAAATAAGTGCCAAATAAACCAAATCCTAATTTCACATCTGATGGACTAAAATGTGCATATATCCCTCGTACAGTGCCTGATTTTAGTCTACTCACTTTTAAAGTACTCTATTTTCAAATACCATCAAAACAAGACCAATTTCGTAAAATTCGGAGCTCATGTTAAAGTTGGATTTTGGGCCTCTATTGCGCACTTTAGCTTTTTTCGATTTTTGACCAAAGTTTTTATGTACATAATTAACCTTTTAATTTTATTTATTCTTTATTTATATTCTTTGATGAAGGTTTTATTAAGCAGCATAAAAATCCAAATCTAGATTAAGATAGGAATACAAGAAACTGACTGTGTCCGAGTGTCCGTTGTGAGTCTGCACAAAATTCTCGAATTTCTTACTTCTATTTTATTTCCCTATTTTTGTATTTATTAAAAATCCAAAAAACTAGATAAATTTGTAATTAATTTTCTTGTATTTTATTGTATTTTTTCTATAATTTTTAGCCTCTTTTAAAAGCACCAAAAGAAGTTATAAAACTCCAAAAAATCGGTTTTCTGTACACAAGGAGAACCACCAAAAATATCACTTTGTACAGATGACATATTTTCCCTCGATTCTATCATGGAATTGTAGATCTCGTTGAGACGAACAACTTTTGTGAAGGAAATTTTTTGATCCGAGGTCTCCTTCTATTTCTTTTCTAATTTTCTTCCTCTTTTAATTTTGAATTTTTTGGGGTGACATGTAGCAGCCTCTGGGCGTGCCATGTGGCACCCCACTATATCACCTCCCTCCTCTCTCTCCAACCGCCCCTAGGGTCATGTGTTAGGCACGTGACCCTCCTTCATCTCCCCAAGTCTGCAACATATGCACCCTCCTCCCCTCTTGTAACCGTCACCGCCACCGTCTACCTCTGTCGTGGCCGTTATGTGCTTCCCCCTCCAGCCATTCTCCGCCTCATCTATTTAACCCACAACCGCCAGCCCTCTTCTTCATTCACCCTTCCTCCTCAAGCCGGTGACAACAGCGTCCTTTTTGGTGAGATCCACGGAGCAGAGCTCCGTGTAGCTTCCCCTTCCGGCAAGCACAGCTTCGTGGTATTCCCCGTTGACCACTGATGCGATCACTGGAAAGATCCCCTCCGCGAGCTCACGTTTCTAGGCGAAACCCCTTCCCTTCTTCGTCTTCCGTGTTCTTCTCCTTCATTTAACCAACATCCCTGCCTTCAACTCTCCTTCGCAAAACATAAATCGCCACCGCCCCCATCCTTCGTCACCGCCCAACCACACGACCACTTTGGCAACCCCCTCCCTTCCTTTGCTTCATTTTTTGCAGGTGCAAACCCAGTCTCTTTGGTGCCTCCGAGACATCACCTCCCCTGTCGCGCCCTACTCCAGTAGGACTCCACCCCCCCCCCCCCCCCCGCTGCACCTCTGCATCGCCACCTCAGCCACTACACCCCGTCGCGCCATTCTCCACCACCACCGCAATGCCCTCATCGCCGTTGACGCACGGCCTGCCTCGGAGGAGCACCGTCGCCCGCCCCTACTCCAGCGTTGCCCTCACGTAGGTGACTCGCTTTTGCACAGAGCCACATGCGTCGCACCTCCTACCTCGCACCCTCTCGCCTTCGTGCCTCTCCTCCACCGTTCAGGGGTGTTTCCCTCCGCCATCGGCCGCAACGAGCCAACCTCCTCTCCTCGGGCTACGCGTGTGGGCATGCCTCGTCGCTAGCCAACCTGGAACTTCCCCTTACGTGAGAAGCACGTGAGGCGGGGGTAATTTTTATCCAAGCCCCCCGGCTCCAGCAAATCACGAAGTAGCCCCCACGTTTGCTGACGTCAGCCTCACGTGCTAGGCAGGTGATGCATTGGAAAAACTGCATCAAAACCCCTCCAGTTTTTTAATATTGTAGATAAGTCCTCAAGGGGCCTATGTGAGAAAAAGATAATTATTTTTATTGCATTTTAGTCCCTGGATTTTTAATTTAGCATATCTTCTCCATTTGGACTCTGATTTTAGCGCATAATATGTCGTTTAGAAGCTTATTTTGTGCTCTTTCATAATATGCAACTTGTGGATAGATCTGAAGCTATTTTATGAGGATTATTGTTTGAGGAGAATTTTGATTTATGTGGGAAAAATTTGACATGTTTGTGCCTTATTTTAATAGAGAAAGTTAACTATATCTTTTGCAGGATTTTGGTTGAGGGATTTAATTGGATTAGTTCTTTGTGATCATTGTCGATTTTTCCTAAAGAATTAATCTTTGCAAGGGCTCATTCCAAGAAGAATCAATTTGATTAATCCATTAGTATTTTTATTTCTTTATTGAGGATTTAATCATATTAGAGCTAGTCTAAAGGATTGCTGGAGGATATTTAATCTTCCTGTTCATATATGTGCAGATATATTTTGAGGATTTTAACTTAAATTTTTAGGGGCCTCAAAAAGGAAGATTGCGAAATTATTTCCTTGATAATTTTTGAAGATAATGACAATTAACTCGAGGAATAATTTACAGGGAAATTAACATCTTACAAACATTTCAACAGATCCCTGAACTTATTAGATTATTTATTGATCTTATGATTACATTTCCTGGACAAACATTCTTCTAATCTGTGATTCTTTTTTAGGATACTGATTAATTTATTTGGATTAAAATTTCTAGTCGCAGATCCTGCGCTTAATAGCCCTATCTGCTTATTTTCGTCACATTGCATCTAATTTGCATCATCATCATTTTCATTGCATTTCCATTTTATTTTCCTGACACAGAGATTAAGCGAGCATTTAATTAATTATTTAATCTAATTTAAAGCTATGCAAATAAAAATTACGGTTCCCTGTATTCGACCTTGGTAGACTTGCCAAGTTAAAAATACTCCACAGCAATCAAAGATTGTGGTTTTTGAAGAATCGAATTGTGCCTCCTGTACTACAATTTTCGACTTTTAAAAAGGTGAAATCTGCATTCATCACCTAGTGGTTGTTGCATGTAGACCTCCTCCTATAGACCGCCATAGAGGAAGGCATTCTCCACATCAAGCTGATCAATGGGTCAATCTCATGTCACAGCAACAGACTGAAGAATACACAGAATAGAATGTCTGGCAACTAGAGAAAAAGTATCCTGATAGTCCACCCCATATATCTCGGTGAACCCACGTGCCACAAGACTTGCCTTATAGCGATCCACACTTCATCTGTACGGTGTTTCAAAGTAAACACCCATTTGCATCCCACAAAGTGATGTGCCAACTGGAGCAGAAACAAGACTCCACGTGCCCCGTGACTGTAGAGTGGCCATATCCTCCTCCATAGCTAATCTCCACTTATTATCTTTAAGAGAATCATGATGTCCCTGATATCTTGATGAATCTATGTTTCATCATCTTTATTCTATCATTTTGGCCTTAAAAACCCTAGTAAATACGTAAAAATAGTGTTAAATCAAGCATTTTAGCATTCATTTATTATTGTGTAAATAGTATATAAAATACAGTTTTAAAGCCAAAATTATAGAATAAAGAGATGAAAAGAAAAAGAATAAAATATTGTAAATATTTTATGACCTGAAACCCCGAGACCAAGGCATCTCGATGACTAGGTCGATAAGGAATAAAGTAGGGGGAGATAAGGGTCAAAATACAATAAAAATACCTTTTATTTATTCCATTCTTTATTCATTTTGGGACCTATTTTTGGTTCCACGTTTTACACCTCAAATAAAGAAACTTTGTATATGAAAGTTGTAGATAATTAAATAAAGAAAAATACAAAATTGATTTCACTCAAAAATTATACAGATAAAAAGTTATGATCTGAATAAAATTCCAGAATCCCAACTTCCCAGACCTGTATCTCTCAAATAAAAGTCGAAATGTATCAAAATCACATTTAATTGTATATAATTTTAAATAAGCTATTTAATGGTGGTGGTTTTGCAATTGGCGGAGCTACGGTTTGAAAGTTGAGTTTTGGACCCCTATTGTATACTTGTACAGATTAAAATATTCATTTTATTATTTATTCATTATTTTTATATTTTTTATTTTAATACTTTTTTAAATATTATTTATAATATATATGTGCTTTAAAACAGGAATAAAAACCTAAATAAAATACAAAAATAAAATACTTGTATATAATACCTAGGTATAATACCTATACATCTACCTGTATAATTAATACTTATATTTTATTAAGTGTACAAAATACATCAAAAAATAAAATAAAAATATATTTAAGTGTATAAAAATACTTTATAAATTTATAAAATAATAAATAGAATTAATAAAATTAAAAATACAAAATACAAAATAAAATATTAAGATACATAGATAAATATACTTATATATGCCTAAAAAGGTAACTTGTTATTTTTGACCTCGAAAAAATAAATAAAAATCACCATAAAATAATTCATAAAATAATAAACGATTTTATTTAATAATAAAAAATTAATTAATTCATTTTCTATTTTTAAATGAATTTATAAATATTTTTTCCAAGGTTTTTTCTGGTTGGTCCATGTGGACCAACCAGATTTCTTCCTTGGTTGACCTCGATCAACTCTTTGACCGAGGTCTGGCCTTTGTCAGAACTGGTTTTTTTGGCGTTTTCACCGAATTTTGGAGATCATGCCGTTTCGTTATCTTTTGTTGGCTCCTTCATGACTTTTCAAGATCGCGCATCCATGATACATGCCCAGGGATTGTATCGATCTTTGGAGCCACGATCCGCTCGATCCACCTCGTTCTTTGAGCCTCATGAGCCACCTTGTACAAAACACCCCCTCCGTCCATTTTCAAATCTCGAACCCCATTTTGACCAGTTCCTGGTCCCCTTGCTTGTGCTCAGGACTGGTGGTGGTGACAGCACCACCTCCAGCTATCCAAGGTGGAGTTTGACGCGTCGTTTGGGTGTCTCCATCAATCTCCGCCGAGCCTTCGTCGTAGAGGTCTTGCTTCCCGTTCACCGGTGAGGTTCCCGTTTTATATCAGTTCCTTTGTGCGTTCTTCACTTAGAAGTAGCAGCAGCTTCATTCCTCGTATGCACCTTACTGTGCAAACCCGTAGATTTCACCTAACAAAACCTCACCGGAGCTCCGCTCCAACCACCATTGACCACCGCTTTGCCCAACCACTTTTCACCCTCGATCCCACCTATTAATAACCCAGAATCCTCCGCCTTCATCTCATTGCGCTTTTGTGTGTCTTTGCAGGGTCTAGAAGGCCCCATCTGAGGGGCACTTTGCCAAAAGGAGACCTCCAGGTCCACCTCCGTCGCTAGCCGTTGCCGAAGCTCTTTGGAGCATTTTGAAGCATCACGTCGATAGGGAGGGACCCTGGGAGGCACTTGATCTCATTGGAGGGGAGAAGGCGACGTCGAGCATGAAGATTTTAGCGTTTCAAGCTCATCAAGGCCGTGTTCGTCGGTTGTTCTTCCTCCACGCCTCGTCACCGTTGGATCCTCTCCTGTTCTTAGCAGAGCATAGGTACCGTCGGATCAGATCTGCCCCCTATCGTTCGATCGCCGATGGGGATCTAATCGTGACCATCCAATGCCGAAGGGGTATCTTCGCGCCCAGGGTTGACACGTGTATAAGTGGGAGGGATCCCACCGTCCATCAGTGCCCAAGCCTGGGTATTTTGCACGATACACCCAGCCACTTTTTGTATTTAATAATTGAATTTAAATCTTTCATTTGCAGTTCTTTAACTTTTGTAATATTTGCAACAACCACCCTCGAACTTTGTTTTTTGCCATCAGATCCTTGGCCACGTCACCTCACGTGACACGTGACACGTGAGGTGCATTGCCATTTTGCAGGGCCACCCTCGTTGTTGTAATATTTCTGATTAGTCCCAAAAACTATTAGATTAAGTATTTACTTTTTAGTAAAATTGCAGAATAGCCCTCAGGCTTTTGAAAATTACTTTTAGGCCCCTCTCAAACACGCGATTGCCTCGTGCTACTGTGGGAATTTTGTACCTAAACCCTTGCGGGTTTTAGATTTAACATTTAGTCCAGAAACTTTCTGCTTAGGTTCAAATTTTGTGGCAAAAATTGCATGCAAGCCCCTGGACTTTTCTATATTTACAAAATCGTCCCTGTTAGGAGTGTAGTTTCTAGTTGTTGTTTCTATTTATTTCATGCATCTCGAAATTCCTAAAAAATCCACAAAAATCACCATAAGTTCCTGTTACATTGTAGTTTCACGCCATATTTTTATTTTGCAATTTTCTTGCTTTTTATTATTTATAAAAATTCAAAAACATGCATTTTCTCTACTATTTGCATTATAAAATCCCTAAAAATTATAAAAACTTATAGAAAATTCCCAAAAAATACATTTTGTGTCTTTTAGTGTGTTTTAACTTCATTTTAAAAATCATTAAAAATACAAAAAGAAAACACATAAAAATATAAAAACTCTAAAAATATTCATAAAAGTATTAAAAATCCATAAAAAACCCTAAAAATATAAACTCTATTTCTAAATTTTCTATATTTTATTATCTTTTATTTAAAATTAATTTGGAGAATTTTTCTTATGTTTGATATTTTATTTCTCCATTTTAGTTTCAGCTTTATATTGTATTCACTGTTTTTTGTATTTTTGACTTTAAAAATACTAAAAAAATTCAGAAAAATCTAGAAAATCATAAAAACATTAAAAAAATATAAAAAAGCCAAAAATGTTTTATTTCCTGATTTTTAAGTATTTTTACTTACTTTTATAAATACCTTATCCTTCTCTTTTCTTATATTGTGTATATATTCTATTTATAGAAAAAGAAAATATAAAATATACAATATAAAAAGAAAATATAAAAATAGAAATTAAAAATCAAAATATAAAAATATAAAATTAAAAATAAAACTAAAAAATATAAAATAAAAAACCATAGCATTGAAAGGCATTTGATCACATTCACATTTTGAGCATTTTGCCCCGTTCTACTTGTCTGCTCCTTGTGTTCGACCTCTACACTGCTTGCGCACTATACACATCCTTTGTAGAGTTATAATAAATTTTAACTCCGCACCACTTTTCATTGCTTGATTCTTATTGTGGGTTAATTGTTGATTGATTGAGGTTTCGTGAGCGGTCGCTCAGCGACATTGTAGTCCCGCCTTGTGTGGACTGTTTTGACCCTCGCAAAATCTCGATCAACAAATGGCGTTGTTGCCGAGGGGTAACAGTGCATAGTTCGGTTCTTGTTTGTGCTTGTGATTGTTTGCCTATTTTCGCAATTTTTATTTTTTGCTTATTTTATTTTCCTTATTTTTGATATATCTGTTGAGTTGTCTAACCTTCTCTTTGTTGATTTCATGCGAGGTACCGTGGATCGAGGGAGGTGCTTCACCCTAGGTGCTTGTGCACCCACGTGAAGTTGGCTCTGCTCGCCTTGCACCGAAGGAGGCTTAGAGGAACTTTGAAGACCGAGCTTCTGTTTATTTTCTTGTATTTAGTTATTTTTGTAATTCAAGTGAGAGAGATACATTAATTTGTAATAATACAGGTACTCAGGACACTTGGACATTCAGGCCTAATTTCCAAGTGATTGTTCACTTGGGGGCTCACCGTAGTTTTGTCGGACTTTCTTCGCATTTTTTTATTTTGTTTTCCGGTTTTATTTTATTTCTTTTGTGTGATTGATCCCTTAGCTGTAGGATTTGCTTGGCGATAGAGTAGGTCCAAACACACTAAGCACCCTTGTATGCTCCTATAGTCTACGTTTTGGACTTAGTCAAATTCTGAAAACATGCTTCACGCTTATAGCAGCTTCTCACCTTAGGGCGATTTCATCGGCTTTGCATTTGCATATAGATAGGTTTCAATTTTGTTGAGCATCCTTGCATGTAGAGTGCTGGAGGCAAGGTGAGCTTTTACGCTTTAGCATACATCATCGTTTTGTCGCTTGCATTTCTTTTCCGCCTCTCCCTCTGATTTTGCCAACCTAGGTGCTTAAAGGAATTGACTCCTCGTTAGGCTCGTGCATTTCGTACTAAAAATCCAAAAAAAGTGATAACAAATAAAATTGGGACTGTTAATATTACTTGACCCTAAAATCGATCAAAAAGAAAAACATTATCTTGAGGTGAGTAATCCCCTCATTGACTTCGCTTTTACTTACTCGTGCACACACTAAGGTTAGTGCCAAAATCCCATTTCAGTCCCCTAAGTGTTTGTGCAATTTTTGGACTTCTCACCTAACTCTAAAACAGACAAGATAAAAAGACCGCTCTTTTGCGGTCTCTACCGAGTTGAGTAGGTGAATTGAGGGTTTGTATTATTTTCATTTTTGTTTTTGATTGTTTTGTGTGTGTCCTAGATCGCTTCTGCGCACTTGCGCCTTTTTCTCACTTCTCTTGATTTGACCATCATGCTCTCCCGGTCATTTCTTTTTATTTTCGAGATGGACCCCTGGAGCGTATTTTGTCCGGACTTTGCGGATCCCTCATTCACTCCAGTCGGTCCACCTCCCTTTTATCAGGAGGACCCCCTCCTACCTTTTCTGATTTTTGTACATACCCGCCTCAGCCACAGTATCAGACCTCGGATTTCTACCCACATCCACCACCACCCCCGTATTTTCCATCTTCACATCCACCCGAGTCTGACCTGTTGGAGTCACCTCTCACGATGTCCACACTTGAGACCTTGACCCAGTTCATGGAGCAAATGAATTCGAGGATTGACGACCTCACCTGCATGAATAAGAGTCGCATTGATGCTTCACGATCTGATGATTTGGAATCATTTGAGGATTACCATGAGAGCTTGCAATCACCCAAAATACAAAAAATGAGAAAAAATTAAAAATCCAAAAAGAGTTCGGGAGACTTTTGATCGAGTCAGACTGTGAGGAGAGTGTCCACTTGCCAGATCCTTTGTCTACACATCCATTCACACTCTATCCCACCTTTGACCTCGAGGATGCCGTTGTACAAACTGCTCTTGGCATGCCCCGTGTAGATGTTGATTCCGACCTTCTCCCTTGTATGGAGGAGGTCCAAAAATTAAAAAACTTATTGACTGAAGCCGAAGTGGTGGCCACCATACATGAGATTATCCGTGCCCCACTTCAATAGGCCATGACCGATTTATCTACTCCTCTTCCCAAGAAGATAAAGTGGAGGAGCAGATCTGAGCGCCACATTCTGACCATGTCCACTTCCCACGTCATCGCCCATCATCCATTTTCTAGGAAGAGGAACACTGCCACACCTTTCATCACCTGCACCATCTCTGACTTCACATGTGATCACACTCTCCTAGACGGTGGTGCTTCGATTAGCATCACACCCTTCTCACTGGTACAGTCTCTTCACTTAGGGCCTCTCAAGAAGACCAGGATGATCGTTCAGTTTGCTGATGGATCAATCAAGAGGCCGAAGGGTATTCTTGAAAATGGCGTCATTTCGATTCAGGGCACGAGCTACCATGTTGACTTTGTCGTGTTGCCCATGGAGACCTCCACAGGGGAGCACTCTCCAATCATCTTGAGACGACCATTCCTCGCCTCTGCGAGAGTCGTTATTGATTACGGATCAGGAGAGATTCGCTTCCGTCCTGTTGACGAGAGCGAAGTGTTTGTCACCGCACCCACCATTGACCAGAGACCTGCACCTGATGTGACCACACCTGTTCTGGCTGACCCTGAGGCCTATGACCTTTATGAGGATATCCAAGAGATTCTTTATGACCGATGATGAGACCCAAGAATTCCTCTCCAAGGAGGAAAGCTCGGAAAGCATAGACCTTGGTGTTTCCACTTCCTGTGATTGGCGATGTGTTGATGACATCTGCGGGATTTACACGATCGATACCATTGAGCGTAGGGCAGATGTAGAGACTAGATAGGACGGATACGTTTCGAATACTTCCACCGATGGGTCCTCTCTTGTTCATGTAGATACTAATGAGACAAAGACCGAATTTGATTTGATTGCTTTTATTCGGGAATTCGATCCTTTTGATGAAAAAGATGACCCGATTGAGATTATATAGGACGAAAAAGTTCGACTACTTCCACGGATGAGTTTGTTCCTTTTGGTTTTGACCTGGACGAGACCTCGTAGGACGACACTGATACACTACTTCCGATGATGATGATGAGTTCGTCCCATTCCACTTTGATATCAGCGAGACTCCTAAGGCCAGACCTAACCACACTTCTTCCACTCACCCATCTGTGCCTTCACACCCTAGGGCCCCTGAGAATCTCCACTCTGTCGACCCTGATCGGCTTCCGTCCACTGTGGACCCCGATGTCGACCTGCACCATACTAGATCCATCCCTCAGCGGTCTCGCAAGAAGGTTTGCTTTCTATCTTCTTGATCATGTGTACATCCATCCTGTTGTATATTCATTTGTTTCCCTCTATCTATCTCCCGTATTGCTCGTCCACCCAGTCCTTGTGTTTGCCTTGCTTAGGATGCACTTTGTCCTAAGTATAGGGGGTGGACAAGCCGAGTGTTCATTCGTCGTTATGTTTCATCACTTCTATTGTTGCCTATACTTAGGTCTTCTTTTACCCTAAGTATAGGGGGAGTGTGTGTACATCCTCACGATCTCTTCTTCCACTTTCATCTATTTTCTTCTTTTCTTCTTTTCCTTTTCTATCTTTTGTATCTATCAAAAAGGTGTTGCCCCTTTTTGTCAGTCTTCTATACTTAGGACGTACTTTGTCCAAAGTATAGGGGAGTGTACACCCTGAGTTCCGCTATTTTTCGATCCTCTCCATTGTCTCCTCTTCTTGTCTATACTTAGGGATATCTTACCCTAAGTATAGGAGGAGACAATCTGAGTACGATATGTTCATTCCCACCCTTGACCCTCCTTGCTTTATGTACAGTCTGCTATACTTAGGATTATTTGATCCTAAGTATAGGGGAGACGGTCAACTTCTCATTCTTTTGTTCATTTGTTCATTCATTTCTCCATTCATTTATTCTTTAGGAAGTCCTTGACAACTCGAATGCCATGTTCGTCATCTCCTGTAATGATAATGTCATCAACATAGAGTAGAATGACAATGATACCTTTTTAGGTCGTGTGCACAAATAAGAAGTGATCAGTAGTCAATCACACAAACCATGTTTCTCTATAAATTTTGAGATCTTCTGGAACTATGCCCTTGGACTCTGCTTGAGGCCATAGATAGCCTTGTGTAGCTTGCAAACCTTCTGATGCTCCCCCTCAGCAGCAAACCCTGATGATGAATCTTGTATTCATCATGCTAAAATTAGTCAATTAGGTTCTATTTCCCAAAATGCATTTGCATTTAATCATTAATATAACATCATTAGCATTCATACATGTATTAATAATATTCGTATTCCATCATGCAAAATGGCATAATGTGTAAATTGGCCTAAAAGCTGCTAAACTTCCCTCATTTTTAATTAATTCATCATAAATAAAATTGACCTGAAATCACCTTCAATGTGTAGATATTAATAATAAGAACAATATAAAATTACAAAAAATTGCTAACTCAAATAAGTGTCAAATAAACCAAATCCTAATTTCACATCTGATGGACTAAAATGTGCATATCTCCCTCGTACAGTGTCTGATTTTAGTCTACTCACTTTTAAAGTACTCTATTTTCAAATACCTTCAAAACAAAACCAATTTCGTAAAATTCGGAGCTCATGTTAAAGTTGGGTTTTGGGCCTCTTTTGCGCACTTTAGCTTTTTATGATTTTTGACATGAGTTTTTATGTACATAATTAACCTTTTAATTTTATTTATTCTTTATTTATATTCTTTGATTAAGGTTTTATTAAGCAGTATAAAAATCCAAATCTAGATTAAGACAGGAATAAAAGAAACTGACTGTGTCCGAGTGTCCATTGTGAGTCTGCACAAAATTCTCGAATTTCTTACTTCTATTTTAATTCCCTATTTTTTATTTATTAAAATCCAATATATATATTAATGTATAATTAATTTTTTTGTATTTTATCGTATTTTTTCTATATTTTTATCCTCTTTTAAAAGCACCAAAAAAATACAAAGCTCCAAAAAATCGGTTTTTTATACACATGGAGAACCACCAAAAATATCACTTTGTACAGATGACCTATTTTCCCTCGATTATGCCATGTAAGTTGTAGATCTCGTTGAGACGAACAACTTTTGTGAAGGAAATTTTTTGATCCTAGGTCTCCTTCTATTTCTTTCCTAATTTTCTTCCTCTTTTAATTTTGAATTTTTTGGGGTGACCTGGCAGCCTCTGGGCGTGCCATGTGGTACCCCACTATATCACCTTCCTCCTCTCTCTCCAACTTCCCCTAGGGTCACGTGTTAGGCATGTGACCCTCCTTCGTCTCCCCAAGTCCGCAACGTCCGCACACTCCTCTCCTCTTGTAACGATCGCGACCACCATCTACCTCTGTCGCGACCGTTAAGCGCTTCCCCCTCCAGTCGTTCTCCGGCTCATCTATTTAACCCACAACCGCCAGCCTCTTCTTCATTCACCCTTCCTCCTCAAGCCGGTGACAGCAGCGTCCTTTTTGGCGAGATCCACGGAGCAAAGCTCTGTGTAGCTTCCCCTTCCGGCAAGCACAGCTTCGTGGTATTCCCCGCCGACCACTGAGGCGATCACTGGATAGATCCCCTCCGCGAGCTCACGTTTCCAGGCGAAACCCCTTCCCTTCTTTGTCTTATGTGTTCTTCTCCTTCATTTGACCAACATCCCCGCCTTCAACTCTCCTTCGTAAAACATAGCTCACCACCGCCCCCATCCTTCGTCACCACCCAACCACACGACCACTCTGGCAACCCCCTCCCTTCCTTCGCTTCATTTTTTGCAGGTGCAGGACCAAGTCTTTCTGGTGCATCCGAGACATCACCCTCCCCTGTCGCGCCCTACTCTAGTAGGACTCCCCCCCGCTGCACCTCTGCATCGCCACCTCATCCACTACACCTCGTCACGCCATTCTCCACCACCACTGCAATGCCCTCGTCACCGTTGACGCACGGCCCACCTCGGAGGAGCACCGCCGCCCGCCCCTACTCGAGCGTTTCCCTCACGCAGGTGACTCCCTTTTGCACGGAGCCACGTGCGTCGCACCTCCTACCTCACATCCGCTCGCCTCTGTGCCATAGTTGTATATTTACATCTATTTGCAACCATAGTTGTAAATGTATTTATTTAAAAAAGGAAATAGATGAACAAGTCAATTATGTATAACATACATCCATGTTTATTTACATCTCTGCACGTAAAGCATTACAATGGTATTACTTGTATAAAAATATTAGATTTATGGTATCACTTAACAACTGCATTAATAAATGTGTATTCCAGTGAAATGAAGAATTTTGGAAGGATTTCTTTTGTCAATACAATGTTTGTAGAGATTATTTATCGGAGATTGTAGGTTTACATTGGTATTTTTGAAAAAAACTTGTAAATGTTAATGTATGTCAATTATCTAAGCATTAAAATTCCAAAAATACTGACAATTCTATGATAGATAAATAATGTATAAATAATTTGGCCAGCCACCACTGCCATTCTTGCACAGTCAGCTCATTGTTGCCCACAAATTAGATATGTAATAGGGTTTTTATCATTTGTGCCCCTCTGAGATATCACAATATTAGTTATGCCCCTCCTTTTTTTGGAATATCAGTTATGACCCGACTTCTTTCCGTTCTATCAGTTGTGCCCCTCCGTTACTTTAGTTATCAATAAGTTGAAACCATGATTTTTTCAAACCATTGTGAGGTTAAGAGAGGCATAACTGTCCAAACAATAGGATCCTTTTTCAGATCTTGGCTATATACTCCTCCTTTATCATTGAAGGATGCAATCAAGGGAAGCAGCAGAGAGACGGACTCTAGTAAGGATACGCTTGATGAGACCGTACTAGAGGTGTCCTCCTCCGTGCTTCCTTCGATGTAGCTCTCCTCCAATTGATGATGGCGGACTCACAATAGAGATTGGTAGTTCTTTGACGGGTTCTCATAGGGTTTCTCGAGGATGGAGGTATTGTCGCAGGTCAAGAATAATTGGTGACGGACTTGTGGCAAAGGAGTCTGTTGTTGTGCTCGGGAGGATGAAAAGGGAGATTTGAATAGTGGCTAGGGAGGGGGAGGAGAAGGAGGAGGATGGGGGCCGAGGAGATGAGGGGGGAGAAGGGACAGGGGAGAGGAGGGAGCGGAGGAGGGGGTTATAGAAGGTTCAACGCATAATTATGAAGCATCGAGGGTTATAGGTGTACAAATCTCTAGATATAATTACTTTTGCATGGGTATGTAAATGACTATCCCTAATGCAAGAGCTAATAAGATTTGGAGTGGTTCAAAATGCAATTACAAATATTTAGATGTTATAATGTTATTTCGGAAATTTACAAGAGCATTAGTGTAAATTCCATATTATTATTATCATTATAAAAGTCAACTGTAGTACAAGAGGAGGTTATTGACAGAATAAGAAAAATGGATATAAAATTCCATATTATTATTATCATTAGTGTAAACTCATTTTGGTCATTATACATTATCTAATTATATAATGTAACCACCTCAATTATCTCCTCCATTAATGTCAACTTAATTGCTTATTCAAAATTCAAAACCCCAAATATTTTGACGCGATGAGGCATCATTCTCGGATGTTGACGGCGGCGTGGGGAAGAGGACAACGGGCACGACGGCAAAGCGCGACCTCTTCAAAGATGTTTGTGACCAGGTGAGTAATGTTTTTAATGTTTGTGACCTTTTTAATGTTTTTAATATTTTTGATATCCTAAATATCTTTGTTTATGGTGAATCACGGTGAATCGTGAATGAATAAAAAGTTGCCAGGGAATGATGCACGACCTCTTTCACTTAGTTCTAATCGTCGTTTTTCTGTATTTTTAGCATCACGTGCGACCTTATCGGCAAGGAAATAGTCGATGGCATGTGTAGTTGTCAGGGAATGATGTTGCAGGTCTCTGGGAAGACCTTCATGCAAACAACGACGACGACATGTAGCCTGGATGGCGATGCGTGTATACGGTGCTGCAACCAGTCTTGGATGAAGAATGATTCACAGTGATACAATATTGATGTGTATTATACAATATTAATATATTTATACATTTTTGACATGTATTATGCATGTGTTATGTATTTTTACAAATCAATTGGTTGCGAATGAAAATTGAAATTTCTACATATCTTGTATATTTGATGTGCATTACACATTTTGGATATGCGTTATATATTTTAGATGTGTTTTATACATATTTGGTTTGTGCATCCTCATCAATTAAGCGTGAATAACTAACGCATTTTTAAAAAGCACCATACAAATTTTATTTTACAAAGAACCATACAATCGTTACAAAGAACCACACATCAATTGATAATATGAATTATATTTTACAAAGAACCATGCAAAAATTACAAATAACTGATGATTTTTTTATTGAACCACGGATTCTGCAAAAAATATACAATCGTTACAAAAGGAACCACGGATTTTATTAAAAAAATGCATGAGAATACAAACATATGCCCCACGTAATGCCGTGCAACACAAAACTAGATATTATTTAAATATGGTTTGAAAAAAATACCAAAGATAAAATTAGCTAAATTTAGTATTTCAAAATATTAATTGACGTGCATAATTAATGCAAAAGATGATGACCAAAATACCCTTTTGGACAAATAAATTGATGATGATGTTAGATTTGAATCTAACGGCTACGATCGTTGGCCTTCCTTAAGGACGAAAGGACCAAGTCCTATTTGAAAGGCCCCCTATATATATAGGGGGCACTTCAAATGAGGTGGAGTCTTACCAATATTGTGGTAAGCCATCAATCGGATTCGTCTGATCACAATCTGATAGTGTCATCAAAAATATTATCTAAAAGGGTATTTCCGTCATCTCGATTTTTTTTGTAAATTCGAATTTCATTTAATGGATTTGAATTACCATTTAATGTTTTCTACATTTGATATTTTTGAATCATACCTTTACTGGTCTTTTTCCAATTTTATGCCGAATGAAATTGGTTAAACCATATCTTTGTAAACGCCCGCGAGTTTTTGTGAAAATATGTGTTCTTTTTGTAATTTTGGTAATAATTTCATTTTTCACATTTTTGTTTGTAAATTGGTAATTCTGTTTTGTAAATGGGTACATTCGTTTTGTAAACTCCAATGAGTTTTTGTAAGAGTAATTATACTTTTTGTAAACTCCGGTCTTTTTTTATAAATGTATATATTCATTTTGTAAATTTGTGTAACCTTTTGTAACTGTATCGTGCTCTTTTTTAAAATTCGTGGAGATCTCTGCAAAAATAAGTAAAACAACAATGAGATTTGTAAAAAAGTGAATCAATATGTAAATCGAAAGGTCAATTATGTAAATTTTCAAACAACAATGTAAATTCGTGCATTACCATTACACATCCACCGATCGACCCTCCTTTCGCCTGGGGAAACCTCACAACCCTCGACGACCCTCCTTCTCCATTGTTGCCGCCAACCACAGGAGTTCCGCCCATCCGCTAGGAGCCCTCGTCGGAGAAGAAACATCACCCACTCTTTGCGTGGAGGAGAACCTCTTCCAAGAGCTTGGTGCCGATCATCGCGGCCACGTCTCGCGTTCGCAATGACGCCCTGTTGACGTCCTTCCCCCGTCTGCCTCCTCCCTCGTCGCACGACACCGCCCTCAACGCCTCCACAGTCGAAGTTCATCGCTACAAGCGGTGCCACCCCTTTGAACAGCGGTGCCGCCGCACTCCCGATCATCGTGGTCGCGCCTCGCGTTCCAGCGCGACACACCTCCGCTGAACGACGTGCAACTCCGGTAGATCACCTCTACTGCTCCTCCAGATCTGCGGGTGGCAGCCGTCCATCCCCTTTTGGTTGAAGAAGAAGCGTGATTATAGCCACATGAATTGGTGTTTCCTAAATTACAGGAACGTTGAAAGCTAAAACGGGAAATGATCAAAAAGTCCAAAATGGGTTTTCACCCAATAAAATCAAAATTAATTATATACATTTAATTACAGCCACACGATTAAAATCAAAAGGGTGTGATTGATGGCTCGCCACAAAATTGGTGAGACTTCGCCTCATTTGAAGTTTCTCATATATATATATATATACATATACATATGGGGACTTATCCAATAGGCCCTGTGCCCATTTGAGATGAGATGAGCACACTCATATTTTACCAATATTTTCTATCATTTTGAGTTCAATGCTTATTTATTTACAGTTGTTATATCATATTCTTACTATTAGTAATTATTTTCATATAAAGAAA
This sequence comes from Ottelia alismoides, assembly GCA_037367405.1. NCBI lineage: Eukaryota > Viridiplantae > Streptophyta > Magnoliopsida > Alismatales > Hydrocharitaceae > Ottelia > Ottelia alismoides. Next base: position 1,383,342 of record JAZKJV010002551.1, on the reverse strand, counting down.
TCCTTAGATTCAAAGGAAATGATCATTAGTAAGAATAAAAATAATACTGGTAATACGAATAATAATACAACCATTTTGTATGAACTTAAGTTTTTTTCTGAAAATAGTTACTAGTAGTAAGAAGATGATATCACACTGGTAAACAAATAACTATTAAACTCAAAATGATAAGAAATAATGGTAAAAAATGAGTGGGCTCATCTCATCTCAAATGGGCATAGGGCTCATTGGATAATTTCCCTATATATATGAGGAAAATGGGGTTGCCCCATCCTCATTTTCTCTATTTTTTTATTTTTTTGAAAAATTCTACCATATATTTTAATCACTATATCTCTCTAATATGTCATTCTAATTTCATCAGAAGCATAAACTCGTATGCCCTCCATCCAGAACATGTCGATTACAAAAATCCTAAGATCGTGAAAATTACATATTCTAGATGGAGGGCATAAGAGTCTCTGTTTCTGACGAAATTGGAATGACATATTAAAGGGATATAGTGATGAAAATACATTGTGGAATTTAAAAAAATTAGGAGAAAAATGAGGCGAGGGCAACCACATTTTTCTCTATATATATAACATATTTAAGGGATATTTATAACCATAACCTTGAGTAGTTTTGTAATTACATCAAGATCCTCGATAATTCATGATTACATGAGAAACCTTGAATAAGTACTCTGTCAACCCTCCGTTATTTTAGTCTTTTAATTCAACTATATCTTTAAATTAATCTAACCTACGATTGATCCAATGGCTAAAATTAAAATCGAACATTATAGATCTGTTGGGAACTGCAGGATTGTGTCCTACCGACGTGCACAACTGGAAGGCACGGCCTCTGTCTTCGATGGATACGCTAACAAGCTGGTTCGCCACGGCCTTCTGCAAGGCTTTCTCGTTACTTTATGGGACATCTTCAAATGAACCGATTGTCACCACTTTCGTGTTTTTCTGCAAGAAAAGGAGGGCAAATTGAGGTCACAATTCGAGCGTCGCACTGGCCATCGCGTCCAGTGTATGGATAATCAATATCGAGTCGATGCCATCATTTTTTATTATTAATTTGAAGGCATCGTCCATGAGTCCATCGTTACAGCCCTCGTTGTAGGCGGTGTCGCAATCGAAGAGTTCCTGCTCTGTTAAGGTGATCAAGTTTCCGGTGATGATCTGGTTGATTCCTTCCACTGCTCCAATTGTAGAGAAGGCCCAATATCTACCTGTAGTTTGAGCAATTCGTGTAGAATGTTCAGATCCTTCTTGGAAAAGAACGGGACGAATGAAGCAGAGGCGGAGGATATTTAGAAAAATAAGAACTCACCACAGTTCCCCCAATCTTTGACTGCAGCAACGATTCCCTTCTCCAACTAATAGACACCCTCCAGCATTATCTCCCCCTCGATCACCTGATATCTCCCATAACTCGCATTGAAGTGAGGCCATTTCACGCTTCTCTTTGTCCCAACATACATTTCCGGGAACTCCTTGTTCGTCAGATCAGCAAAACTGTGGAAGGAAATAAATGGCTTGAATTCATGAGAGACTCCTGGGTTCTCTAATATAAGAGAACATGTTGAGCAAATTACAAGAAGAAGAAAAAGGAAATAGATAATATAAAAATATCGTAAAATATAGCTAATATCTCAACACTCCCCCTCAAACTAGAGTGTAGAGATCGATCAGGCTCAACTTGGAACAACATTTCTGGCTAGGGCCTTAGTAAGAACATATGTCGTCTGATCTCCAAAGCTGACATGTGTAGTGGCAATAACCATTATGTATCATGTCACGAGCGTAGTGGCAATCCACATCTATGTGTTTAATCCTCTCATGAAAAGCTGGGTTGTTGGCAATGAACATGGCAACTTGATTGTCACATTGGAGGTGCATGGGAAGAGGCACCTCTATAGTCATTTATAGTCAGGTCAGTAAGAACAGATCTGACCCACATCTCTTATGTGCTAGCTTGCGCCATGGCCCTATTCTGACTCAGCACTCGATCTAGAAACTACGGTTTGCTTCTTGCTCTTTAATGAAACCGAGAATCCCCTATGAACACAGTGAATCTTGAAGTAAACTTTCTATCCTTTTGACTCCCAGCATAATCTGCATCTGCACATTATGTAACTGAAAGAGATGTACCTCTGCTGAAAAGATGTCCTTTGCCTGGTGATGTCTTCAGATACCTCTGAATTATATGGACTGCATCCATATGTGCCTGTTTCGATTGCTCCATAAACTGACTCACTTTGCTCACGACATATGATATGTTAGGCCTGGTAATAATAACATATAGTAGCTTTCCAATGAGCTCCCGGTACCTCCTCTTGTAGACCTCCTCAGTGTCATCATCATAGAGTTTCGTGCTTGGGTCAATAGGAGTAGTGGTAGGTTTGCAATCTCCCATGCTTGTCTCTGACAAAAGATCTGTAATGTACTTCCTCTGGGTCATCACAAGACCTCTATGGTCCTTGGCAAACTCTAGTCCAAGTAAGTAACGCAAGTTACCAAGGACCTTGGTCACAAATTGCTGACCTAGGAAGTCCTTGACAACCCAAATGCCATGTTCGTCATCTCATGTAATGATAATGTCATCAACATAGACTAGAATGATAATGGTACCTTTTTGGGTCTTGTGCACAAATAAAAAGTGATCAGTAGTCAATCACACAAACCATGTTTCTCTATAAAGTTTGAGATCTTCTGGAACCATGCCCTTGGACTCTGCTTGAGGCCATAGGTAGCCTTGTGTAGCTTGCAAATCTTCTGACGCTACCCCTCAGCAGCAAACCCTTGTGATGCATCTCGTATTCATCATGGTAAAATTAGTCAATTAGGTTCTGTTTTCCAAAATGCATTTGCATTTAATCATTAATATAACATCATTAGCATTCATACATGTGTTAATAATATTCGTATTTCATCATGCATAATTGCATAATGTGTAAATTGGCCTAAAAGCTACTAAACTTCCCTCATTTTTAATTAATTCATCATAAATAAAATTGACCTGAAATCACCTTCACTATGTAGATATTACTAATAAGAACAAAATAAAATTACAAAAAATTGCTAACTCAAATAAGTGCCAAATAAACCAAATCCTAATTTCACATCTGATGGACTAAAATGTGCATATATCCCTCGTACAGTGCCTGATTTTAGTCTACTTACTTTTGAAGTACTCTATTTTCAAATACCTTGAAAACAAGACCAATTTCGTAAAATTCAGAGCTCATGTTAAAGTTGGATTTTGGGCCTCTATTGCACACTTTAGCTTTTTACGATTTTTGACCAAAGTTTTTATGTACATAATTAACCTTTTAATTTTATTTATTCTTTACTTATATTCTTTGATGAAGGTTTTATTAAGCAGCATAAAAATCCAAATCTAGATTAAGACAGGAATACAAGAAACTGACTGTGTCCGAGTGTCCGTTGTGAGTCTGCACAAAATTCTCGAATTTCTTACTTCTATTTTATTTCCCTATTTTTGTATTTATTAAAAATCCAAAAAAATAGATTAATTTGTAATTAATTTTCTTGTATTTTATTGTATTTTTTCTATAATTTTTATCCTCTTTTAAAAGAACCAAAAGAAGTTATAAAACTCCAAAAAATCGGTTTTCTATATACAAGGAGAACCACCAAAAATATCACTTTGTACAGATGACATATTTTCCCTCGATTCTATCATGGAATTGTAGATCTCGTTGAGACGAACAACTTTTGTGAAGGAAATTTTTTGATCCGAGGTCTCCTTCTATTTCTTTTCTAATTTTCTTCCTCTTTTAATTTTGAATTTTTTGGTGTGACATGTAGCAGCCTCTGGGCGTGCCATGTGGCACCCCACTATATCACCTCCCTCCTCTCTCTCCAACCGCCCCTAGGGTCATGTGTTAGGCACGTGACCCTCCTTCATCTCCCCAAGTCCGCAACATATGCACCCTCCTCCCCTCTTGTAACCGTCACCGCCACCGTCTACCTCCGTCGTGGCCGTTATGTGCTTCCCCCTCCAGCCGTTCTCCGCCTCATCTATTTAACCCACAACCACCAGCCCTCTTCTTCATTCACCCTTCCTCCTCAAGCCGGTGACAACAGCGTCCTTTTTGGCGAGATCCACGGAGCAGAGCTCCGTGTAGCTTCCCCTTCCGGCAAGCACAGCTTCGTGGTATTCCCCGCCGACCACTGATGCGATCACTGGAGAGATCCCCTCCGCGAGCTCACGTTTCTAGGAGAAACCCCTTCCCTTCTTCATCTTCCGTGTTCTTCTCCTTCATTTAACCAACATCCCTGCCTTCAACTCTCCTTCGCAAAACATAGCTCGCCACCGCCCCCATCCTTCGTCACCGCCCAACCACACGACCACTTTGGCAACCCCCTCCCTTCCTTCGCTTCATTTTTTGCAGGTGCAAACCTAGTCTCTCTGGTGCCTCCGAGACATCACCCTCCCCTGTCGCGCCCTACTCCAGTAGGACTCCCCCCCCCCCCCATTGCAACTCTGCATCGCCACCTCAGCCACTACACCCCGTCGTGCCATTCTCCACCACCACCGCAATGCCCTCATCGCCGTTGACGCACGGCCTGCCTCGGAGGAGCACCGTCGCCCGCCCCTACTCCAGCGTTGCCCTCACGTAGGTGACTCGCTTTTGCACGGAGCCACATGCGTCGCACCTCCTACCTCGCATCCGCTCGCCTTCGTGCCTCTCCTCCACCGTTCAGGGGTGTTTCCCTCCGCCATTGGCCGCAACGAGCCAACCTCCTCTCCTCGGGCTACGCGTGTGGGCATGCCTCGTCGCTAGCCAACTTGGAACTTCCCCTTACGTGAGAAGCACGTGAGGCGGGGGTAATTTTTATCCAAGCCCCTCGGCTCCAGCAAATCACGAAGTAACCCCCACGTTTGCTGACGTCAGCCTCACGTGCTAGGCAGGTGATGCATTGGAAAAATTGCGTCAAAACCCCTCCAGTTTTTTAATATTGTACATAAGTCCTCCAGGGGCCTATGTGAGAAAAACATAATTATTTTTATTGCATTTTAGTCCCTGGATTTTTAATTTAGCATATCTTCTCCATTTGAACTCTAATTTTAGCGCATAATATGTCGTTTAGAAGCTTATTTTGTGCTCTTTCATAATATGCAACTTGTGGATAGATCTGAAGCTATTTTATGATGATTATTATTTGAGGAGCATTTTGATTTGTGCGGGCAAAAATTGACATGTTTGTGCCTTATTTTAATGGAGAAAGTTAACTATATCTTTTGCAGGATTTTGGTTGAGGGATTTAATTGGATTAGTTCTTTGTGATCATTGTCGATTTTTCCTAAAGAATTAATCTTTGCAGGGGCTCATTCCAAGAAGAACCAATTTGATTAATCCATTAGTATTTTTATTTCTTTATTGAGGATTTAATCATATTAGAGCTTGTCTAAAGGATTGCTGGAGGATATCTAATCTTCCTGTTCATATATGTACAGATATATTTTGAGGATTTTAACTTAAATTTTTAGGGGCTTCAAAAAGGAGGATTGCGAAATTATTTCCTTGATAATTTTCGAAGATAATGATAATTAACTCAAGGAATAATTTACAGGGAAATTAACATCTTACAAACATTTCAACGGATCCCTGAACTTATTAGATTATTTATTGATCTTATGATTACATTTCCTGGACAAACATTCTTCTGATCTGTGATTCTTTTTTAGGATACTAATTAATTTATTTGGATTAAAATTTCTAGTCGCAGATCCTGCGCTTAATATCCCTATCTGCTTATTTTCGTCACATTGCATCTAATTTGCATCATCATCATTTTCATTGCATTTCCCTTTTATTTTCCTGACACAAAGATTAAGCGAGCATTTAATTAATTATTTAAACTAATTTAAAGCTATGCAAATAAAAATTACCGTTCCCTGTGTTCGACCTTAGTAGACTTGACAAGTTAAAAGTACTCCACAGCAATCAAAGATTGTGGTTTTTGAAGAATCGAATTTTGCCTCCTGTACTACAATTTTCGACTTTTAAAAAGGTGATTCATCACCTAGTGGTTGTTGCATGTAGACCTCCTCCTATAGACCGCCATAGAGGAAGGCATTCTTCACATCAAGCTGATAAATGGGCCAATCTCATGTCACAGCAACAGACTGAAGAATACGCAGAATAGAGTGTCCGGCAACTAGAGAAAAAGTATCCTGATAGTCCACCCCATATATCTCGATGAACCCACGTGCCACAAGACTTGCCTTATAGCGATCCACACTTCATCTGTACGGTGTTTCACAGTAAACACCCATTTGCATCCCACAAATTGATGTGCCAACTGGAGCAGAAACAAGACTCCACGTGCCCCGTGACTGTAGAGTGGCCATATCCTCCTCCATAGCTAATCTCCACTTATTATCTTTAAGAGAATCATGATGTCCCTGGTATCTTGATGAATCTACATTTCATCATCTTTATTGTATCATTTTGGCCTTAAAAACCCTAGTAAATACGTAAAAATAGTGTTAAATCAAGCATTTTAGCATTCATGTATTATTGTGTAAATAGTATATAAAATACAGTTTTAAAGCCAAAATTATAGAATAAAGAAATGAAAAGAAAAAGAATAAAATATTGTAAATATTTTATGACCCGAAACCCCGAGACCAAGGCATCTCGATGACTAGGTCGACAAGGAATAAAGTAGGGGGAGATAAGGGTCAAAATACAATAAAAATACCTTTTATTTATTCCATTCTTTATTCATTTTGGGACCTATTTTTGGTTCCACGTTTTACACCTCAAATAAAGAAACTTTGTATATGAAAGTTGTAGGTAATTAAATAAAGAAAAATACAAAATTGATTTCACTCAAAAATAATATACAGATAAAAAGTTATGATTTGAATAAAATTCCAGAATCCCAACTTCCCAGACCTGTATCTCTCAAATAAAAGTCGAAATGTATCAAAATCACATTTAATTGTATATAATTTTAAATAAGCTATTTAATGGCGGTGGTTTTGCAATTGGCGGAGCTACGGTTTGAAAGTTGAGTTTTGGACCCCTATTGTATACTTGTACAGATTAAAATATTCATTTTATTATTTATTCATTATTTTTATATTTTTTATTTTAATACTTTTTTAAATATTATTTATAATATATATGTGCATTAAAACAGGAATAAAAACCTAAATAAAATACAAAAATAAAATACTTGTATATAATACCTAGGTATAATACCTATACATCTACCTGTATAATTAATACTTATATTTTATTAAGTGTACAAAATACATCAAAAAATAAAATAAAAATATATTTAAGTGTATAAAAATACTTTATAAATTTATAAAATAATAAATAGAATTAATAAAATTAAAAATACAAAATAAAAAATAAAATATTAAGATATATAGATAAATATACTTATATATGCCTAAAAAGGTAACTTGTTATTTTTGACCTCGAAAAAATAAATAAAAATCACCATAAAATAATTCATAAAATAATAAACATTTTTATTTAATAATAAAAAATTAATTAATTCATTTTCTATTTTTAAATGAATTTATAATTATTTTTTCCAAGGTTTTTTCTGGTTGGTCCATGTGGACCAACCAGATTTCTTCCTTGGTTGACCTCGGTCAACTCTTTGACCGAGGTCTGGCCTTTGTCAGAACTGGTTTTTTGGCGTTTTCACCGAATTTTGGAGATCACTCCGTTCGTTATCTTTTGCCGTTGCCGAAGCTCTTTGGAGCATTTTGAAGCATCACGTCGATAGGGAGGGACCCTGGGAAGCACTTGATCTCGTTGGAGGGGAGAAGACGACGTCGAGCGTGAAGATTTTCGCGTTTCAAGCTCATCAAGGCTGTGTTCGTCGGTTGTTCTTCCTCCACGCCTCGTCACCGTTGGATCCTCTACTGTTCTTCGCGGAGCACAGGTACCGTCAGATCAGATCTGCCCCCTGTCGTTCGATCGCCGATGAGGATCTAATCGTGACCATCCAATGACGAAGGGGTATCTTCGCGCCCAGGGCTGACACGTGTATAAGTGGGAGGGATCCCACCGTCCATCAGCACCCAAGCCTGGGTATTTTGCACGATACACCCAGCCACTTTTTGTATTTAATAATTGAATTTAAATCTTTCATTTGCAGTTCTTTAACTTTTGTAATATTTGCAACAACCACCTCCGAACTTTGTCTTTTGCCAACAGATCCTTGGCGACGTCACCTCACGTGGCACGTACACGTGAGTTGCATGGCCATTTTGCAGGGCCACCCTCGTTGTTGTAATATTTCTGATTAGTCCCAAAAACTGTTAGATTAAGTATTTACTTTTTAGTAAAATTGCAGAATAGCCCTCAGGCTTTTGAAAATTACTTTTAGGCCCCTCTCAAACACATGATTGCCTCGTGCTACTGTGGGAATTTTGCACCTTAACCCCTGCGGGTTTTAGATTTAACATTTAGTCCAGAAACTTTCTACTTAGGTTCAAATTTTGTGGCAAAAATTGCATGCAAGCCCCTGGACTTTTCTATATTTACAAAATCGTCCCTGTTAGGAGTGTAGTTTCTAGTTGTTGTTTCTATTTATTTCATGCATCTCTAAATTCCTAAAAAATCCACAAAAATCACCATAAGTTCCGGTTACATTGTAGTTTTATGCCATATTTTTATTTTACAATTTTCTTGCTTTTTATTATTTATAAAAATTCAAAAACATGCATTTTCTCTACTGTTTGCATTATAAAATCCCTAAAAATTATAAAAACTTATAGAAAAATTCCCAAAAAAATACAATTTGTGTCTTTTAGTGTGTTTTAACTTCAGTTTAAAAATCATTAAAAATACAAAAGAAAACCCATAAAAATATAAAAACTCTAAAAATATTCATAAAAGTGTTAAAAATCCTAAAAATATAAACTTTGTTTCTAAATTTTCTATATTTTATTATCTTTTATTTAAAATTAATTTGGAGAATTTTTCTTATGTTTGATATTTTATTTCTCCATTTTAGTTTCGGCTTTATATTTTATTCACTGTTTTTTGTATTTTTGACTTTAAAAATACTAAAAAAATTCAGAAAAATCTAGAAAAATCATAAAAACAATTAAAAAATATAAAAAAGCCAAAAATATTTTCTTTTCTGATTTTTAAGTATTTTTACTTACTTTTATAAATACCTTATCCTTCTCTTTTCTTATATTGTGTATATATTCTATTTATAGAAAAAGAAAATATAAAATATAAAATATAAAAAGAAAATATAAAAATAGAAATTAAAAATCAAAATATAAAATATAAAATTAAAAATAAAATAAAAAAATAAAAAATAAAAAACCCACAAAAAATAGCATTGATAGGCATTTGATCACATTCACATTTTGAGCATTTTGCCACGTTCTACATGTCTGCTCCTTGTGTTCGACCTCTACACTGCTTGCGCACTATACACATCCTTTGTAGAGTTATAATAAATTTTAACTCCGCACCGCTTTTCATTGCTTGATTCTTATTGTGGGTTAATTGTTGATTGATTGAGGTTTCGTGAGCGGTCGCTCAGCGACACTGTAGTCCCGCCTTGTGTGGACTGTTTTGACCCTCGCAAAATCTCGATCAACAAATGGCGTCGTTGCCGAGGGGTAACAGTGCATAGTTCGGTTCTTGTTTGTGCTTGTGATTGTTTGCCTATTTTTGCAATTTTTATTTTTGCTTATTTTATTTTCCTTATTTTTGATATATCTGTTGAGCTGTCTAACCTTCTCTTTATTGATTTCATGCGAGGTACCGTGGATCGAGCGAGGCGCTTCACCCTTGGTGCATGTGCACCCACGTGAAGCTGGCTCTGCTCGCCTTGCACCGAAGGAGGCATAGAGGAACTTTGAAGACCGAGCTTCTGTTTATTTTCTTGTATTTAGGTATTTTTGAATTCAAGTGAGAGAGATACATTAATTTGTAATAATATAGGTACTCAGGACACTTGGACATTCAGGCCTAATTTCCAAGTGATTGTTCACTTGGGGGCTCACCGCAGTTTTGTCGGACTTTCTTCGCATTTTTTTATTTTGTTTTCCGATTTTATTTTATTTCTTTTGTGTGATTGAGCCCTTAGCTGTAGGATTTTCTTGGCGATAGCGTAAGTCCAAACACACTAAGCACCCTTGCATGCTCCTATAGTCTACGTTTTGGACTTAGTCAAATTCTGAAAACGTGCTTCACGCTTATAGTAGCTTCTCACCTTAGGGCGATTTCATCGGCTTTGCATTTGCATATAGATAGGTTTCAATTCTGCTGAGCATCCTTGCATGTAGAGTGCTGGAGGCAAGGTGAGCTTTTACGTTAGCATACATCATCGTTTTGTCGCTTGCATTGCTTTTCTGCCTATCCCTCTGATTTTTCCAACCTATGTGCTTAAAGGAATTGACTCCTCGTTAGGCTCGTGCATTTCGCACTAAAAATCCAAAAAAAGTGATAACAAATAAAATTGGGACTATTAATATTACTTGACCCTAAAATCGATCAAAAAGAAAAACATTATCTTGAGGTGAGTAATCCCCTCATTGACTTCGCTTTTACTTACTCGTGCACACACTAAGGTTAGTGCCAAAATCCCATTTCAGCCCCCTAAGTGTTTGTGCAATTTTTGGACTTCTCACCTAACTCTAAAACAGACAAGATAAAAAGACAGCTCTTTTGTGGTCTCTACCGAGTTGAGTAGGTGAATTGAGGGTTTGTATTATTTTCATTTTTATTTTTGATTGTTTTGTGTGTGTCCTAGATCGCTTCTGCGCACTTGCGCCTTTTTCTCACTTCTCTTGATTTGACCTTCATGCTCTCCCGGTCATTTCTTTTTATTTTCAAGATGGACCCCTGGAGCATATTTTGTCCGGACTTTGCGGATCCCTCGTTCACTCCAGTCGGTCCACCTCCCTTTTATCAGGAGGACCCCCTCCTACCTTTTCTGATTTTTGTACATACCCGCCTCAGCCACAGTATCAGACCTCGGATTTCTACCCACATCCACCACCACCCCCGTATTTTCCATCTTCACATCCACCCGAGTCTGACCTGTTGGAGTCACCTCTCACGATGTCCACACTTGAGACCTTGACCCAGTTCATGGAGCAAATGAATTCGAGGATTGACGACCTCACCTGCATGAATAAGAGTCGCATTGATGCTTCACGATCTGATGATTTGGAATCATTTGAAGATTACCATGAGAGCTTGCAATCGCCCAAAATACAAAAAATGAGAAAAATTTAAAAATACAAAAAGAGTTCGGGAGACTTTTGATCGAGTCAGACTGTGAGGAGAGTGTCCACTTGCCAGATCCTTTGTCTACACATCCATTCACACTCTGTCCCACCTTTGACCTCGAGGATGCCGCTGTACAGACTGCTCTTGGCATGCCCCGTGTAGATGTTGATTCCGACCTTCTCCCTTTTATGGAGGAGGTCCAAAAATTAAAAAAATTATTGATTGAACCCGAAGTGGTGGCCACCATACATGAGATTATCCGTGCCCCACTTCAATAGGCCATGACCGATTTATCTGCTCCTCTTCCCAAGAAGAGAAAGCGGAGGAGCAGATCTGAGCGTCACATTCTGACCATGGCCACTTCCCACGTCATCGCCCATCGTCCATTTTCTAGGAAGAGGAACACTGCCACACCTTTCATCACCTGCACCATCTCTGACTTCACATGTGATCACACTCTCCTAGACGGTGGTGCTTCGATTAGCATCACACCCTTCTCACTGGTACGGTCTCTTCACTTAGGGCCTCTGATAACCGCAGAATGTTCAGTGAGAGTCACCATAAATAATATGAGAAGTGTCGCTGAGGCGACTGCTCACCAAACACCCGGTTTGATCAGCAATTAACCCACAAACCAAAGAATACAACAATCAAGCTCAAATTAAATGTGAATTAATCTTTATTTACTCTACCATAAAATGTACAGTGACAAGCATGTAGAGGTCGAACCACAGAGAGCAATACAAAAATGCAGTAGCCTACATGTATCTCAGAGTCATCCTTGTGTGTGAAGTGGGTTTTGAATTTTAAAATATTATTTTTTTTCTCTTTTTTTTCTTTTTTTAATATAATAACTACGTAATATATATAAATATACGTATAATATAAATATATCAATTATGTATTCCTATAAAGGGTTAGTATGTAGCTTATAGTACATACAATACATATATATAGAAATATGATTATAATAAAATATGTATATATATATATATTTATTCAGGTTAATAAATAGATATAAGAATACATATAAATAATTAGATATATATATATATATTTCTTTTTTTTGTTAGGAAATACATATATAGGGGTACTATAATATTTATAGAAATACTCAAAAATGGTCAAAAATTCAGGAATAAAGTTGTTTTGGGATTTTCATGGTTTTTTACTATTTTTGTGATTTTTGGGCATTTTTGCAAACATTTTTAGTATTTTAAATAACTAAATAATAGCAAACAGTGGACTAGGTACTGGCTGTCACAAAAATTGACACTAAAAATAGCTAACAGACTCAAAAATTTTCCATACTATTTTTCTAATAAAGATAATAAAATATAGCATAAATAGGGCCTGAGTTTATATTTTTCTGGTTTTTCTTTGATTTTCTATATTTTTTTGAAGTTTTTGGGTATTTTTGGATTTTTAAGGTTTTCCTTTTGATATTTTTAGGGATTTTTGGATTGACACTAGAATAGGTCAAAATGCACCATAGGGAATTTTTTTGGAATTTTTCAAGGCCTTTTCATATTTTTTTGGGGATTTTATAAGTTAGACAGTGAATAAAAGACATGTTTTTTATTTTTAATAAATGCAAAAATGCAACAAAATGCAAAACTAAAAATATAGCGTTCAAGCACAACCAAACAGGAACTTAAGTCTATTTTTGCAAGATTTTTCGATTTAAAATGGAGCACAAAATAAATAGACAAAGCATTCAAAAATTAAATGGCCTAGCAGGGATATTTTTGCAAATAAAATAGTTCACAGGGGCATACATGCAAAAGTTACAATAAAAATACACGTGGACTTTTATTTTCAGGACCATTTTGTAATTACAGAAACCCGGCGGGGTTTAAATGCAAATTTCACGCGCCTCACGTGGGTGTTGCACGTGAGGCGCGAAGGGACTAAAGTGTAAATATAAAAACATCAGGGGGTCCAACTGCAATTTTTACAACTTATTTACAACTAAAACTTTTTTTTTTGGGATTAAAATCTAAATACAAAAAGCAGGGGGGTGAGATGTGAAATTTACCCCCAACTAAGGCGTTTCATCCTGCGGCGCTGGAGGCGCCACTTATCCACGTGGCAGCCATCGGACGGTCGACGCCGGTTCGCCGATGAAGGGTGCATATTAGAAGCTTCTGGATGATCTGACGGTCGAGGCATATCTTCATCGAACAGCTCCTGTTGGATCTGGGACGAGCCTCCTGATCCGACGGCGCTAGAGCTCCCTGGAAGAACAGGGAAGAAGCTCGCGCCTGGCGAGCTTCGATCGAGAAGCGCGGGCTCCTCCGGGGCTCTCCGGTGCGTCTGAGGTGCTCTGAAGGTAGCTGGAAGCATCCCGCATCGACTGATGGTCCTTTCATGGCTCCTAGGGGTCCGAGTCGATGGAGCAAGGTCGGAGAAGAAGGGGACCCCCAGGAACCTCTCCCTGGGTCAAGGCAAGCCCAGATGGGCTCTATTCTTCGATATACCTGCATAGGAAGAACCGCGGGCGAGAGAGCTATCTCCTCGACCCGGGGTTTTGAAGCTGCAATGCAAGATGGAGGTGGGCGGAGGGACTCCGGCGAACGGCGGAGGGGAAGTCCCGATTCGCCAAGACCTAGGGTCCTGGGTTGAACCAATGTGTGCGATAGATGGAGAAGGCGACGAGGAACGAGATGGGATGCTCGGGGCGGTCGGACACAGTCGAGACAATGGTGGAGAAGTCGCCGGAGCGGAGCTCCGACGAACTTCGAGTTTTGATTTTTAAGCTAAGGTGATTAACTAACAACTAATCTAACTACTGCAATGAAACGCTAACATTAAAAGCTAACTAAAAACGCATAAAATGGCAGCTCTTATACCTGGGGGCCTCCAGGGAGCAGGGCGGACGCCGGAGCTCCGCCGCGTCAAAATCCTCCTCTCTCCGGCCGATTCGAGGCACCAGCTCACTCCCCCTGTCACGAGGAATGTCCTAGGACTAGAATCAAGGCTTGAGATTGGATAAAAAGTGGCCAAATTCGAGGAAGGAAGCGGAGCTATTTATTTATAGACATTGGCGAGTAGATTTATTGACCGGCGATTATTGGCTGATCCAATGAACATCTAATTGATCTAAGGTTTTGGTGGGCATCATGGAAGATTAGAGAACAATTCTTGTGAAGGAAGCATCGTCGATTGATGGACGGTGTGCACGGGAAAAATGCATGAAATCAGGGGAATGGACAGTCCAGAGGCGCAGGGCTTTGGATGGGACAGTTGACCAGAGGTCAACGAAGGCCGGCACGCGATTGATCCACATCAGCCGCTAGCCGCCAAAATAGAAAATCTGATGGAAGATTGATTTATTTGACACCCTAAATGATTTTATTAATTTTTTCTTATAAAAAAAATGTGTATTATTTCATCTAGTATTTATTTATGATTTTTATTGAATTTTTCGAGGTGTTTTATTATAGTTTTATTTGAATAATGTGTATATGTATGTATTTACTGTGTTTTTATGTATTTTATTTTTAATTTGTTTATTTTCTTTTATTATTTTATTGGCTTATTTTATTAATTTATAATTTATTCTTGTGAGTATAAAGGTATTTTTGTTTGATTTTTATGAGTTTATTTATATTTTTAAATAAATAGGTATAGGTGTATGTAGGTATACTTATAGGTGTTTTATCTATGTATTTTATACACTTAATTTATTTATTGTATTTTCTTGATTTTTATTTTGGTTTTGTATTTTAATGAGTTATGTATAATGTATACATTATTATAAAAATATAAAAGAATAAAAGAATCAAGGACTAAAATCCTTTTTATTTATATATAGGTATATAGCATAGGTATTTTGTCTATGAATTTGTAGACTTATTTTATTTTACAAATTAATTTTGGTTTTCTTTAACTTCTCTTATGTGTATGCATTATGTACATTATTTACAAAATTCTAAAAATATGAATTTATAATGAATATTGAATAAAATGCATATTTTAATCAGTCCTATATACAAGGAGGGCCAAAAACCTAACTTCTGCATATGGACTCCAAAAATTATGAAACCAATTTTATAAAATAGTTCTTGGAATGCTATATACAATTAAAGGTGAGTTTGGGTGATTTGGAGTTTTTATTTGCAAGATATGGGTCTGTGAAGTTGAGATTTTGGCTTTTTATTCTGTGTATAAAATGTACACTGGGTATTATTTTTACTCAAACTCAATTTTGTATTTTTATTTACATTATTATCTACAACTTTCATGTACAAAGTTTCTTTATTTGATGAAGAAATAATTATGTACAAAATAGGTGCCAAAAATGCATAAATGAATGAATTAATAAATGAGGTATTTATTGTACACTGGCCCTTATCTCCCCCTACTTTATTCCTTGTCGACCAATACCATGCTGGCCTTGGTCTCGGGGTTTGGGTCATAAAATATTTGCAATATTTTATTCCTTTTTCTTTTTTTCTCTTTATTCTATGATTTTGGCATTAAGAACCTTATTTATTGTGTAATTAATACAATGAATCATGAATGCTATTATATACAATTTGATGCTATTTACATACATTTGCTGGGGTTTTTGAGGCCAAAATGATAGAATAAAGGTGATGAAATGGAGATTCATCACCCCCCTATACTTGCCTTTGCCAGTCCCTAGCAAACACTTATGCAATAAGTACAAAAAGAATAAAGAAAAGAAAAAGGAGAATAAAAGAAAGATAGAGTGAATAAGGGTGCTTTCAGTGCAATGCATGTCCTTACAAAATCTGAATTTGGAGCTCCTGTCAGACCTTGGGTGTGAATGTGTGTGGAACCTAGTCGGGAACCAGCTCTAAAATACAACAGCCTTTGATAGTCACAGAACTCGGTTCAACCCACCTCAATAGCCGGGTCAGAACTAGTCTACATCATACGCAAACCCTTATAACTATGAAGCTGACTTGTACGGTGTAAGTGATAGTGGCTCTCCCCAACTGAAACGATAAAGGAGCTGACTTCTCCAGAATGACAACCCAATGATTCCCCAATCCAACAGCTCTTTCCTCAAGGAGCAGGGTATTCCTTTCTAAGTTCAAGTGGCAACCAGCTCAAGAGGAGGGGGTGAAGAGAAGAATGGACGGTAGCCAGTGTAGCTACCTATCCCGGGATGCAAGACCAGTGTAGTCAAGTCATCCAGCTGCAGGCTCACATATTTGTCTTTGGAACTCAAGCTTGCTTATTGACTTTGTACATACTTTGCAGGCATTTTATTTTTGTACAGGCCTGACCATTTTTTTTCAACACACTATTCATAGCAGCATTTACATAAGGAGTTTTTCCTCTTGAGCCAGTAGACTATCCCTCTTTTGAAGCTTTATCGCAACCCACGGTCTCCTGTCTTTAGACCTCATGGCTATTGGACCAGGTTGGGGTGCACTTTCCTCCCTAGACAAGGATGAATGTTTCCACCCGTGTACGTCTCAGACTGGCAAATCCAACCCCCTCACCACTCCAACTGAGTTGAGCCAAGTGAAAGGTGCAAGTGTCCAAGTTAGGTCACGGTCGGCAAGAGTCATACGTGTGTTTCGAAAAGTTCTAGTTAGTCCACTGAGGTGACTTGAACCCAGCCCTGATTTCTCAAAGAATTAAGTCTGCATAGACCTGAAGTACCTTAGATCTAGTTCCCATAAGGTTCCAGTGCAAGTAGGTGCAGTAAGGTCCAACCAAGCTCCAATTTGAAACTTTATTAGACTGATTCAATCATCAAGCTCACTCAAAAAGAATATGAATGGTATGCTTCTGCTATGCACAATGAATGATGCAAATTTTTCACAAAAAGTTTGAAAGAATCAAAGAATGATTTTACACAAAGAATTTTTGCAAATAAACTAAGAACTGGACATATACAAAAAGTATATACAATTATTTACACGGGTGTGCTGCTTTATTCACAAAATGTATGAGTTTCTAAAAACTTTACAGGTTTGAATGAAGTAGTTTATTTTGAGTTGTACAGAAAGATATGTATGTGTCTTATTTATGATTTACAAGTATTTGTAATGGTGTTCTTATTAGTTTTTGAGAATAATTTTGCAAACTATAGTACACAATAATTTTTGCAATCATTTGCACACATTTGAAAATTATTTTTGCAAAGATTTGTCACGCTAGATAAGTGTAATTTTCACAAATTGGTTTGGCAAGCATTTTTCAAAATATTTGCACATAGGTTTTCCAAATCCTTTCCTCCACACAAAGAAAAAGTTTTTCAATCAAAATAGTTTCACACATTTGAAATCATTTCACATCAAATTTTTCAAAACTGGTCACACTATTTTTCAAATCATACTGTATAGGTATCTGATTTATTAATCAGTATGTACAAAAGAAAAAAATAGTGTTTGATGTATAATATGGTTTTGGTTCTTATAGGCTTTGTTTGGGCTTATTTATTATTTACAAATGAGAGATTTTTGTGCAGACTCCTCAGACTGGCTCGGTAATCATTTTCACAAGGATTTTGAAAACTATAGTCCAAGATAATTTTGCAAACATGTTCACGCATTTAAAAATCCTTTTACAAAGGTTTACACAACATAGATATATTTTTCAAAACAATTTTGACAATCAAATTTTCACAATCATTTGCACACTAGTTTTCACACATTTTGCTTTCACTCAAAGAAAATAAATTTTACACACAAAACTAATTTTTCAAACATTGAATACTTGTACACACTACTTTTCAAACATTTTTCACAAGATTTTTCAAAAGAGAATGTTTCGCACAAAATATTTTTCTGACTCAATAATCAGTACAATTACAAAGAGTCTGAGGAACTCACAATCATCTTTCATTATTATAGAGGTACTTATTACATTTTAATTTATAATGAGGTGGTCTTTTATTTTTCAGTATGAGTTATGGCTTTTAGTATATACAGGGTATACGACCCCCCTATACTTAGCTTGAGCTATGTCCTCATAGATCGAAAGGAAAAGCAAAGACATAACTCGTACTGAGTATAGACAGATCTAAAGAATACATATGAATGAAATGAATGAATGAGAAGTTGACCCTCCCCCCTATACTTAGGATCAAATAATCCTAAGTATAGCAGACTGTACAAAAAGCAGGGAGGGTCAAGGGTGGGAATACACAGATCATACTCAGATTGTCTCCCCCTATACTTAGGGTAAAATACTCCTAAGTATAGACAAGAAGAGGAGACAATGGAGAGGATCGGAACGAAATGAAAACTCTAGGTGCACATCCCCCCTATACTTAGGACCAAGCACGTCCTAAGTATAGAAAACTGTCTACAAGGGCGGCACCTTTTAGATAGAAAAAGACAATAGAAAAGGAAAAGAAGAAAAGAAGAAAAGGAGAAAATCAGAGAAACAGCGGTTGGAGTACATCGTCTGAATCTTTCGACGCTGCAGGTGCTGTAGAGATATCATCGTGGTGCACTAGCTGGATAGAGTCTACAACAGCCAAGAATGCATCTGGTTCAAGGTAAGGCTTCAGTAGTTGGTCGTTGACGACGAAGGGCTGTGCGTCAGGGGACAATTCTGATATAGCGATGCTTCCATTGTCGCGCACTTCACATACTCGGAATGGCCCTGTCCACTTACTCTTTAATTTGCATGGGAATATCCGCAACTTTGCATCAAATAACCACACTTTCTGTCCAACGTCGAAGGTCTTTCGTCTGATGTGCCGGTCATGCCAGCGTTTCACCTTCTCCTTGTACATTAAGGTGTTATCGTATGCATAGTCTCGGAATTCCAAGAGCTTGTTCAGATCATCTTTTCGCTTCTGACCACTTCTGCGTGAGTCCAAATTACAATTATTGATTGCCCAAAGAGATTTGTGTATTAATTCCACGGGCAGATGGCATGGTTTCCCATATACAAGACGATAGGGCGACATGCCCAAGGGAGACTTGTAGGCGGTTCGGTAATCCCATAGAGCGGAGTCCAAGAGTTGAGACCAGTCTTTTCTGTTTGGCCTAACAAGTTTCTGCAATATGGTCTTGATTTCTCTGTTTGATAGCTCTGCCATGCCATTGGTCTGCGGATGATAAGGAGAGGCGACACGATGATCAATGCCGTACTCCTTCGTTAACTTCTTGACCTCTTTATTGATGAAGTGGCTACCCCCGTCTGAGATGAGAATCTTAGGTATCCCAAACCGCGAAATGATGTTCTTCTTCAGAAACTGGCAAACTGTTTTGCTGTCGCCGGCTCGGGCGGGAATAGCTTCAACCCAACGACTCACGTAATCGACGACAAGAAGGATGTGCTCAAAACCTTGACTGTTAGGGAAAGGTCCCATGAAGTCAATGCCCCATGCATCGAAAACGTCTGCTATCTGAATGATTTTCAGGGGCATTGAATCTTTGGCAGTGAGTGTACCTTTCAGTCGCTGACAGTCAATACATCTTTTGACAAACTCTGTTGCATCCTTGAATAATGTGGGCCACCAGAAGCCACATTGCAATACTTTCGCTGTCGTACGATCTCCAGAATGGTGTCCACCAGATTCGAGCGAATGACAATGCTCGAGGACACTAGATTGCTCCGTCTGAGGGATGCACCTGCGCCAAATACAATCTGCTCCTTCTCTGAATAAAAGAGGATCTTCCCACTGGTAAAAGCGGATGGTCGACATGAATTTGTTCTTCTGATTCTTCGTCCAATCCGAAGGCATTACCCCAGAGGCGAGGTAATTGACAATATCAACGTACCAAGGGAGAGAATCCACAACTAAGATGGCTTCGTCAGGGAAGGTTTCTGTGATAGGTGCATTGCTCAGAGGAGGCTCATGCTGCTCTATTCTGGAGAGATGATCTGCTACCACATTCTGAACTCCAGGCTTGTCCTTGATTTCCAGATCGAATTCCTGGAGGAGAAGGATCCAACGAATCAGTCTTGGCTTAGCATCCTTCTTCTGCTGTAGGTACCGGATAGCAGAGTGGTCCGTGAAAATTGTGACTTTCGATCCCAACAAATAGGATCTGAACTTCTCTAAGGCGAAAACCACAGCCAGCTGTTCTTTCTCTATCACTGTATAATTCCTTTGAGCTTCATCTAATGTTCTGCCGGCATAGTGAATGGCATAGGGCGCTCTGTCTTTCCTCTGCCCAAGAACAGCTCCGACTGCAAAATCTGACGCATCGGTCATTATCTCAAAGGGAAGAGTCCAGTCAGGAGGCTGCAAGATTGGAGCCTGAGTGATAAGCTCCTTCAATTGATTGAAAGCAAGGAGAACTGGCTGATCAACAATGAACTCAGTTTCCTTGCACAAGAGTTCTGTCAGAGGTCGGGCGATGCGGCTGAAATCCTTGATAAATTGTCTGTAAAATCCCACATGCCCCGGGAATGACCTCACATTCTTAACTGACTGAGGTGGCTGAAGATTTGAAATGACATCCACCTTTGCTGGGTCGACATCCATGCCACGTTTGGAAACGACGTGGCCCAGCACAATACCTTCTGTGACCATAAAGTGGCTCTTTTCCCATGAGAGCACTAGATTGACTTCACGGCACTTCTGAAGCACTCTGTCTAGGTGCTCAAGACAAGCATAGAAACTATCACCGTAGACGGAGAAATCGTCCATGAACACCTCGAGAAAACTGCCTACCATCTCGGCGAAGACTGCTAACATGCATCTTTGGAAAGTTGCAGGTGTGTTGCACAATCCAAAGGGCATTCTTTTGAAGGCGTAGGTGCCGAACGGGCAAGTGAAGGTAGTCTTCTCTTGATCCTCAAGGGCAATCGCCACTTGGTTGTACCCGGAGTACCCATCCAGGAAGCAGAAGAACTCCTTGCCTGCTAATCTCTCCAAGACTTGATCAATGAATGGCAAGGGGAAGTGGTCCTTCTTGGTTGCTGCATTGAGTCGGCGGTAGTCAACACACACCCGCCAGGAGGTTGGTACCCGAGTAGAAATTTCCTCTCCTTTGTCATTTGTGACCACGGTAAGCCCTCATTTCTTGAGAACTACATGCAGTGGGCTTACCCATTTCGAATCGGAGATGGGATAAATGAAGCCTGCGTCACACCATTTCGTGATTTCTTTCATAACGACGTCCCGAAGGTTAGGGTTCAGCCTTCTCTGAAATTCGCGGGACGGCTTGGCATCTTCTTCTAGATAGATTTGATGTGAACACAGAGCTGGATTTATCCCTCGGAGGTCTGATACGCTCCAACCAAGTGCCTTGCGGTTCTAATCTAGAACCTCGAGAAGTCGAGATTCCTGATCCGGATTCAGCCTGCTGCTGATGATGACCGGATACATTTGCTCTTCACCCACAAGGAAAGCATACTTCAGGCCTGCAGGAAGTGGCTTGAGTTCTGGCTTTGATCTGTCCACTTTATCTGTCACTTCAGATACCATGCTGGTGGTGGAATGCACTTTGAGGCTGCTACCATCCTCATCATCCTGTTGAGATCCCGGAGACGCACCGAACGATTCTGCGCTAAGCTGATCATGTTCGATCTGGAGTGAATGCTCAAGAAGATGCGCTTGCATCTGAGAATCTATCTCCCAAGAATCATCGGAGCCTGTGCTGACTGCGCTTTCCAAGTCCTCCTCAAGAGTGAGGATTTCTCGGGTCCATGGATCGTCCAATGATAACTCTGAATCTCTGATCTCCGCGATGAAATCACAGTCTGCTTCTGATGCTGCCTGGCTCTCATCAGTCGTGGCATTCTACTCTTTGTTCATGTTTATCGTGATTTGCTGGGTGTTCGAGCTAAAAGTGATCTTCCCAGACCCGTAATCAACCACGGCACCTGAAGTAAGGAGGAATGGTCTGCCAAGGATGATAGGGGTCTAGAGCAGGGGTGCAGGTGAGTCCATATCAAGGACTACAAAGTCAGCTGGGAATTTCATCTCCTGTACGGTAACTATCACGTCTTCCAACAGACCTCGGGGCCGCTTGACGGATCGGTCAGCGAACTGAAGGATCATGCGTGTCTGCTTGAGCGGTCCCAGCCCGAATTCTTGCATTATGGACGAGGGCAGAAGGTTGATGGAAGAACCACTGTCAAGAAGAGTACGCTCGAAGACCTGGTCAAAAATCACACAACTGATCAGAGGTGCTCCTGTATCATGCTTTTTCTGGGGGAGGTTGCTGATAGCTGCAACTGTGGCCATGGAGAGAACGTGCTTTTATACTTCTCGGCGTCTGTTGTCTTGCGCTGGGCGACGCCTGTTAGTACATGCCTCTTTCAGTCCTTTCTTTACAGCTGGCATGTATTCCATGGCCTTTAACAAGGGAATCTCAACAGTCAATTTATCCAAAATATCCACAACACCTGGATCAGACAATGCATTTTTTGTTTTGCAATTTTTTTGGATTTTTGTATTGCATGCGGAAAAGGAATATTTATACCACTGGAAGGAAAATGAGAGTTCTTATTTACATCAAAATCATCACCCACTGAATGTTGTACATCCGAACTACAAAAAGGAGTACAAGCTGGATCTGAACATGCTGGTGCTGCTGGGCGATCAAAAAGGGTAGCGTCGGCTCCATCGGCTGGCGAGGGATCGGTTGCTGCTGGTGGCTCCTCAAAGGCTGGCGCGGCTTCGCTTCTGCTACAAGCTTCTTTTTGGTGTTTTTGCTTTTGCTGATTTTTTTGTATTTTTGGCTGGAGTTGCTGCTGACAAGGCACGACGGCTGGACTGGTTTCTCCTTCTTCTTCCTCCTCACCCGCCCCTGGAGCTGGCACGGCTGATGCGGAAGATGACGATCCACCTGTTTCTTTATTCACCTCACTGGTAGTAGCAGGCGGAGGCAAGGCCCTACCGCTCCTGAGAGTAACAGCATTAGAACAAACAGTAATATCATTATCAGACACGGACTGGACATCACATTCTACCTGCTCTTTCTTCTTGAGATTGTTGGGGTTGGCTTCGACCTGCGCCAGAATAGTGGTTCGGGTGGCGGTCAGGTCATCAAGCCGTTTTGTCATCTCCGCTAGCCCTTTAACAAGCTGGGATAGACACTCCATGGTGGGACTAGTAGGGGACATTTCAGAAGATTCAGCGTGCAGACCACGCTGCTGTTGGGTAGATGGGTGGGGAGGTTGTTGCTGGTGGTGTTGCTGTGGTGGTGCAGGAAGTTGAAGCTGTTGGTAAGACGGAGGAGGATACTGCTGATATTGCGGAGAGGGGGCAGCCGCGTACTGGTGATACGGCTGTGGGTGGCGGTACTGCGGCTGCTGCTGATAAGGAAAATTCTGCCTCCACTGATGTGTAAACTGGGGAGGCTGCTGGTGTTGCTGGTGAGGCTGAGAGGTTTGACCAAAATGACCACCCTAAGGTTGGTGGTACTGCCGGTTGGCAAATTGCTGACCCTGGGGTTGTCCCTGAGGACGGGTTGGTAGTGCATCATTACTCCATACCCCATTGACTTCTTGGATCAGTGGTGGTGGTGGGAAGACTGGATCAGGAATAGAAAGGAACTCTGGCTGGTATACGACCATCTGCTGCTGCGGCGGGCCCTGGTCGGGCGCCTGCACGTAGTACACGTGCTGGACTGCCGGTGGCTGCTGGCTCGGCCGAGGCTGATGCTGCGGTTGCTGCTCGTCTTTCTTCTCAGCGGGAGCGTCTGATGGTGTAGCCGACTGGACAGAGTTGATCGTGCCGACCAACAGTTCGAGGTACTTGTTGATCTGATCTAGCTTATCCAGGTTCTGGGTCCTCTTCTCGATCACAACGAGTTTCTTGAGGTCCTGTGATCGCTTCTCAATGATATCTATCTTAGAGAGATGGTCCCCGATGATGCTGAGGTTGGAGCTCTCATCTCTCTCTGCTTCCTTGGATGCAGCCATGTGAACTTGTTTCTGGAGGATCTGGGGCTGCTTCTGGTATGCCTTGGATGAAGAGAGGGCGGCCTCTCCTTCGGCCATTTCTTCAAAAATCTGCCAGACAACATCTTCATCCTTGTTGAAATGGGAGCCCCCACATGCTGCGTCCACAAGCCGTTGGCTTTCAATGTTCAGTCCCCCAAAGAAATGCTGGACCAAACTGGTCTTAGGGATCTCATGGTGGGGACACTTCTCCTGCAGGTCAGTAAATCTCTCCCACGCCTCGTGTACTGACTCATGTGCTCCTTGGGAGAAATTACTGATACGGGCTCGCATCTGGTTGAGCCGACCGAGAGGGTAATATTTGTGCAGGAAGGCGGACTTGAACTCCTCCCAGGTCGTCACGACCTTTCCCAAATGATTGACCCAATAGAGGGCCTTGTCCTGTAGACTGAAGGGGAAAGCCATCATCTTGACAATGTCTAAGGGGACATTCGGATAGTGGGTGGTGCGGCAAATGCGGGAGAACTGCTGGAGGTGAATGTACGGCTCCTCATTGGTGTTGCCATGAAATGCAGGGAGAAGGGCTATGAACTGGGGCTAAAGCTCAAAGTGAGCGTGTACCGGTGGGATGAGAATCCACTCGGTCATCTGGCTGTCTCCCGGATTGTATGTTTCTTTGAGTGTCAGCTTTGGTGGTGGTAATTCAAGATCATCATCAGGGGGATCACCACCTCCACCTCCACCTCCTCCTCCCCTGCCTCCTCTGCCTCTGCCTCCTCCTCCATCGTCACGGTTCATCATGTCATTCAACATATCCTGGAACGCGGTCTGTGTCAGGGCCTGCTCGGTCAGCTGCTGCTGTATAGCCTGGATAGATGCCAGCAACTGTGCATTAACTTGGTTCTGATCTGGCACCTGTCCCTCTGGTGGTGGCTGCTGACCCTTACCCTTTCCTCCTGGAGCCATGTCAGGGTCTGAGTCGGACGAGATGAACTCCGGAGTAGTCTCCAGGGCTCGCACTAGCTTCTATCTGCAGAATGAGATAGTCCGAATCAGATCACTTGCAATTAACTTTCAGCTGCCGTGATTAAGCTGGAATTCAGGCCAACCCCAGCATGTTGTGAACGGAAAAGGATGTAGACTGTAATCGACTCCCCTTCACAACGACAGACGTGGGACAAAAGTGATCCCAGTTTATTGGGTGGCCACGAGAAAGGTAGAAAACAAGGAGTCTGGAGATCGATCCGCAAAATCCGGATCGGGTTCTCGGGAATCGCCTCGAACTTATTGGCGGAGTTGAGTCCATGGAATCGATGTAGGTGTCGGCATGGTCCCGACGAAAGTCATCCATGGATCAACTTCGCGAAGCACAAAAGAATGTCGGATGTTGGAAGAATGATACGATGGTCAACGAGAAATAAAAGGAGTGTAAAACAGTAGAAAGGCTCGGTTGAGCGGGGTGGTCAAAGGGAGAAACAAAATGTGCGCCAATGCGCGGGACTTGATCTTTGAACCTTAATCTAGATCCATACAAACACAATACAAAATCGGGTTCACCAACGCACGCCATGTGAAGCTGTGAAAGCTCGGCTATTTATTATTTTTTCATTTTTTAGAGTTGTGATTTTCAGGCATATCTTATAACAAGTCCTTAGTACGCTACCCTATAGGAGAGAGAGTACTGCCGGAAGAGTATCCCGTACTTGTCCTCCTCCTGTGTAACCTGTAGTCTGTACTTTTTGGAGTCCTTGTAACCCTTCCTGGATCCCTACTCAGCTAAAGAAAAGAGAGAGGAAGCCGATAGGCGAAACCAATACTTCGGTTCTCGCTCGCAACGGAATCACCCGTGAGCGTGCAAGAACCTACTCGGACGCAGGACGATGAGACAGACACCCCCGTGAAGGCGTGGCCTATGCTCAATACTTCGGACAGGGTCGATGCTCTCACAACAGAGAGTCACCATTGATGACCAAGTCCTACTCGCCTACGTACGATAGAAGCGCCATTACTTCGGAAATCCAGGCGATACACAAGGCAGTTGCAGACTGGGTTTTGGGCTTTAATCCTTAGCGGTCGCACTCGCTCAAGGGAGTAGGGTTTTGGTACCTGAAAACAATGAGGGCTTTATGAACCCGGTACAATGATAGTCCATTACAAATTTTAATTAAGGTCAAAGTTTATTTAGCAGTCCCCTTGTTTTATTTTTTTGGTTTTCACTTTTTTTGAGTCTGTTTCATACCAGCACCTAACGTTTTTGTAAATTTTCATTTAAGTCCTAGGTGCTCAAAATCAGAGGGAGATAGCGGAAAAGCCGTGCAAGTAGTTCCATGATGGAAATCTCACCATTGAACCGAATGATGCATGCTGAGTTAGAAGACTTACAGTGCATCCCAGCTCTCTCCATGTGGTATGCAAAACATAATTTTTAAACCTATCTACATGTCGGTATGCAAGGCGCAAAATCGTCCTAAACATAAGCTGCTATTAACGTGAAGAACCATAAGTCGCTCATTTATCTCCAACCCGAAGGGTCCGGTCTTGGCTCACCCCTCCTCTGTACTCAACACACTTGAGCTTAGGAGAAAGCGCTTTACAGGGCTCGCTGCGGCACAAGGGCTAAGAGACAAATAAGCGACTTGTTTAAGTTTGAATAGATCCAAGCGAAGTAGACTATAGGAACATGCATTCTTATTAATGTTTGGACATAGCTACCGAGTCAAGCAACCTATATCTAGGGGCTCCAAGCACATAAAACAAAATAAAAGAAAGGCGGAAAGCTCAAAACTTCGGAAAACAAAATAAAAGAAGGCGATGAAAATTCGAAAAAGCCGTGATGAGGCCCCCAGGTGAACAATCACCTGGGCACTGGACCTCATTGTGAAGAGTAGAGTCCTGTTTAATTACATGCCAAAAATGTCTCTCTCTCACCATAAATTACAAAATAAATACTCCTAATTGTCTAGCCTATCTAATGCACATCTCCTTGCTTCTTTGGTGCACTCTCTAGATGGTCATGAGAAGAGAAGACCATCCTCCTCCAAGCTCGGCTGCCTTGGCCTCCTAAGAAGCCATCCTCACATGGCGGACCCTCGCATCAAAGTCACAAAAAGATTGCATTAGAATAGCTCAGTCAATCAAATAGAGCAGACAAAAT
Organism: Ottelia alismoides; assembly: GCA_037367405.1. Classification (NCBI taxonomy): domain Eukaryota; kingdom Viridiplantae; phylum Streptophyta; class Magnoliopsida; order Alismatales; family Hydrocharitaceae; genus Ottelia; species Ottelia alismoides. The sequence continues at coordinate 1,356,130 of JAZKJV010002551.1, read as the reverse complement.
AATCACAATGAATGAAATAAATGAAGCATGGTGATTAATAGCAATAAAAATAGCTGCTCACAAAAAGGAATGATAAATCAAGAATTTTTTTATACAAGAATGACAAAAATAAATTAGGCTATGCTCATTGCTCCCCAGCAACGGCGCCATCTGATAACCGCAGAATGTTCAACGAGAGTCACCATAAATAATATGAGAAGTGTCGTTGAGGCGACCGCTCACCAAACACCCGGGTTGATCAGCAATTAACCCACAAACCAAAGAATACAACAATCAAGCTCAAAATAAATGTGAATTAATCTTTATTTACTCTACCATAAAATGTACAGTGACAAGCATGTAGAGGTCGAACCACAAAGAGCAATACAAAAATGCAGTAGCCTACATGTATCTCAGAGTCATCCTTGTGTGTGAAGTGGGTTTTGAATTTTAAAATATTATTTTTTTTTCTCTTTTTTTCTTTTTTTAATATAATAATTAAGTAATATATATAAATATACGTATAATATAAATATATCAATTATGTATACCTATAAAGGGTTAGTATGTAGCTTATAGTACATACAATACATATATATAGGAATATGATTATAATAAAATATGTATATATATATTATTCAGGTTAATAAATAGATATAAGAATACATATAAATAATTAGATATATATATATTCTTTTTTTTGTTAGGAAATACATATATATAGGGGTACTATAATATTTATAGAAATACTCAAAAATGGTCAAAAATTCAGGAATAAAGTTGTTTTGGGATTTTCATGGTTTTTTTACTGTTTTTGTGATTTTTGGGCATTTTTGCAAACATTTTTAGTATTTTTAAATAACTAAATAATAGCAAACAGTGGACTAGGTACTGGCTGTCACAAAAATCGACACTAAAAATAGCTAACAGCCTCAAAAATTTTCCACACTATTTTTCTAATAAAGATGATAAAATATAGCATAAATAGGGCCTGAGTTTATATTTTTCTGGTTTTTCTTTGATTTTTTATATTTTTTTGAAGTTTTTGGGTATTTTTGGATTTTTAAGGTTTTCCTTTTGATATTTTTAGGGATTTTTGGACTGACACTAGAATAGGTCAAAATGCACCATAGGGAATTTTTTTGGAATTTTTTGAGGCCTTTTCATATTTTTTTGGGATTTTATAAGTTAGGCAGTGAATAAAAGACATGTTTTTGATTTTTAATAAATGCAAAAATGCAGCAAAATACAAAACTAAAAATATAGCGTTCAAGCACAACCAAACAGGAACTTAAGTCTATTTTTGCAAGATTTTTCGATTTAAAATGGAGCACAAAATAAATAGAGAAAGCATTCAAAAATTAAATGGCCTGGCAGGGGTATTTTTGCAAATAAAATAGTTCACAGGGGCATACATGCAAAAATTACAATAAAAATACACGTGGACTTTTATTTTCAGGATCATTTTGTAATTACAGAAACCCGGCGGGGTTTAAATGCAAATTTCACGCGCCTCATGTGGGTGCTGCACGTGAGGCGCGGAGGGACTAAAGTGTAAATATAAAAACATCAGGGGGTCCAACTGCAATTTTTACAACTTATTTACAACTAAAACTTTTATGTTTGGGATTAAACTCTAAATACAAAAAGCAGGGGGGTGAGATGTGAAATTTACCCCCAACTAAGGCGTTTCATCCTGCGGCGTTGGAGGCGCCACTTATCCACGTGGCAGCCATCGGACGGTCGACGCCGGTTCACCGATGAAGGGTGCAGATTAGAAGCTTCTGGATGATCTGACGGTCGAGGCATATCTTCATCGAACGGCTCCTGTTGGATCTGGGACAAGCCTCCTGATCCGATGGCGCTAGAGCTCCCTGGAAGAACAGGGAAGAAGCTCGCGCCTGGCAAGCTTCGATCGAGAAGCGCGGGCTCCTCCGGGGCTCTCCGGCGCGTCTGAGGTGCTCTGAAGGTAGCTGGAAGCATCCCGCGTCGACTGATGGTCCTTTCATGGCTCCTGGGGGTCCGAGTCGATGGAGCAAGGTCGGAGAAGAAGGGGACCCCCAGGAACCTCTCCCTGGGTCAAGGCAAGCCCAGATGGGCTCTATTCTTTGATATACCTGCATAGGAAGAACCGCGGGAGAGAGAGCTATCTCCTCGACCCGGGGTTTTGAAGCTGCGATGCAAGATGGAGGTGGGCGGAGGGACTCCGGCGAACGGCGGAGGGGGAGTCCCGATTCGCCAAGACCTAGGGTCCTGGGTTGAACCAATGTGTGCGATAGATGGAGAAGGCGACGAGGAACGAGATGGGATGCTCAGGGCGGTCGGACACAGTCAAGACAATGGTGGAGAAGTCGCCGGAGCGGAGCTCCGGCGAACTTCGAGTTTTGATTTTTAAGCTAAGGTGATTAACTAACAAGTAATCTAACTAATGGAATGAAATGCTAACATTAAAAGCTAACTAAAAATGCATAAAAAGGCAGCTCTTATACCTGGGGGCCTCCAGGGAGCAGGGCGGACGCCGGAGCTCCACCGCGTCAAAATCCTCCTCTCTCCGGCCAATTCGAGGCACCAACTCACTCCCCCTGTCACGAGGAATGTCCTAGGACTAGAATCAAGGCTTGAGATTGGATAAAAAGTGGCCAAATTCGAGGAAGGAAGCAGAGCTATTTATTTATAGACATTGGCGAGTAGCCTTATTGACCGGGCTGATCCAATGAACATCTAATTGATCTAAGGTTTTGGCGGGCATCATGGAAGATTAGAGAACAATTCTTGTGAAGGAAGCATCGTCGATTGATGGATGGTGTGCCCGGGAAAAATGCATGAAATCAGGGGAATGGACAGTCCAGAGGCGCAGGGCTCTGGATGGGACAGTTGACCAGACGTCAACGAAAGCGGCACGCGATTGGTCCACGTCAGCCGCTAGCCGCCAAAATAGAAAATCTGATGGAAGATTGATTTATTTGACACCCTAAATGATTTTATTATTTTTTTCTTATAAAATAAAAAATGTGTATTATTTCATCTAGTATTTATTTATGATTTTTATTGAATTTTTCGAGGTGTTTTATTATAGTTTTATTTGAATAATGTGTATATGTATGTATTTACATGTGTTTTTATGTATTTTATTTTTAATTTGTTTATTTTCTTTTATTATTTTATTGGCTTATTTTATAAATTTATAATTTATTCTTGTGAGTATAAAGGTATTTTTGTTTGATTTTTATGAGTTTATTTATATTTTTAAATAAATAGGTATAGGTGTATGTAGGTATATTTATAGGTGTTTTATCTATGTATTTTATACACTTAATTTATTTATTGTATTTTCTTGATTTTTATTTTGGTTTTGTATTTTTAATGAGTTATGTATAATGTATACATTATTATAAAAATATAAAAGAATAAAAGAATCAAGGATTAAAATCCTTTTTATTTATATATAGGTATATAGCATAGGTATTTTGTCTATGAATTTGTAGACTTATTTTATTTTACAAATTAATTTTGGTTTTCTTTAACTTCTCTTATGTGTGTGCATTATGTACATTATTTACAAAATTTTAAAAATATGAATTTATAATGAATATTGAATAAAATGCATATTTTAATCAGTCCTATATACAAGGAGGGCCAAAAACCTAACTTCTGCATATGGACTCCAAAAATTATGAAACCAATTTTATAAAATAGTTCTTGGAATGCTATATACAATTAAAGGTGAGTTTGGGTGATTTGGAGTTTTTATTTGCAAGATATGGGTCTGTGAAGTTAAGATTTTGGCTTTTTATTCTGTGTATAAAATGTACACTGGGCATTATTTTTGCTCAAACTCAATTTTGTATTTTTATTTACATTATTATCTACAACTTTCATGTACAAAGTTTCTTTATTTGATGAAGAAATAATTATGTACAAAATAGGTGCCAAAAATGCATAAATGAATGAATTAATAAATGAGGTATTTAATTGTACACTGGCCCTTATCTCCCCCTACTTTATTCCTTGTCGACCAATACCATGCTGGCCTTGGTCTCGGGGTTTGGGTCATAAAATATTTGCAATATTTTATTCCTTTTTCTTTTCTTCTCTTTATTCTATGATTTTGGCATTAAGAACCTTATTTGTTGTGTAATTAATACAATGAATCATGAATGCTATTATATACAATTTTATGCTATTTACATACATTTGCTGGGGTTTTTGAGGCCAAAATGATAGAATAAAGGTGATGAAATGGAGATTCATCAGCCTCTCAAGAAGGCCAGGATGATCATTCAGTTTGCTGATGGATCAATCAAGAGGCCGAAGGGTATTCTTGAAAATGTCGTCATTTCGATTCAGGGCACGAGCTACCATGTTGACTTTGTCGTGTTGCCCATGGAGACCTCCACAGGGGAGCACTCTCCAATCATCCTGAGACGACCATTCCTCGCCTCTGCGAGAGTCGTTATTGATTATGGATCAGGAGAGATTCACTTCCGTCCTGTTGACGAGAGCGAAGTATTTGTCACAGCACCCACCATCGACCAGAGACCTGCACCTGATGCGACCACACCTGTTCTGGCTGACCCTGAGTCCTATGACCTTTATGAGGATATCAGAGAGACTTTCTTTATGACCGATGATGAGACCCGAGAATTCCTCTCCAAGAAGGAAAGCTCGGAAAGCATAGACCTTGGCGTTTCCACTTCCTGTGATTGGCAATGTGTTGATGACATCAGCGGGATTTACACGATCGATACCATTGAGCGTAGGGCAGATGTAGAGACGATGGTTCCTCTCTTCTTCATGTAGATACTAATGAGACAAAGACCGAATTTGATTTGATTGCTTTTATTCGGGAATTTGGTCCTTTTGATGAAAAAGATGACCCGGTTGAGATTATATAGGACGAACAAAGTTCGACTACTTCCACTGATGAGTTTGTTCCTTTTGGTTTTGACCTGGACGAGACCTCGCAGGACGACACTGATACACAACTTCTGATGATGATGATGAGTTCGTCCCATTCCACTTTGATATCAGCGAGACTCCTAAGGCCAGACCTAACCACACTTCTTCCACTCACCCATCTGTGCCTTCACACCCTAGGGCCCCTGAGAATCTCCACTCTGTCGACCCTAATCGGCTTCTGTCCACTGTGGACCCCGATGTCGACCTGCACCATACTAGATCCATCCCTCAGCGGTCTCGCAAGAAGGTTTGCTTTCTATCTTCTTGATCATGGGTACATCCATCCTGTTGTATATTCATTTGTTTCCCTCTATCTATCTCCCGTATTGCTCGTCCACCCAGTCCTCGTGTTTGCCTTGCTTAGGACGCACTTTGTCCTAAGTATAGGGGGTGGACAAGCCGAGTGTTCATTCGTCGTCCTGTTTCATCACTTCTATTGTTGCCTATACTTAGGGCTTCTTTTACCCTAAGTATAGGGGGAGTGTGTGTACATCCTCACGATCTCTTCTTCCACTTTCATCTCTTTTCTTCTTTTATTCTTTTCCTTTTCTATCTTTTGTATCTATCAAAAAGGTGTTGCCCCTTTTTGTCAGTCTTCTATACTTAGGACGTACTTTGTCCAAAGTATAGGGGAGTGTACACCCTGAGTTTCTCTATTTTTAGATCATCTCCATTGTCTCCTCTTCTTGTCTATACTTAGGGATATCTTACCCTAAGTATAGGAGGAGACAATCTGAGTACGATCTGTTCATTCCCACCCTTGACCCTCCCTGCTTTATGTACAGTCTGCTATATTTAGGATTATTTGATCCTAAGTATAGGGGAGACAGTCAACTTCTCATTCTTTTGTTCATTCGTTCATTCATTTCTCCATTCATTTATTCTTTAGGAAGTCCTTGACAACTCGAATGCCCTGTTCGTCATCTCCTGTAATGATAATGTCATCAACATAGAGTAGAATGATAATGGTACCTTTTTGGGTCGTGTGCACAAATAAGAAGTGATCAGTAGTCAATCACACAAACCATGTTTCTCTATAAAGTTTGAGATCTTCTGGAACTATGCCCTTGGACTCTGCTTGAGGCCATAGATAGCCTTGTGTAGCTTGCAAACCTTCTGATGCTCCCCCTCAGCAGCAAACCCAGATGATGAATCTCGTATTCATCATGCTAAAATTAGTCAATTAGGTTCTATTTCCCAAAATGCATTTGCATTTAATCATTAATATAACATCATTAGCATTCATACATGTATTAATAATATTCGTATTTCATCATGCAAAATTGCATAATGTGTAAATTGGCCTAAAAGCTGCTAAACTTCCCTCATTTTTAATTAATTCATCATAAATAAAATTGACCTGAAATCACCTTCAATGTGTAGATATTACTAATAAGAACAAAATAAAATTACAAAAAATTGCTAACTCAAATAAGTGTCAAATAAACCAAATCCTAATTTCACATCTGATGGACTAAAATGTGCATATCTCCCTCGTACAGTGTCTGATTTTAGTCTACTCACTTTTAAAGTACTCTATTTTCAAATACCTTCAAAACAAAACCAATTTCGTAAAATTCAGAGCTCGTGTTAAAGTTGGGTTTTGGGCCTCTTTTGCGTACTTCAGCTTTTTACGATTTTTGACATGAGTTTTTATGTACATAATTAACCTTTTAATTTTATTTATTCTTTATTTATATTCTTTGATGAAGGTTTTATTAAGCAGCATAAAAATCCAAATCTAGATTAAGACAGGAATAAAAGAAACTGACTGTGTCCGAGTGTCCATTGTGAGTCTGCACAAAATTCTCGAATTTCTTATTTCTATTTTATTTCCCTATTTTTTATTTATTAAAATCCAAAAAATATGTATTAATGTATAATTAATTTTCTTGTATTTTATCGTATTTTTTCTATATTTTTACCCTCTTTTAAAAGCACCAAAAAATTACAAAACTCTAAAAAATCGGTTTTCTATACACACGGAGAACCACCAAAAATATCACTTTGTACAGATGACCTATTTTCCCTCGATTATGTCATGTAAGTTGTAGATCTCGTTGAGACGAACAATTTTGTGAAGGAAATTTTTTGATCCTAGGTCTCCTTCTATTTCTTATCTAATTTTCTTCCTCTTTTAATTTTGATTTTTTTGGGGTGACCTGGCAGCCTCTGGGCGTGCCATGTGGTACCCCACTATATCACCTCCCTCCTCTCTCTCCAACTGCCCCTAGGGTCACGTGTTAGGCACGTGACCCTCCTTCGTCTCCCCAAGTCCGCAACGTCCGCACACTCCTCCCCTCTTATAACGATCGCGGCCACCATCTACCTCGGTCGCGACCGTTAAGCGCTTCCCCCTCCAGCCGTTCTCCGCCTCATCTATTTAACCCACAACCGCCAGCCTCTTCTTTATTCACCCTTCCTCCTCAAGCCGGTGACAACAGCGTCCTTTTTGGCGAGATCCACGGAGCAAAGCTCCGTGTAGCTTCCCCTTCCAGCAAGCACAGCTTCGTGGTATTCCCCACCGACCACTGAGGCGATCACTGGATAGATCCCCTCCGCGATCTCACGTTTCCAGGCGAAACCCCTTCCCTTCTTTGTCTTCTGTGTTCTTCTCCTTCATTTGACCAACATCCCCGCCTTCAACTCTCCTTCGCAAAACATAGCTCACCACCGCCCCCATCCTTCGTCACCACCCAACCACACGACCACTCTGGCAACCCCCTCCCTTCCTTCGCTTCATTTTTTGCAGGTGCAGGACCAAGTCTTTCTGGTGCATCCAAGACATCACCCTCCCCTGTCACGCCCTACTCCAGTAGGACTCCCCCCCCCCCCCCGCTGCACCTCTGCATCGCCACCTCATCCACTACACCTTGTCACGCCATTCTCCACCGTCACCGCAATGCCCTCGTCACCGTTGACGCACGGCCCGCCTCGGAGGAGAACCGCCGCCCGCCCCTACTCAAGCATTTCCCTCACGCAGGTGACTCCCTTTTGCACGGAGCCACGCGTGTCGCACCTCCTACCTCACATCCACTCGCCTCCATGCCTCTCCTCCATCGTTCGGGGGTGCTTCCCTCCGCCATCGGCCGCATTGAGCCAACCTCCTCTCCTCGGGCTACACGTATGGGCACACCTCGTCGCTAGCCAACCTGGAACTTCCCCTCACGTGAGAAGCACGTGAGGCGGGGGTAATTTTTATCCAATCCCCCCGGCTCCAGCAAATCACAAAATAGCCCCCACGTTTGCTGACGTCAGCGTCACTTGCTGGGCAGGTGACGCATTGGAAAAATTACATCAAAACCCCTCCAGTTTTTTAATATTGTAGATAAGTCCTCCGGGGCCTATGTGAGAAAAACATAATTATTTTTATTACATTTTAGTCCCTGGATTTTTAATTTAGCATATCTTCTCCATTTGAACTCTGATTTTAGCGCATAATATATCGTTTAGAAGCTTATTTTGTGCTCTTTCGTAATATGCAACTTGTGGATAGATCTGAAGCTATTTTATGAGGATTATTATTTGAGGAGCATTTTAATTGTGCAGGCAAAAATTGACATATTTGTGCCTTGTTTTTATGGAGAAAGTTAACTATATCTTTTGCAGGATTTTGGTTGAGGGATTTAATTGGATTAATTCTTTGTGGTCATTGTCAATTTTTCCTAAAGAATTAATCTTTGTAGGGGCTCATTCCATGAAGAATCAATTTGATTAATCCATTAGTATTTTTGTTTCTTTATTGAGGATCTAATCATATTAGAGCTAGTCTAAAGGATTGCTGGAGGATATCTAGTCTTCCTGATCATATATGTGCAGATATATTTTGAGGATTTTAACTTAAATTTTTAGGGGCTTCAAAAAGGAAGATTGCGAAATTATTTCCTTGATAATTTTCGAAGATAATGACAATTCACTCGAGGAATAATTTACATGAAAATTAACATCTTACAAACATTTCAACAGATCCCTGAACTTATTAGATTATTTATTGATCTTATGATTACATTTCCTGGACAAACATTCTTTTGATCGGTGATTCTTTTTTAGGATACTGATTAATGTATTTGGATTAAAATTTCTAGTCGTAGATCCTGCGCTTAATAGCCCTATCTACTTATTTTCGTCACATTGCATCTAATTTGCATCATCATCATTTTCATTGCATTTCTTTTTTATTTTCCTAACACAGAGACTAAGCGAGCATTTAATTATTATTTAAACTAATTTAAAGCTATGCAAATAAAAATTACCATTCCATGTGTTCAACCTTGGTAGACTTGCCAAGTTAAAAATAATCCACAGCAATCAAAGATTGTGGTTTTTGAAGAATCGAATTTTGCCTCCTATACTACAATTTTTGACTTTTGAAAAGGTGAAATCCACGTTCATCACCAAGTGGTTGATGCATGTAGACCTCCTCCTATAGACCGCCATAAAGGAAGGCATTCTTCGCATCAAGCTGATAAATGGGCCAATCTCATGTCACAACAACAAACCGAAGAATACACAGAATAGAATGTCTGGCAACTAGAGAAAAAGTATCCTGATAGTCCACCCCATATATCTAACTGAACCCACGTGCCACAAGACTTGCCTTATAGCGATCCACACTTCATCTGTACGGTGTTTCATAGTAAACACCCATTTGCATCCCACAAAGTGATGTGCCAACTGGAGCAGAAACAAGACTCCACGTGCCACGTGACTGTAGAGTGGCCATATCCTCCTCCATAGCTAATCTCCACTTATTATCTTTAAGAGAATCATGACGTCCCTGGTATCTCCACGGTTGATCCAAGGTAAACGTTCTGAAATCCTTTGACAGTCTGCTCTAGGAAACCTGGGCTGCAAGAGGATAAGTAGCACACATATATTTCTGCTTCTGCAGATCAATCGGCACATCAAGATCACTTGTTATATCCTGAGCCTGTAAGTTTCCCTCCAGAGAGGGCACCTGCTCATCTTGTATGAAAGCCTATTGCATAGACAACTCAATAATGTCATCAATAGAAACGATGTGCTTAGTACATACCTGAGCTGTGATAGATGATGGGCAAGACCTGTGAGTGTGGGGAACTGAGCGAGGCCTACGAGGAAAAATACGTGGCAAAAACTGAGTCAGAGTAGGAGACAGGGCCATAGGAGCAGGTGTAGAGGTAGGTGGTGGTGATAGTGGTGGTGGTGGTGTGGTTGAGGAGGTGGTGATAAAGAAGGAGTAGATGGAGGTGATATGACAGTATGAGGTGGAGGCATGTAGATCTTAGTGTTAGAATCTGATGGGGCTAGTATGTCTCCTATAGGTGAAAAATACATGGCAGACTCAAAGAAAGTAACGTCAGCATTGACATGATATTTCTGCTTGAGTAGATCAAAGCAATGTTACCCCTTCTGGGTACGAGAGTATTTGACAAACACACACTTGACAGCTCTGAGAGAGAGCTTGTCACAACCTAGAGAGACATCATGAACAAATGCAACAGAACCAAACACAAGAGGTGTTAGGGAGAAAAGATCCTCTCGAGAAACACAATCAAGAAAGGAATCTTTTATACCAACACAGACGAGGGAATGCGGTTCACAAGATAGCATGAAGTGAGGGCAACATCGCCCCAATAAGCGTGAGGAGCACAACTCTGAATCAATATGGCTCTTGTCACATCAAGAAGATGACATTGTTTGTGTTCGGTAACACCGTTCTGTTGGGATGTATAAGCACATGAGGTTTGGTGAACAATGTCAAGAGATCTAAAAAAGTCTGAGAGTTATAATGTGCAGAACTTTTAAGGCATTATCAAAACAAAGATATTTGACATTTGCAAAAAATACTCCTTATCTCATTAATAAAAGATTTGATCACATATCTAGCCTCGGACTTATTCTTCAATAAAAAGACCCATGAAAGTCTAAAAAAATCATCAACAATAATAAGATAAAAATGGTGTCCCTGGTGATCAGGAACACGATTCGGACCCCTGATATCTAAATGAAGGAGCTCAAACAACTAAGAACTGCTCCGACTTTGACGGGATGGAAAGGAGGAACGATGATGCTTCCCAAGTTGACATGCCTCATATTGTAAGGAGGATCTCGTGGAAATCTGGGGGAGAACATGACACAACTTCTGCAATGGAAGGTGACCAAAACAAAGGTGCCACATATAGGGGGAGAGACTGGTCTAGTGGATATAGCAGAAACACCAGCATGAGGAGATTGGACCAGTCTGTAGAGCCCCTACTTCTCACGGCGATATCTATTCATCTTGCACGTGGGTATGTCCTGAAACACAAGAGATGAAGGGTCAAAGATGGCACGATAATGCAGATTTTTAGTAAGCTAACTATTTGAAAGTAAATTCATCTAAAAGTCGGGAGCATATAAAACATTCTGAAGGCGCATGGATGATGTCAAGTGCACCTCCCCTGTCCATTAATGGGTAAATGGTCTCCATTAGTTATGACAACTCATCTACCAGGAGATATGGTCCTGTAGGACCTCAGTTGTGATTTGTCACCACACTGATGTGGGAAGCACTAGAGTCCATAATCCGCTCGATCATATCTGCACCATGACTACCAGTAAAAGCATAAGTGATACTTGAGGAGCTCGAAGAGGCTCTGATTGTGGTTGTAGTATTTGTAGTGGTGGTGCCAGCAGTAGGAGTCATCATCGCTCAAATACAAGATACAATATCATCTAGGCAAGGATCCGCCTGGGAAGCTGAGTCTCTGAAGGCCCAATCTATTCTGCCACACAACCAGAAGCAGGATATACATGCTTCTGTAACAAGTATCCTCAGCATGCCCAGCTCTACGGCAGTAAGTGCAAGGACCACGCTGATGTTCACTGCCTCTACCACAAGAAATGTGTCCTCTTGACTGACTCGTCCCTCCTCTACCATGAGAAGCGGCCACCGTTGAAGAGGGCGGAGGAATGGCCGGGGAAGGTATGATAATACAGCTAAGATGGGTATAGGCTTCCTCCATGGGAGTTACGGTAGCTCTAGTGAGAAGTTGTGTATGCGCATCCTCGTACTCTGTATCAAGTCCGTCCATAAAACTCCAACCATCGTGGAGTTTTTGTATGCCTTATGCTGCTCAATAGATGTCGTAATAGGCATGTAGCTATGAAGCTTCCCGAACATGCCACAGAGGGAAGAATAGTACACGTGTAGAGGACAGACATTCTGCTTGGCATTGTAGATATCAAACTGTAGCAGAATATTTTTTGCCTCTTTCTTTGCTTGAGCATAGGTAGATGCCAAAGTGTCCCGCATCGCATTGGCAGTGGATTAATTCACAACATCATTGGCTATCTCCGTGGTGAGGGTCCCACAAAACCATACATGCACATACGCGTGATCTTTCTTCCATGAAGCATTGGCCCCGATCTTGTCTATTGGTTTTGGATCTGTCAGGATGTGCTCCTTGTTGTTTCACTGCATGAGGGTGATGAACTTCTTGGACCACAACTCGTAATTGGTCCCATCCATCTTAGCGATGGGAGTCGGACCCTTGAAGGCACCAGACGAAGAAATGTCACCCTTGTTCTCTAACATGATGATAAAATGACCGAACAATGAAACTCAACTAGGGAGTAGACCGATAGGGACGAGTCTACACGATCATACGTAAGATCGATTGTACACGTAGACTCATACAACCATCATCATCAATCTTTATTGCTCTCTAGGGGTAGGAAAACATGATGTATAAGTCCTAAATCACATTTTCATCAGGTCGATTCAGACTGCAGTTCGAACTGTAGAGGGGCAAGGAGACATAAGAATGAGCATGGAAGCTCCACTGACGGTTGGGAAGGATCAGAGGCATGTCCAGGGAGGCCTGGGAAGCGTGGGGTGTGGTCTAAGAGGCCCAGACAGTAGCCAGGAAGGCCTTGCGATGGCTTGCGATGTGGACTGGTAGGGCCTGAGAGGCTACACGAGGCAATGGTGCATACTCCAAACCGTAGAGGAGTGGAGGGAGGGGGTGTTGCGACTTGGGAAGTTGCACGACAACGCTTTGCAGGGGCAACGACATCCCGAGGGAGGGCAGGTAGGGTTAGGGCATGGTGGGATATGGGAACTCCGATCTAGGATCATTGCTCTGATACCGTGTGGAAGGAAACGAATGACTTGAACCAATGAGAGACACTCTGGTTCTCTTATATAGGAGAAGAACCTATTGGACAAATTACAAGAAGAAGAAAATAGATAATTTAAAATATCAAAAAAGATAACTAATATCTCAACAAAAATGATTCAGTCCAACCTTGCAAGTGTTCCCATTGTCCAGATGTGTGTGCTCGTCAATGAACCTGAGGTTGTCCTTGAAGATCATGAACCTCCAATCACTCTCTTTGATGCCATTGTACACCTTCCCATGAGCCAGCAACCACCACCCCTCATAGATATGCCTCATCTCCTCCTTACTCATACCCAGCGTTCCATCCTTCATGGAGGAAACCTCCCTGGCAGAGGCCATGGAAGGCATAGCAAGGAGAAGGACTGCATGGTCGCCACTCGCCTTCCTCCGCCTCCTCTCCTCGCAACAACAGTTGCGATGGCATTTAACGCCCCACTTGATCAGAGATGACACTCTGGTGTAGGAATGAGGAGAGGGAATGATTTGCAAATAAGATTGAACATTAATGGAAATTCTGTCTTTTTTAGCAGGAACTGTAAAATATCACGGACATCCCAAATAGAACATAATACATGTTTATGTCATGTAAGAGTTAAGCGTTATTCGGTATTTCTCATGTAATTATGAATTATCGAGGGCTCTTAGGGTAATTACGAAACTACTCCAGGTTATGGGTGTAAATATCCATATATTTAATTATTTATTTTACGAGATATTTAAATTAAAATACTATTTTTTTAAATTTTGTTGTATTTGTAGTTTAGGTAATTTTGATTTATATGAACTAGCGATTAGTTTAAAGTATACAAAATAAATAGTGACTATGTGTTTAGGAGACAACTATTATCCACAAAAACAATCCGTACCCATTTTATTATATAATTGGGTTTGAATTATAATCAATTTCCATATCCTTATCCGTATTTAAGGGATATGGTTTGTGATTTTTAATATTTACGAACAGTAACACCTATATTTATATCAATAATCCATCTATTTGCAACCATATTTGTATATGTATTCATTTAAAAATAGATATAGATGCACATGTCAATATGTATAACATACATCCATGCTTGTTTACATTTCTGCATGTTAAAGCATTTCTATGGTATTACTTGTATAAAAATATTAGATTTATGGTATTACTTCACATTGCATTAGTAAATGCGTATTCCAGTGAAGTGAAGAATTTTCGAAGGATTCTTTTTGTCAATACAATATTTGTAGAGACTATTTATCAGAGATTGTAGGTTTACATGGGTTTTTGAAAAAAAACTTGTAAATATTAAAGTCAATCAATTATGTAAGCACTAAAATTCCAAAAAATGCTAACAATTCAATGATAGATAAATAATTTATAAATAATTTGGCCAGCCACCACTGTCATTCTTGCACAACCAGCTCATTATTGCCCACAGATTAGATAAATAATATGATTTTTTATAGTTTTGTTCCTCTAAGATACCACATATTAGTTATGCCCTTCCCTTTTTCAGGATATTAGTTGTACCCCTGCCTTCTTTCTGTTCTATCACATGTGCCCCTCCATTATGTTAGCTATCAATAATTTGAACTTAACCGTTATTTTTTCAAACCATGGTGACGTTAAGAGGGACATAATTCCAAATAGTAGGATCCTTTTCGAGATCTTGACTCTATACTCCTCCTTTGTCATTGAAGGATGCAACCAAGGGAAGCGGCAAAGAGACGGACTCCAGCGACGATACGCTTGATGAGACGGTACTGGACGTGTCTTCCTCCGTGCCTCCTTTGATGTATCTCTCCTCCAATTGATGATGGTGGACTCGCAATAGAGATTGGTATTTCTTTGATGGATTCACTTAGGGTTTCTCGAGGATGAAGGTATTGTGCAGATCGCGGATGTTTGATGATGGATTTGTGGCGAAGGGGTCTGTTGCTGTGCTGGGGAGGATGAAAAGGGATATTTGAATAGTGGATGGGGAGGGAGGAGAAGGAGGAGGAGGCTGGGGGCTGAGGAGAGGAGGGGGCGGAGGAATGGGGTTGTCGGGGGCAGAGGAGAGGAGGGGCGGAGGAAGGGGAGGCTGGGGCAGAGGAGATGAGAGGGTGGAGGAGGGGGAGGCTGAGGACCGAGAAGAGGAGGGGTGGAGGAGGGGAGACTGGGGGCGGAGGAGATGTAAATTATCTACTATCAAACTAGATGCTCTGGAATGCACCAAAGATAGGGAGACTCCAAGATAATCTTGATCCAGAGGACAAGGCACTCTGAGTTAAACTCATGCCCACAGGACGTGGAGATGCATTTTCCGCACCTGTACTTCAGTAGGCAGATGGAGCACACCATTCTTTCATCTGCATTGTGGCTCAACCAGAAGCTGATGTACACCTTCAGTGCTTTCCCGGACAACGATCTTTCTCAACCGTCAAGGAATTAGATAGTACCAGGTTACGTCCAAAAACCAGTATCGGCAACTACACCGGCATAAGCACCCACAACCAGGCTGGGGACGGAGAAGAGGATGGGGCAGAGGAGGGGGGGATGGGGTGGAGGAGAGGAGGGGGAGTAGTAGTGGTGTTCACAAATATCTGGGTCAATGGGTACCTGGATTGACCCGTTCATTTTGATCCCAAACTCTCGGGTACCCATTTAAAAATGATGGGTCGGATACCTGTTATGCCATGATCCATGCCACATACGAAAAACCCAACGGGTACTTGTGGGTACTCGGTTGGAAACTTCCACTATCAATTGATTAACAACGATACAACTGGTTAAATACAAATACAATACATATGTTACATTATTCTTATCTATTTTAAAAAATATACGTAGATACAAATATCGGTGAATATGGAAAATGTATTTCCAAATTGTTAAAAATAGATATATGTATGAAAGGATGCAAATTAGGTAGGATAAACAATAGAATCACAATTGTATAGATTAGAATAAATTTATATGTATGGGAGGGCTTCACACGATGATATTTGTATTAGTATATGTAAGCATTTGAAATAAAAAATATATGTGGATGTCAAATTTTATTTAACATATATGATAATGAAAAGGATATGGTCAGAATTGATATATATATATACACATACATATATATACATATACATCCTGGCATCCAAACAACATGATGATAGTGAATACAATCGAATACAAATTTTATCATATATATATATCCATCACAATAACTAAATGTGGTGATAATTAATACAATCATTTACGTATGGGAATATAATATCGTTTGTCATGGTGTGCTCTGGTTATATATATTTGCATCTCTTTTTATATGTATTTGATTCATTATGAGGATGAACCTATATGAATGTGTCATTATTGTATCCATATTCTATTGCATTCCTTCCAATTTCATATATTCATATGGTTCACATTATCCACATAATTTTACATATCCTCATTAATTTATTTTTCTATGTTCACATATCCCTATCTGAATGCATTTCATACCATTTAGATGTTCATGTCCCGACATTATCATCATTATTATGATATAGATATGGATATACATAGTTGGAAATATCATTTGCATTTCTGTACATGTCACCTTTCACTAGAAGTATCTCTCTTTATTCTTAGAACATAACCTACTCGACAATGTTCACTCAGATCGTAAGTCCACGAAATGTTTTTACCATAGAATTGGTAAATAGTATTTCATTTTAATATTAAGTAATGAAATTGCGTAAAAATAATTAATCAGTCTAATATCCAAACAAATCAAATCACGGAGTGACGAAAAAAAATCCATGAGTTTCAAAGTTGATATTAAGTTTATGAAAAAAATTTAATTATTTATTTTGTCCCTTTATTGTATATTAGATGATCAACTACCTTTTAGTAAAGGTGGTATCCCCACGGGTACCTGCGGGTAGTCCGCATCCATGGCATTAATAGGGAATAGAGTGGTCAACCCTTGACTCGATAACAACAGGGAAGGGTGGGCCACGATCAAATGGAGCAGGTACTCATCCCATGGTCACCCTTAGGGAGGAGGAGGAGGGAGAGGGTGAGACGACCACAAAAGATCTCTCAATCCTTTTTAATGAGTTACACTTGTGTCCTCAGAATTAATGTCTGTTTCCATTGGGATTGGACGACATCTGACTCGATGGACACAAGTGATAGAATAACAAGAAGTCAAGAGCACGCTTGATATTCCAAAAAAAGAGGGCATAATTGATATTGTAATATCTCAGAAGGGTACAATTGATAAAAACCCCAAATAATAATGTAGGGACTTTTATCCCATAAACCCTATAAACTTTGCCAATTACCTCCTCGCCCTTTGAAACAACCAAATCCCCCCTCCCCCGACCCATAAATTGCTAACCCTTACCCCACAGACCATATGGTTAACCTCCATCCATTTACCCGTTAAAAACTGTTGTATATCATCATCTTTGTTTAGTAAATTTACAAAAATACCATCCATCTTCTTCACTAATCTTCCTCCTTACATTCCCTTCTCATCCCACCTCCCTCACGCCATCCTCAACCTCCCAACCCTCCCCTACTCCATCATTGACCTCCCCCACACCGCCCTCGATCTCCCAACCCTCCCCTACACCACCGCTAGCGTCCCTTGCACCGTCCTCGACCTCACAACCCTCCCCCTACGCCACCTCCTCCTTCTCCCCTTGGTTCTCTGCATCATCTCCCTCTACCTCCTCCTCTCCTCACCTTGCTCCGCCCCCAGCCACCTCCTCCCCTTGCTCCGCCCCCACATCCTCCTCCTCATCCCCTTGATCCTTCGTCTTCGCCACCTCCACCACCTCCTCCCCTCACCTTGCTCCACCTTGTGCCTCCTCTTTCTCCTCCTCCCCTTGGTCTTCCGCTTCTTCCCCTTTCACCTCCTCCTCTCCTCACCTTGCTCTTCCCCCAGCCGCCTCCTACCCTTGCTCCTCTGCTAGCAACATGCTCATTCTCCCCTTCGTCCTCCGCCTCTTCCCCCTCCACCTCCTCCTCCCCTCACATTGATTTGCCCCAGCCGCCTCCTATCCTTGCTCCACCCCCAGTCGTCGCCTCCTCCTCCCCTTGCTCTGTCGCCTCCGCCCCTTGTCGCAGCTCGTAGACAATCCATGTCATGGCGTCCTCCGACCTCATCGATGCCTTCAGCTTCTTGATGAGGAATGACGCCGTCATCTTCACCGCCTCCAGAGCCATCTTTGTGGCCAAACATCCTGCTTCTAACCCCAGGGATCGCCAGCGACCTCGAAGGGAATATCTTGGTCGAACGAAGTCCCATCCCCTTCCATTCGTTGCTTGAGGAGAACAGATACACATCCTCCAGTCCGTGGAGGGAGACGACCGAGCACGGGAGGACCTTCAGCATGCGGACGAGGCACTGGAGAGGTGTTGCTCTTTGGATTGCTTGGGATGGAGGTGTAGCAACAAGAAGGTCGGCATTATTGGAGGGAAGAAGGGAAGAGATGGGAGGAGAGAGGGAAGGAGAGAGATTGCCCAAAAATCCACCATTGATTTTAATGTGATTTGGTTAACTCAACTTAAACCCATGCAAGTTGACTCAAGATGCGTCAGATTAACAACACGGAGGGGTAAGATGGAACATGTTTATGAGATCAGGAGGGAAATTAGGTTGTTTCAAAGGTCGAAAGGTAATCGACAAAATTTAGAGTGTTCCTGCGATAAAAATCCCATAATAATAAGTACAAATTTTTGACTTCTTCCGCGGGCTTCACTGCCACTCTTGCACACCCAGCTCATTGTTGCCCAAAAGTGACGCAATGTCGTCGGCCCTGGTGGTATTCCTCTCCCTCGTCTCAATAAGCACCGCCGCCGGTGCCGCCACAGTCCTCCCGCACTGTCCCCGACGACATCTACTGCGACAGCTGGCGCCTGTCCGTGGAGACGAACAACGCGGGGCCGTGGTCCTCCATCCCCCGCCGCTGCGCGCCCTTCGTGGTCTCCTACATGACCGGCCCGCGCTACCTCCCGACTCGGAGGCCGTCACCTCAGACGCCCTCGCCTTCGCCAGTAGCATCGCCGGAGGCGTGGGCCCGACGGACGCCTGGGTCTTCGACGTGGACGAGACGCTGCTCTCCAACCTCCCCTTCTACGAGGCGTACGGGTTCGGGGTGGAGTTCAACGAGACCCTGTGGGACGAATGGGTGGTTGAGGCGCGATTGCCAGCCCTCCCCGCGAGCCTCAGGTTGTACGAGGAGTTGAGGGGCTTGGGGTTCCGGGATGGTGCTGCTCACGGGGCGCGGGGAGCAGCAGAGGGCTCTCACCGAGCACAACCTCTTGATCGCCGGTTACACTTCCTGGGACAGGCTCATCTTGAGGTCGGTGCTCTCTCAATCCCTTCCCATTCCCCTTTCTCTTTGTTTCAGTATCTGTTTAGTTCAAATTTGATATGGCATATCTCGATTTGATTAAACAACGTCAGATTTCATCAACAATATTAAAGTCATATTAACTCTGCTTGGAATTCTGTAAAAAAATGTGTTTTTGTAACAAAATACGGTTCGGTAATGAACCATTTGGATCTACCAATGTGCACATGTTATGTTCTTGCTTCCATATATAGCACTGGCTGTTCTTCAAATGGAATATGATTATGTGTAAGGTCAAAAGACTCAAGAGAACTGCTTTGAATCTGGACTATGAACCTCCTCACCAACTGCCTTAACAGTGCGTTTGGTACGCAGAAGTAATGGAATCATTAAAAGAGGGCATACTTACTTTTCCTTGTTTGCTATTGACAACAAAGATAGTTCAGTGTCGTGTACATAATTAAATTGATTCTGTCCTGTGAAGAAGCTAACTGCTAGTACAGACCTAAGTGACAATATTTTAATGTCTATAACATAACATTGAGAAGGCATGTTCATGTAAATTTAAAGATGTCATAACTGGCCTATGAAGCTTCATACGAGGGCCAATTACTTGTAATGCCATGCTACAAGGCAAAGAACAAATAAAACAATCTAGAATGCACCTAAATGCAATTGATTTGTATACTATTTCCAATGTACTTTTTGATATCAAGAATATGAAGTTTTGTCTTGTTTTAACATGTCTTTCTGAAGTTCATTATGTTCTTAAACAATTGCAAAGGAAGATGTTGCCTTCAACACTACTATCTAGAAACAATCTGTCTATGTTCTTGCCCAGATCAACCCAATCTCATTCCTCTGTGACCCTCCAGATAAATATTAATTTGACATCATTACCTGAACTCATTCCCATCGAGAGGTTGGTAAAGGCAGTATTGGGGGGAAGCTATAGAATCTATAGTATAGAGGTTTAAAGGCTATTGCTGCTTGTCCTTGGTTACAAGGTTTAAAGTGCAGATATCGATATCGTTTCGCCGTATGAAATCCCGGAATTATGTCACAACTGATTAAAAATCAGATAATTTAAAGAAAAAAGTGTCTACTTGTTCCTAAATATAAATAACGCAATTCTACCATCACCTTACTTTTTGAGATCTAAGGGAAGTTGATATGTGATGAAATCATGTACTTTTATTATATCAGAAGTCCTTACTATCAACACATTGTATAAAAGTTCATTTATTAAAAGGATTTTTACCCAACAGACCCTATAAACGTTTTAAAATACCTCTACGACCTTCTGCACAACGTAATTACCCCATTGACCTTGTAAATTACCCAAGAAACCCCAAGGGCATAAAACATATTACCCGGAGGGTTCATGGGGTAAGAGTTGACAAGTTTACGGGGTCGAGGGGGAATTAGGTTGTTTCAAAGGTCGTGGAGGTGATTGGCAAAGTTTATAGGGTCTACCGGGTAAAAATCCCTTTATTAAAATTACATCCTACTAAGTTATTACATTATTTAGCCATAGCTGAATAGTTATAAAAGTGTAAGGTTACATCATGAAATTAAGAAAAAATAATATTCATCTAAAATTAAAGACAAAAGTAAGAAGAAGCAAGGATGAAATAATAGCTGTAGAGAGTATTATTATTATATGTGTTATGTACTGTTTAGTATTTCCGTATTGTTCTTTAGACTACTCTGTACTTTACCCATTAGGTCTCTCCCTATATAAGAGAGGCCAGGGTTCTCTTGAATAATCAGTTGCTTATTTTCTCCCAACATGGTGTCAGAGCCTAAACCCTAGGACCCATCCCACCACCCGCCCCCCCCACCCGCCGCTGCCCCTCCTCCCGTCGCTGCCCCTCCTCTCGCCGACTCCCTCCTCTCGCCGGCTCCCTCCCCTCTTGCAGGCCCCTCTCCTCTCGCCGGCCCCTCTCCGCTCGCTGGTTCCGTCTCTAGGCGGTCACCAGCCCGGCTCCCACGCCGTACCCTTGCCCGGCCACCACGACGTGCTCCAACCGCTAGTCCAGTCGTCGTCGCCAGTCGTGTCCTAGCCGCCACCGTGCCCTAGCCGTGCCCTAGCCGTGCCCTAGCTGCCGCCGTGCCCTAGGCGGTTATCGTTGTGCCTCCTGTCGACTTGATTGCAGCCCGCTCGTCCTCCGGATCTATGGATTTGGGTGCGTAACGTCTACATACGCACTCAAATCCTATGCAATCTCTGTAGACATTTGTCACTTTGTCTACAAACCCTAGTTCTTCTCTAGCGGCGATATGTCAGAATCCAAGGTGTATATGCCATCCATAGGCGCGTTCAAAGGTCCCGCGCCAGTAGTGAAGATGGATGGTTCAAACTACGAGCTCTGGACGACGCAGTTCATTTTTTTTGAACAAGAATAAGGGGGTGCACTCCCAAGATGGGAGCCACCACACCACAAATTTCATTGATATAGAAAAAGATACATCATCATCCGGATACCCAGAAGTTGTACAAAGCGTTACACTGCGCCACCACATTCTCATAGTAAAAGCGCTGCCCCTTGAGTATGACATCATTTCTACCAAGCCATATAGCCCAAAGTACCGCAAAGACTCTGGAGACATCACCGGTGGAGCCGACACCCACCGCCCGAATGGAGCCCCAAAAAAGATCCGCACAGGAGGACTGTACCCACGGCAACCCCAAGGACTCCCAGACGTCCACCGACAACCTGCAACCAAAGAAGATGTGATTCGCGTCCTCCACGCCATCAGTGCATCTGTCACAATGAACGTCCGTCATGCCCAACAACCTTCCCCTTCTGACCTTGTCACAAAGGACGACCCCGCCGCAGACACCAGAGGAACACCTTAACCCTGTTAGGAATCTTTGCCGCCCAAATAATCTTCAGGTCCACACCATGGCCTTAAATTTCGGCGAATGGGTCGAAATTCGGTTTCGTGGTGATACCGATATCGAAACCATGTATAATATCAGTTTCCAGGATTTCGGCCGAAATTTCGGTCGAATTTCGGTCCATTTCGGTACATTTCGGTCCATTTCGGTGGAAATTGTTCACAGATTTCCCGGATTTCGGTGGAATTTCGGTTCTTTTCGGTCCATTTCGACTGAAATTGTTCTAGGTCACCATATGTCATGCCTAGGCCACTTATTGATATTCATAGGCACTATTTGGCCACTAAATGAAATTTATAGGTCACTATTTCAACCACCATTGCAATATAAACCACTATTCCATCCACCATTTAATAAATAAGGCCATTAAGGATCCTCTTTAAACCCAATAAATATAATGTATATGTTCTCATTCCATCTCACAACTTCACAAGTCACAAGTCACAATCGAACTTAAAGTATTGGAGTGCCAAGTTTCCAAATTCCAAGCAAGGTAAGTATTTTACCATATTTTTTCATAACACATCTTTTTTTAACATACTTCGAGAGCCAAATATGTATTTTTTTCTTCTTTGAGTGCTAACTTCAGAGTTCAGAATCTTCATAGTTAGAAACTTTATATAACCATCTTGTTATCTTTTCCTAGCCCAACTTGACTGTAACTATTAGGTAGGGCCTTGCATATTAACAAACTTCAGAGTTCTTCTTTTCCTTGCATATCTTTTCCGGTCTTTCCTAGGCCCTACATATTAATACATTACATTGCATCATTTTAACTCACAAGACACTAGAAGTTTGTTCTTTTCTAGGACTCTCTTGTTACTTCTCTCTACTATAAGGAGTACGCGTGTCTGTACGTGTGGTAGGTTGTTAACAACCTTCCAAGTCTTTGACTGTAACTATTTTTCTACTATTAGGCTGGACGTAGGTTGCGCTTATGAATGCTACACAATTTCTTGGTGTTAATTAATTTGTTTGTGTCTCGTATAACATACATTTTACGATCACAAGCCATACTATGCATTTATTTTGGCATACATGTTAAAATATTCGTGTTTGTGTGTGTGTCTTATTTTATTTTTAAATAAAAGTATTATTATTCTTTTGAGAATTAACAGAAAAATTGAATGCCAAAATTTAGCTGTATACTGAAATATGAAATTTCACTCTGAACGGTCATCGATATGATGACCGAAATCATTATTTTAAGGCACTGAACATTATAACATCTTATTATAAGCAAAAAAACTTGTATTTATGTCTCTGTTATTGATTAAACAACATTAGAAATCTTAAAATTTTAAAAAATGAGTTTTTAAGTCCTTTTCCCAATTTCCGGCCATTTCACCGAAATTCCACCGAAATTCCTTTTTCGGGCTTACCTAAACGAAACCGAAATCCGACATTTGAGGCCTTGGTCCACACATAGGTCCTCGTCATGCTCCAACCCATCAGCACACAACCTCCGGTAAGCCTTCTTAACGGAGAACTTACCCTCCACCCACTCAAAACAGTCCGGCTCCCCCGACAACTCCCCGGCAGAGGGAATCTCCGAAAGCAACTGCAAAAAGTCCTGCATCCTCTGGTCAGACAAAACCGCAGTGAACCTCGGAGCCCAAGTACCAGAGTCCACCACCTCCGCCACCCGCGCCTCCTTGTCCACAGCCAACGCCATCAACCTAGGGAAACGGAGCCCCAATGGCCCCTCTCCCGTCCAGTCATCATGCCAAAATCTGAAGAGAAGCCCATCTCCCGGCCGCAGTCGAAGAAGAGGCCTCATAGCTGGCAGAACCGCCCGGACCCCACTCCACAGGGAAGACTCATGATGCCGCCTCGCCACCACCAACTCGCCCGAGACCAAGGCCTTAAATGTTGGTTTCGGTCACCATTTCGGTATCGACCAAAACAGAATTTCGATGGAATTTCGGTGGAATTTCGATCGAAATTCCGGTCATTTCGGTCATTTTTTGTACTAGGGCCCCCATATTTCGGTCATTTCGGTCATTTCGGTCGAATTTCGATTTCGACTGGATATCGATATTCGACAGAAATTCGACTGAATTTCGTTGAAATTTGAGGCCATGCCCGAGACCCCATAAATCTTCCTCAACAGCCGCACCACCAGTAAGTCCGACGGACCCCAGATGCGCACGACCCACTTCGCCAGCAATGCCCTGTTCATGCATTCCATTTCCCTGACCCCCAACCCGCCCTCGGAAACTGGTAGAGTAAGATCCGTCCAAGCCACCAGGTGCATCCCCTTCTTATCCTGCTTTCCACTAGACCAGAAGAAAGATCTCATCAAACCCTCCACCTTCTTTCTAACCCCAACATGCATCAAGCGGGTAGAGAAGAAGAAAATCGGAATCGCCGAAAGAACATGCTTGAGCAGGGTAAGCTTCCCGCCTTTGGACAAAGTGACAGCCTTCCACGTTCCACCCCTCCATCCGCTCCTCCAGCCTCCGAATAACACAGTCCCAGTCGGACTTCCTCAGTCTGCCGTCGACCAGAGGCAAACCCAAGTAGGAGATGGGTAATGTACCAAGGGGGCAGCCCGCCCACTTAGCTAACCGAATCCTCTCGTCCTCCTGCATCCCAAGAGTTACCAGAACAGACTTCTGCCTGTTGATCTGCAAGCCAGAAAGACATCCAAAAACGTCCACCAGGACAACCGCGTTGTGGTTCTGAGCCTCTGTCCCCCCTAAAAAAATCAGCGTGTCGTCCGCATATTGCAAAACCTGGACGGAGATGTCCCCCAAGGTGAACCCCTCACACCAACCTTCCTCCACCGCCCGCCGAAATAAAACCGCAAGACAATCCGCAACCAAAACAAACAAAAGGGGAGCAAGGGGCATCCCTGGCGCACCCCCTCTGCGGTTGGAACCAGCCTCCCTCCTGACTCCCATTAACCAGCACCGAGCAAGAGCACGTAGTGACACACCTCTTAACCCAGTCCACCCAAAGAGGAGGAATCCCCTTCTTCTCAGCGACGTCCACAGGAACTTCCAACTGACACAGTCATACGCATTCGCATAATCAATCTTCCAAATCGCACCCTTCTTCCTAGATCTCTTCCATTCACGGCAGACCTTCGACGCAGTCACAATACCATCTGCCATACACCGCCCAGGAATGAATGCGGACTGAGATGGAAGAACCACACTTGAGAGATCAGCTCTAAGCATGCTTGCTAAGACCTTGGCCACAATGAGATAGATGCCGTTAGATATCGATATAGGCCGATAGTCTCCAACACCCACTGGGGTCTCTTTCTTAGGCAACAGAAAATCAAGGCCCTGTTGACCTTCTCAAAGCCGCTGTTGCCAACCCTGAACTCATTCAGAACCTCCAAAATTTCTCCCTTCAACAGCTCCCAGAACTCCCTGTAGAAACATATAGAGAAACCATCCGGACCAGGAGCCCCATCCGCATTCAAATCCCAAACTGCCCGACGAACCTCTGCCTCCGAAAAGTCTGCCACCAACAATTCCGCCTGCTGACCAGTCAACGTCCCCGACCCCCGCCCGGTCCACCCCCAACCAGCCTCCCCCCTCACCCTCCTCGAGGCCCCCACAAAATGCTCCCGCAAAGCAACACCAATGCTCCTTTCCCCCGAAACCCTTCGGCCCCCCACCTCCATCTCATGCAAGAAGCTCCGCCTCCTCCGCCCCCAAGCAACCGAATGAAGAAGCGAGTGTTAGCATCACCCTCCCTCAACCACTTCTGGCGCGATCGCTGCCTCCAATGAACCTCATCTTTCCTGTCCTCGTGATATACCACCTCCAACCATGCAGCCCTCTCCTCCACCTCCTCCGGAGACAAACCCCGGACGTCATCCAGCCCATCCAGCCTGGTAATCCCCGCCACCGCCTCAGCCCGGGTGGCCCTCCTCCTACTGGCGACCTCTTTCCATACGACAACAATACCCTCCTGAGTGCGGCGAGCTTCGCCGCAAAGCGCGACACCGCCGAACCGGAAATGGAGAACGCCCGCCAATGCTCGGAAACCAGATCCCGAAAGCCCTCCTCCAACAGCCACTTCTTCTCAAACCGGAAAGAGAACCGAGCCACACGCTCCTCGCCGGAAAACCAAAGAACCGGGGTATGATCAGACAGTGTCCTCGGAAGAGCCCAAGCCCTCGCCAAAGGGAATAATTCTCCCGCCTCAACTGACACCAGGAACCTGTCGAGTCTGGACATGGACCTCGCATTCCTCCACGTGAACTTACACCCTGCCGCGTCCACCACCGACAAGCATAAAGAGCTGACCACCTGCCTCAAGTCCGCAGAACCAGCATCCAAGCCCCCGCCACCCCCCGGCCTGTCCTCCGGGAACAAGGTGACGTTCAGATCCCCACCAATAATCCATGCCCCATCCCCCACCTCAGGCGCTATATCGACCAAGTCAGTAGCCAATCTGCCATCCTCCTGACGGCACGGGCCGTAGACGTTAGTGATGAACAGGCAAAGACCATCCGCCCTACGACGAAGCCTCACCGACAAAGCAAAGCGGGAGGCGGAAGTCCCCAACAGGTCAAAAGAATCGGACTGCCAGCCTGTCAGAAGCCCCCCGGAGGCTCCCTCAGCCTCTTTCACCGCCACCTGAAAGATGTCCCCCCTACACACCTCCCTTCGTTGCTGATCATCCAACGACTGCAGCTTTGTCTCCTGAATAATAAAGATATCTGCCCCAGCCTCTCTTAGCAAATTATGCACCCCGAGCCTCTTGTCGGGCCGGCCCAAGCCCCTCACATTAATTGACAGCAGCTTCATTTATGTAACCGATCAACCATCTTCAAAGGAGGAATAACTCCCAACCGCCGCGCCATTCCCCGATCCAGAGCAACAAAGCGGTTCCTCACCTCAATGGGCGATGCAGTTCATGAGCCTAATGAAGTCAAAAGGTAAGAAGCACATTCTTACCGAGGATGAGCCAATAAAGAAGACAGGGATTTATGCCTCGTGGGAGGCTGATGATTCGTATGCCAAGGTTTGGCTGTCAGGCACACTGTCGATGGAGATTGCCAATGACGTCCTTCATCAGCCCACTGCTAAGGCAATGTGGGATATTCTGGCTGCAACATACTCACAAGTGCGGAATGAAACCAAGATGTTACAGCTCCAGCATGATATATTCACGATGAAGCAGAACGACAGACCACTTCACTCCTTGTACACGTCCCTGAGAGGGATGTTTGAGAAGCTATACAGTACCATTCCACTCACAGCAACCCCTGAGAAGCAGAAGACGTTTCGGAATGCCACCATGGTGGGCGTTCTACTTGCAGCCCTAGATCCTGAGTACGAGGCTGCCCGCTCTCAGATTTTGGCAGATGCAGTTATTCCTCCAATGGAGGATGTTTACCCGGAGGCTCAGTCGCATATCAGTGCCTTCCAACTCATCTACTCCACCCCCATCGGCGATGGCGGTATCGCGTGGGAGAGGTGGTCAGTCTTCTGGTCGTGGACATGATCGTGGAGGTGGTAGGGGTGGTCGCTTTCGTCACCCCTGTTCGTACTGTCACCGCACAGGCCAGTCGGAGGATACATGCTACTCTAAGCATGGGTTCCCAGCATCAGCGAGGGTAGCTGAGCATGTTCTGCCCCAGTTAGCATCCAATGCTGACAATCGTTTTGAGGAGCTCGTGGCACATCTACGTGATATTATGCCACAATCTGCTGCTGATTCTCCTGTTGGACCTTCTGATGTTGCTGCCTCTGCCTCTCCAGTTCCTCGGCTGTCGCTAGTACCTCAGGTAGTGCTACTGCATTTACCACTTGTCATGATATATCTGATTGGATTATAGATTCTGGTGCTACACATCACATCTGCCGAGATCGAGAGAGACTTGAGTCCTAGAGGGACATTCCCCATGGCCGTTCAGTACAGAATGCAGATGGTACTCATTCCCCCCTTGTGGGACAGGGGGAGGTCTTCCTATCTCCTTCTATGTGTCTACAGAATGTTCTACATGCTCCTCAGTTCTCCATGAATCTGTTGTCCATTAGTCAGATTACGAAGGATTTTGCACTGTCGTGCTATATTTGACCCCTTCTTCTTATTTTTCAGGACATACTAACGGGCAGGGTGATTGGCTGTGGCTCTGAGTAGAATGGTCTGTATCGCTTGGTCCGGAATTCTTATGCGGGTGTCTCTTCTTATTCCGCCGGACCAGTATCTCCGTACATCTGGCATCTTCGCTTTGGTCATCTCCTGCTCCAGAAAATGCGACATCTTCTGCCTCAGATCTCTCCCAGTTCTTCCTTTCACTGTGATGCGTGTCAGTTGGGAAAGCATCATAGGTCCAGCTTTCCTAGTCGTCAGAGTCGGAGCAGTAGCTCCCCGTTCGAGTTGTTGCATATTGATATTTGGGGTCCAAGTCGTGTTCCGATCATCAGGGACACATGTTCTATCTGGTTGTAGTGGATGATTTCTCTCGTGTATCTTGGGTCTTTCTTTTAAAGAATAAATCTGAAGCAGGAGATGTGATTAAAAATTTGATTAATGAAGTGCAGAATGTTTTTTCCACTACTGTCAAATATGTTCGTACCAGATAATGCTCTGGAATTCTGCACACGGTCTCTCTCTCAGTTTCTCTCCTCAAAGGGCATTATTCATCAAACTACTTGTCCTTACACATCTCAGCAGAATGGCGTGGCAGAAAGAAAGCATCGTCACCTTCTTGACATTACACGAACCCTTCTTATTCAGAGTTGTGCTCCTATATCTTTCTGGGGGGATGCTGTTCTAACTGCTTGTTACCTAGTCAATCGTATGCCGTCTTCTGTCCTAGGTGAGAATTCCTATGTCTATCCGTTTTCCTGATAGGGAATTATTCTCACTTACTCCTCGTCTATTCGGTACTGTTGCCTTTGTTCATCTTCTCACTCCAGGACTTGACAAACTCTCTCCTAGAGCTGTCAAGTGTGTCTTCGTTGGTTACTCTCGGACTTAGAAGGGCTATCGCTGTTATGACCCCATAAACAAGAAATACTTCGTCAGTGCTGATGTCACGTTCTTTGAGTCTGTTATGTATTTCTCTCCTGCAGGTGACAGGTTGGTACCATCCACTACCAATGACGATGTCTATGTTCCTCCACCTCCTACGTGGGGTTCACCTGAGTCTACTCCTGCACCAGTTACTACGTCATCTTCACCACCACCACCTCCGCCACCACCACCTCCACAACCTCCTATTCCACCTTTACCAAAATTTTATACACGTCGGTCAGGTCCTGCTCAGGCTACACGTCCGACATCCAGCACGCCTCAGGTATGTGTTGATGACATTACTACTGACGGGTCAGATATGGTACATGTGCAGGATTCTTTACTGCAGGAGGAGACTACACCATCCAGTTCAGTGGACGATGACCTAGATATTCCTACTGCTATTCGGAAGCAAACGAGGACGTGTGCTTCTTATCCCTTTGCTTCTCAGGTATCTTTTCATCACTTCACAGGCGATTTCCAGAGGTTTGCAGCAACTTTGTCATCCGTGGACATACCACGGACCTATCAGGAAGCTTTGAAGATTGATGTCTGGCGATTGGCTATGGAAGACAAGATGCGGGCCTTACAGTCTTGTGGCACATGGAGCTTGGTTACTGCTCCTCCCGATGCATCCATTGTTAGCTGTAAATGGGTATTCACAGTTAAATACTACGCAGTGGCAGTCTAGATCGCTACAAGGCTCGGTTGGTCGCTCGAGGCTTCACACAGACATATGGTGTGGACTATATGGATACATTTTCTTGGGTGGCTCGTCATTCTACACTTCGCATACTCTAATTAGTTGCAGTGGTACATGACTAGACTATATCTCAACTTGATGTCAAGAATGCTTTCTTGTATGGAGATCTGCAGGAGAAGTCTACATGCAGCTGCCACTAGAGGTTTACTGCTGAGGGGGAGAACCATAAGGTGTGTAGACGTCACAAGGCAATATATGGCCTTAAACAGAGCCCAAGGCGTGGTTCCAGAAACTTTCTCATCTGATTGAAAGACATGGGTTCAAGAGATCGAATGCAGACCACTCACTGTTTATTCAGAAGTCCTCAACAGGTACGGTTGTCATCATGGTCTATGTTGATGATATTCTGGTTACAGGAGATGATGTTTAGGGAATAGAGAGTGCAAAAGCGTTCCTAGGCCGTCAGTTCGTCACGAAGGACCTTGGAACCCTAAGATACTTTCTGGGGTTGGAATTTGCCAGGAATGCACAGGGTCTAGTGATAAGGTTTTAAAAAACGTGAGGCGTATCGAGGCGTTTTCTATCATTGCCTCGAGGCGTAAGCCTCGAGGCGTATCGAGGCGTAAGCCTCACTCATGAAAGAAATTTTTTTCATAAAATATTTTAATTAATCGTAGTTACAATTTTCAAGTTCTAGAAATTAAATAGTTATAATTAAATGCATAACTCCATGATATTTCAAGGCTAACATCATGGTTTAAACATCCAAGTTGTTATGTAACTCTCTCTTTTTAAACTCTAAATCTGTATGGAGTCAAGTAAATATGGATATGTAAGCATAATAATGGGTAACTCTCCACAAAATTTAAAGTTTTGAATAAAATTTAACTAAAGGGACTAGATATAACATACCATTTTCAAAATTAGGTGAGATATGTGTCATTCAATTGAGAAGGATAAGAGAGTAAGCAGTGAAATATGCGATCACTTTTTACTTTACCATAATGATTGGGGGATAAAATACTTGAATATTGCATGTTATGATCATCTTTGTTCATGCATGCTTTGATGTGTATAATTTAGTCCCGATTGAATAGAAGAAAAGATGAGACATGCTTACAAAAATACTTTTCAAAATTTAGGTCAAAGTAGGGGACTTGCATTCAAACATTTTAATAAAGAAAGCATTCATGCTTGATTCATACTAAAGAGTAGAGGCATTAGATTTTAAGGACTCAAGACTCAATTTTTTGTACATGTTGATTTATAAAAAACATGCATAACAAAGTAAAAAATAAGCTTAATATGTTAATAAATTAAAAAAATACATTTTAGTGAATCATGAGCTTAAAGACTTGAAAATACATGTCTAAGAAAGATGAAAAACTCACAATCAAAAAGAAAAGGAAAAAATATTGCAGAATAAACAAAAAAAAACAGCCCATTCATGAGGCTATAGCCTCGAGGCGCGCCTCATAAGCCTCGAGGCGCACGCCTCATTGAGGAGGAATGAGGCTATAGCCTCGAGGCGTTTTTCCTTGAAAAACGCCTCGAGGCGTACGCCTCAGCGCCTCGAGGCGCGTTTTTAAAAACAATGCTAGTGATGACCCAAAGGAAGTACATTACAGATTTCTTGACCGAAACATGCATAGCTGGATGCAGACCATCGAGTATTCCATGGATCCGAGCATGAAGCTGTATGATGATGACACTGCGGAAGTAAACAAGAGGAGATATAGATATGGTGGGTAAGCTCCTTTATATTACCATAACTCGACATGATATTGCCTTTGCAGTAAGCCGGGTGAGTCAATTTATGGAGCAGCCAAGGCAAGTTCATATGGACGCCATATACATGATACTGAGGTATCTGAAGTCTTCTCCAGGTTCAGGGTTGCTATTCCGAAAGGGCACATATCTATCTATTTCATCATGTGCAGATGCCGATTATGCAGGTTGCCCTAAGGATAGAAAGTCAACCTCAGGATTTGCCGTTTTTGTTTGGAGCTCTTTGGTCTCTTGGAAAAGCAAGAAACAAACCGTTGTGACAAGGTCCAGTACAGAATCTGAATATAGGGCCATGGCACAATCAAGCACGGAAATGATGTGGGTTCGATCTGTGCTAGAGGATCTACATGTAGCCGTACCTGTACCTATGCAACTTCTGTGTGACAATCAGGCAGCATTGTTATTGCCAACAATCCAGCATTCCATGAGAGAACAAAGCATATTGAAGTTGGACTGCCACTACACTAGAGACTTGATCCAGAGAGGCTGATTTCTACATCTCATGTGAGCTCAGGGATCAGACTGCTGATATATTCACCAAGCCATTGCTCAGAGGACCCTTCCAGAGATGTTCTTCCAAGCTGAGCATGATCGACATCTATGCTCCACCTTGGGGGGGAGTGTAGAGAGTATTATTATTATATGTGTTATGTATTGTTTAGTATTTCCGTATTGTTCTCTGGACTACTCTGTGCTTTACCCATTAGGTCTCTCCCTATATAAGAGAGGCCATGGTTCTCTTGAATAATCAATTGCTTATTTTCTCCCAACAATAGCAGCAATAAAAAGCTCTCTTCATAAAGTTGTAGCAGTCCTTGACATCTCTAAGTCTTAGGCATGTTGGTAATAGTGCTATGCCTCTATATTTCCTTATTGATCGATATTTCAAGAGTGTTTAATGTTTAATTTCTCCTATATCTTCGAAGTAACCAACACGCCTTAAGATATGCCACCGGCATCTGAGAAGGAGGCACTTCACCTGTATCGATGCCGACAAAGCTGGGGAAACAGCACGTGTCACCGATATGCCGTGACATCTCAATCTATGCATGGTTATTCGCTAAATACCAAATCTGCAAAGCAAAAAATGGAAACGAAGGAATATCAGAGCTTATATCGCATGTTTAGGAGATTGGTGGGGACTGCGAGCCAATTTTTGGGATGGAAAGGAGAATCTGAGAATGGTTTGTTGTGAATGAGGGATTCCAAATATGATGGAATTTTGTTTCCACTGGAATGGAAACTCCAGCCCTATTTTTGCATAACAAACAAGGGGAAGGAACAGACATAGTAATTTGGATTCCACTCATGTCTTTATTACTGCATACCAAACACAGCTTCAGGAGGCTCTACCCAAAAGTGGGAGAACTTTTGAAAGTGATTATTACAATTAAATTTAGTGATGTTCTATTGTGTAACTATATGACATCAATTTTATGAGATTCCTTAACTACAAATACACATCATTCATCTCCCTTTGTACCCGAGATTAAAATATGTAATTATTACGCTATTTATGGATCCCTATGTATGCTGATTATTCGAGTTCGACATATCTTTCTAAAGAATGGGAAAATCTTTCTTCTGTTACATGAATTAGAAATTTAGAAGGGAATCCACTGGCATGGGGGAGCAATAAATGCTCCATGTTTTTATTTTGTGATGCTCTCATTCCCATGTGTCTCTCTGCAGACCTCTCACCTTCTCCATCTCCCCCTTTTTAAATGCATTTCATTTATTTCTCGTGTATTATAAAAGTTTTCATTCTTTTTTCTCATTCATTTTATTTTTTAAAGACAATTCTTCACATCTAATCTTATAAATTGAATCTTATGATGCAAAAATAAAAAAAACCACGTTGGAAAATAAAGACATAAATTAGATGCTCTTTTTATCATGGTGATTTTCATATCAATCATCAATAACTATATATGAAATCAACAAATATGTAGAGGTTTATATTATGTTATGATTGTTCCACATTTCCTATTTATATAATGTACGTCTATGTAATTTACCCAAGGGTTTTCTCTCTATATAAGAGACCCGAGGGCTCTATGGAATAACACATCAGAGTATCCTTTTACTCTAACATGGTATCAGAGCCAAAACCCTAGCCTAGGGTTTTCTCCACCCGCCGCCCCCCCCCACCGCCGCCGCCGCCTCTCTCCAGCCGGGCCTCCTCCTCTCGCCGCCAGGCCCTACCGCGCCCCTCTCCAGTCACCGGGCGCCCCCTCCCGTCGCCCCTCTCCAGCCCCCCCCCCCTCTCCAGCCGTCGGGCCCCCCCCTCCCTCGCCGCCGCAGGGACCCTCCCGCCTCCCCTTGTCGTCGGGACCCCCCCCCTTGCCGTCGCCAGATCCCCGCCCGCCTCCCCTTGCCGTCGAGAACCTCCCCTTGCCGTCGAGGCTAAGTCCACTGCTGATGGGTTCAAGTACATAAGTCTACATATGCACTTGAATCCTAACGTGTCTGTGTAGACACTAGTTCTGTTGTCTCTCATCCCTTGGTCTTCCTCTCCGGCACTATGTCAGACAAAAGATTGATATGCCCGCCATAGGTGCCTTCAAAGGCTCGGCACCAATAGTCAAGATGGACGGGACAAACTACGAACTCTGGGCTATGCAGTTCCTGAGTCTTATGAAGTCGTGTGGTAAGAAACATATTCTTACCGAGGAGCTGGCAGAGAAGACGGGGATTTATGCCTCATGGGAGGCGGACGATGCGTATGCCAAAGTTGGCTGTCAG
The DNA here is from genome assembly GCA_037367405.1 of Ottelia alismoides. Taxonomy (NCBI): domain Eukaryota; kingdom Viridiplantae; phylum Streptophyta; class Magnoliopsida; order Alismatales; family Hydrocharitaceae; genus Ottelia; species Ottelia alismoides. The sequence goes on along the minus strand of JAZKJV010002551.1, from coordinate 1,321,611 downwards.
GGACGCTCACGATGGAGATAGCCAACGACGTCCTTCATCAACCCATCGCCAAGGCGATGTGGGATATTCTGGCCACTACATACTCTCAAGTGCGGAACGAGACGAAGATGCTGCAGTTGCAGCATGATATTTTTACCACGAAGCAAAATGGGAGGCCTCTTCATTCTCTGTACACGTCTCTTCGTGGAATATTCGAGAAGTTATATAGCACCATCCCGCTCACAGCAACACCAGAACAACAGAAGACGTTCCGCAACGCCACTATGGTAGGCGTATTGCTTGCTGCCCTGGACCCAGAGTACGAGGCATCACGCTCTCAGATCCTTGCCGATGCCACTATTCCACCGATGGTAGAAGTCTACCGGAGGCTCAGTCGTGTACCAGTTCCATCAAATACAGCGACTCCACCTCCCTCGGCAATGGCAGTCTCCAGAGGACGTGGTAGTTCGTCTTCATTTCGTGGCAGAGGAAGTGGTGGACGTGGCCGAGGAGGTCGTCTCCGTTCTACGTGCTCATTCTATCGTCGTACTGGTCATTCGGAGGATACATGCTATTCCAAGCATGGCTTTCCTCCTTCTGCATGTGTAGCTGATCATGTTCAGGGTCCACCAACATCTACTCCAGATCACAGGTTCGAGGAGCTAGTGGCACGACTTCGTGATATTATGCCACAATCATCTTCAGAGAGTGCTGATGCTTCTGACATTGCGGCTTCGGCGTCAGCTAGTACATCTGCTACTGCCAGTACCTCAGGTAGTACTTCAGTCTCCTGTCATAACCATGATCTCACAGGTTGGATTGTTGATTCTGGAGCCACCCATCATCTCTGTCGTGATAGAGATATCCTGCAGTCCTATAGAGCTGTTCAGCCTGGTCGCTCCGTACTCATTGCTGATGGCACTCATTCCCCTATTGTCGGTCAGGGGGAGACGGCTTTGCTGCCCTCTATGCACTTACAGAATGTTCTGCATGCACCATAGTTCTCTATGAATTTATTATCAATTAGTCAGATTACAAGAGAATTTATTATCAATTAGTCAGATTACAAGAGATTTTCACTGTCGTGCTATATTTGATCCATCTTCTATCATTTTCAGGACATACTAACGGGCAGGGTGATTGGCTGTGGCTCTGAGCACAATGGTCTCTATCGACTCGTACGAAACTCCTATGCTGGCGTCTCACTACATTCTCAGGGTTCCGTATCTCCATATACTTGGCATCTTCGATTTGGTCACCTGCCGCTACAGAAAATGTGTCACCTTCTGCCTCAGATCTCTCCGAATTCGTCATTTCGTTGTGAAGCGTGTCAGTTAGGGAAGCACCATCGGTCCAGCTTCCCCAGTCGTCAGGGTCGGAGCAGTCGCTCCCCATTTGAGTTATTTCATATAGATATTTGGGGTCCCAGTCGTGTCCCAGATCATCAGGGGCACAGGTTCTACCTAGTTGTAGTTGATGATTCTCTCGAGTGTCTTGGACTTTTCTTCTTAAAAATAAATCCGAAGCAGGAAGTGTTATTCAAAATCTTATCAATGAAGTTCAAAATGTTTTTTCATCTACTGTTAAGTATGTGCGTACTGACAATGCATTGGAATTCTGCACTCATTCCCTTGCTCGCTTCCTTTCCTCTAAGGGCATTATCCACCAAACCACATGTGCATACACATCTCAACAAAATGGTGTTGCAGAACGGAAGCATCGACACTTCTTGATATTGCTCGCACATTACTTATTCAGAGTTGTGCCCCATTAGCCTTTTGGGGGGATGCTATACTTACAGCATGCTATCTGGTCAATCGCATGCCTGCTACTGTTCTTGGGGAAAAGTCTCCTATCTCTGTTCTCTTTCCTGACAAGGATTTGTTTTCACTTACACCTCGGGTCTTTGGCACAGTTGCGTTTGTTCACCGGTTATCTCCAGGACTTGATAAGCTCTCTCCTAGAGCTATCAAGTGTGTTTTTGTGGGCTACTCGAGGACACAGAAAGGATATGTTGCTATGACCCTATTCATGACAAGTACTATGTGAGTGCTGATGTTACATTTTTCGAACCGGTCATGTACTTCTCCCCTGCAGGTGACAGATTGGTCTCCTCCATACCCACGGATACTAATGTATATGTGCCTCCACCTCCAAGCCTGGGTCAATTCGACTCCACTACACCACCACCACCACCACCACCTCCTCCGATTGTACCATTTCCTAAGTTCTATACAAGGCGGTCTGTCCCTGCTCAAGCTACATGCCAACCATCCAGCACGCCTCAGGTATGTTTTGATGTTATCACTAATGATGGGTTAGATAATGCACCAGTGCAGGGGCCTTTACTACAGGAGGAGGATCCGCCAGTCACCACAGTGATAGATGATCTTGATCGGCCTATCGCTCAAAGGAAGCAGAGAAGACAATGTGCATCATATCCTCTTGCGTCTCAAGTATCATTTCATCGTCTCAATGGGGATTTCCAAAGATTTGCAGCAGCTGTTTCGTCGGTTGAGATTCCATGGACCTATCAAGAAGCCATGAAGATTGATTGCTGGCGTCTAGCTATGGAAGAGGAGATGCGTGCCTTACAGTCTCGAAGGACTTGGTCTCTAGTCCCCATTCCTCCAGGTACCTCTGTGGTGAGCTGCAAGTGGCTGTTTACGGTGAAATATCATGCAGATGGGCGTCTCGACAGATACAAGGCCAGACTTGTTGCACGTGGATTTACCCAAACTTATGGGGTAGATTATTTGGACACTTTTTCACCAGTGGCTCGACACTCCACTCTTCACATCCTTCTATCTGTTGCTGTGGTACGTGACTGGACCATTTTTCAGCTTGATGTCAAGAATGCTTTCTTGTATGGTGATCTACAAGAGGAAGTCTACATGCTGCAGCCACCAGGTTTGCTGCTGAGGGGGAGACTCCAGATGGTGTGCAGACTTCATAAGGCTATCTATGGCCTTAAACATAGTCCCCGGGCATGGTTCCAGAAGCTTTCCCAGCTGATTGAACGACAGGGGTTTAAGAGATCAAATGCGGACCATTCACTGTTCATCCAGAAGGCCCCTAGAGGTACAGTTGTTGTCATGATATATGTTGATGACATTTTGGTTACAGGAGATGATGCTCAGGGAATTGAGATAACCAAATCCCTGTTGGGAAGTTAGTTTATTACGAAGGATCTAGGCACCATACGATATTTTCCGGGGATAGAGTTTGCAAGAAATGCACAAGGAATGGTAATGACTCAAAGAAAATATGTCACGGACTTGCTAGTTGAAACAGGAATGACTGGATGCAGACCGTCGAGCACGCCTATGGACCCAAGCATGAAGCTGTACGACAATGATACCGAAGAGGTGGACAGAAGAAGATACAGAGAGATGGTGGGTAAGCTCTTATACATTACTATAACTCGACCGGATATTGCCTTTGTAGTAAACCGGTGAGTCAATTTATGGAGTAGCCTAGGCAAGTTCATATGGATGCCTTGTATATGATATTGAGATATCTGAAGTCTTCCCCAGGGCACAGGGTTGCTATTCAGAAAAGATACAGATCTGTCTATTTCCGCTTGTGAAGATGCAGACTATGCATGATGTCCAAAGGATCGTAAATCTACTTCTGGATTTGCTATCATCATAGGAAGCTCTTTGGTTTCTTGGAAAAGCAAGAAACAGACTGTTGTGGCGAGATCCAGTGCTGAATCCGAGTACAGAGCCATGGCACAAGCAAGCGCAGAGATGATGTGGGTTAGAGCAGTCTTAGAAGATCTGAATGTAGATGTCTCCTTGCCTATGAATCTTCAATGTGACAATCAGGCAGCATCGTTTATTGCCAATAATCCAACGTTTCATGAGAGAACAAAGCACATCGAGGTGGATTGTCATTATACTAGAGACATGATCCAGAAGGCTTCATTTCCACTTCTCATGTCAGTTCAGAGGACCAGACTGCTGATATATTTACCAAGCCATTGCCTAGAGGACCTTTCCAGAGATGTTCTTCCAAGCTGAGCATGATTGATATCTATGCTCCATCTTGAGGGGGAGTGTAGAGGTTTATATTATGTTATGACTGTTCCGCATTTCCTATTTATATAATGTACGTCTATGTAATTTACCCAAGGGTTTTCTCTCTATATAAGAGACCCGAGGGCTCTATGGAATAACACACCAGAGTATCCTTTTACTCTAACAAAATAAGATTATACTTTTAAAATATGCCTAATTTATTATTATTAGGTGATATAAGTTAATTTGAGAGTATAGTCATAGCTCACCAGTATAAAAGATATATGATTTTTCTCTATAATTTTAATAAAGGGTGTCATGCATGTAATAATGGTCATCTTGTCTATAAAACATTTATATAGATCCATTGAGCGGATTATATCTATATATTTTTTTCCATTCATATTTCTCTTTCATAATAAATGTAAATAGATTTACAAAACTAATTTTGAAATCCAATCTTGTGGATTTGAAGTAGCCTATAAAATATTGTATTTTTTTAGAAGTGTGACATGATTGAAATAATCTCTGCAACCTTTTATTTTTAAAAAGTATGGCATGCACATATTTTGTTTTATTTTTTCTAGAATATTTACATGTAATAGAATTAGACAAATTTAATTGTATATCTTTATTTTAATAAAATTAAATTTAAATAAAACCATAATGCTAGAAAGTACTAATATGGTTGCTCCATTTTAAGTGTTATTGTAAACCGAATGAATTTTCGTTACTATTTCTCATCCATTGTAGATAGGGATTAAAGATCATTTTACCCATATATATATATAATTTTAAGAAAAAAAGGACATGCATATATCAAGTTTCATCTTTAACTCAGCCATGGTCGGTCCCAAGCCCGGGTAAATGAGGAGGGTTGCGTTAGGTAGCCAACAGCCCGCGTAAAACAGTCGGAGACAACTTCCTAAATAGTATTTTTTTTAAAATACTATTTAGGAAGTTGCCTCATAACAATCATATCTTTTCAACATGGATTTAAGCAAACATACAGATTTCGTTGGGGCGTTCCCTACTTGCGACGTGCTGCATCGCCCGAATGCAATGAAAAATGAGCAAGGGTCGCTACATCGCAGCCTGGATGTAGTTCAAAATTTGCAATGGCTCTCGCATGAGGAACGCATGCGGGTAAATAAGCTAGTTCCGTAGCATCACCGCCCGGATGCAGTCCAAAATTTGCAAGGATTCTTGCATAATGGACGCATGCGAGTAAAGAAGTTAGTCCAAAAGAGATTGCAAAGGAAGTTGCGGATTGATAGTTGGAATATTGGCACTTTAGCTGGAAAATTGATGGAGATAGTGGATACGATGGAAAGAATGAAGATTCATATACTACGTCTTCAAGAGACTGAATGGATTGGAGAGAAAGCAAGGGAGATGGAGAAGACGTGCTTTATGTTGGAATAAAAATTATTCATATGATAAAAGAGATCCCAGGGCTCTCTTATATAGGAGATGAGCCATGGGTTAATTACATAAGTGATACCCAAAGAAAACATAAACTATAAACATAATACGGTGAGATATAAACATCTCAACACTCCCCCTCAAGCTGGAGCATAAATATCAATCATGCTCATCTTGGAACAGCATCTCTGAAATGGACCTCTAGCCAGAGCCTTCATGAAGATATCTGCTGTCTGATCTCCTGTGGAAACATGAGAGGTGATATAAGACCTTTCTGAATCATGTCTCTAATGTAATGACAATCCACCTTGATATGCTTTGTCCGCTCATGAAACGCAGGGTTATTGGCAATAAATAAAGCTGTTTGATTATCACATAAAAGCTTCATAGGAAGAGAAACCTCAATAGTGAGGTCGGTTAATACTGATCTAACCACATCATCTTTGTACATCCTTGTGACATAGCCCTGTATTCAGATTCAGCACTAGATCTGGCCACCACTGTCTGCTTCTTGCTTTTCCACGAAACAAGAGAGCCTCCTACAAAGATAGCAAAACCAGAAGTAGACTTTTCTATATGTTAGAGATTACCGTATATTGTTGTTTCTTTATTTGTCTCTGTTTCCTTATGCACTGTTTCCTTATGTATCACTGTTTCCTTATGTATTGTTTCCCTATGTAACCCCACATGGGTATTTATGTAAGTTCTCCTCTGAGCACCCTAGGGTTTAGTCCTATATAAGGACCGCTAGACCTCACAGAATAAACACACAATATTCTTCTCTTCTTTTCTCCACATGGTATCAGAGCGGTGGTCCTAAACCGATGTTCTGATCTAATATTCCTCCGCCACCGCCCGCCCCTTCTCCCTCCCTCCCCTTCCCTCCACGACGCCCAGTGGGAGCCCCGCGCTAGGCGTGCGCCCCCGCGTCCTGGGCCCCTCGCCTTAGGCCCCCTGCGCTCCCCCCTGCGCTCCTCTGTGCCCCTCGCGCCCCTCGCGTCCCTCCACCCCCTGCGATCTGTCGTAACCTTCATGTGGCCCTAGGCTTCTATTCGGTTTAGGGTGTTGAGCCTCCACAACTCTCAAAAAATGTGCAACTAAGGCGGTTCTACGGATCAACTACAACTTCATCTAGGTCACTTTTTCTTGACCTAGAGATGCTATCATGACGTCCACCGAGACCAAGCCTATGTATCCTCCTTCTTCTTTAATGGTACAAGGCACATCTATCAAGTTGAAAGGCTCCAAAAACTATGTTCTATGGTCTCGATCCTTCAAGATATTTATTGGTGGCCAACGAAAGAGTGCCATCCTCACGAAGACTCCTCCTGCTACCACTGATGCAGATTATGAAGCCTGGTTTGTCGACAATTGCCAGGTAATTACTTGGATGGCAAATAGTGTAGATCCAAATATTGCTGCAAATCTCTTATATAAAGATACTGCTAAAGCCATGTGGGAAAATCTTGAGCACACATATTCCCAGAAAACAACCAAGTCTCGTCTTTCTGATATATACACAAGAATCTGGTCTACTAATCAAGAAGAGACCAGTCTAACTGAATACTATCGGACACTTACAAGCCTGTTTGAAGAACTTCTTATCTTTCAACCTGCATGCTGTGATAAACAAATAGGCGAACGTGCTGAGTGGCAGGTCTACATGTTCCTCTCAGGGCTTCACCCGAAGTACAAAATTGCAAAAGATCAATTTCTTATGGCAGATAAATTTCCTATGATCGAAACCATATTCGGTTGACTACAGGAACTGGAGGCTCCAGTTCAAAATTCTCTGGTTCATTCTTCTACAGAGACAACAACCCACTATTCATCTGGGTACAGAGGATGACAGCCTTAGTCTGGAGGCTGAGGTCGTGGCTGCGGACGTGACTTAGGTCGTGGACGTGACCTTGGACGAGGTCGTGGTCGTGATTCCTCTACTGGTCGTTATCCTGTATGCGTACACTGTGGTCGCATGAATCATCCTTCTGAGCGGTGCTGGGCAACATTTGGCAAGCAACCAAGTGCTCATAACACTTATGACGACGAATCACATGATACGGACAATGATACAACTACTCAGAGTACAGATGGACAACAGACTCCATTCACTGCTTCTGAATATACTCGTCTGCGGCAACTTCTCAATGATTCGGCTCCCTCAACCAAAGACACGACCGCATCTGCTGCTACTGCTAGCCTTGCCACTACCTCAGGTACAGTAGCCGACTCAGTCTCTGTTACCAAACATGCTTGGATTATTGATTCTGGTGCTTCCACTCATCTTAACGGGAGATGCAAGTCTACTCACCTCATCTCAACGCTCTACCACTGTAAAGAGCGTTCGTGTTGCCAATGGGGATCATTCTCCCGTTACTACTATTGGAACTATTGACTTCTCCAACAAACTTTCGACTGACAGATGTGCATTGTGCTCCTGCTTTCCCACTCAGTCTTTTATCTGTTCAGAAGCTATGTCGTGAGCTACATTGTCGTGTTATTTTTGATGAATTCTGCTGCTATTTTCAGGACATCCGGACGGGGCAAATTTTTGATGGGGGATATAAGAGAAATGGCCTATATTACCTTAACATCCCGTCTACTTCCAACTTTGCTGGCGCTACCTCCATCTCTCAAAATCCCCTTCTATGGCATCTTCGTCTGGGACATCCTTCTGCCAAAGCTCTCTCTATGATGTTCCCTGAACTATCAATGCTAAAACCCTTTGAGTGTGAAGCATGTCAGTTCGGAAAACATCATAGAGTTTCCTTTCCTGCTAGAACTGAGCCTCGTCATACTACTCCTTTCTTCCTAATTCATTGTGATATTTGGGGACCCTGTCCGGTTCGAACTATTAGTGGTCATAAGTACTTTGCTGTTTTTGTGGATGACTACAGTCGCTTATCTTGGGTTTTCTTGTTAAAAGAACGTTCAGAAGTTAATATCGTTGTCAAGAACTTCTTTCATTATGTCAAAATTTTTTTCTCCGCTACTATTAAAATCTTTCGATCTGATAATGTTCTGGAATTTACTCAGAATGACTTGACAACCTTTTTTGCCTCCCAGGGTACCATACATCAAACTTCTTGTCCATATACATCCCAAGAAAATGGGGTTGCTGAAAGAAAACTAAGACACCTTCTTGATATTGCTCGATTCTTACTCACCCATATGAGTGTTCCCAAGATATATTGGGGCAATGCTATTCTTACTGCTGTTCATCTTATAAACAGGGTCCCCTCTGTTTCTCTACATGGCTCCACTCCTTTCAACTTGCTATATCCCAAGGAGAAACCTTTCCCTCTGCCCCTACGAATTTTTGGATGCACAACCTTTGTTCATAATTTCCATACCACTGCCAAATTATCTGCTCGCGCTATTAAATGTGTTTTTCTAGGGTATTCTCAAACTCAAAAAGGATACATATATTATGATCTTACATGACATCGTTATTACGTTTCTCTTGATATCTCCTTCTTTGAACATAACAGCTTCTTTACTCAGACAGTGTCCGATATTCCTCTCCAGTTTCCTCCTCCACCAATTGTGTATAAAAGAAGAGTTGTATCTAATCCTGTTCGTGTTCCTTTACCTATTCCACTGTTGCAGGAAACTGTGCCATCCTCGAGTGCTCCCACCAATACTACCCCGGATAGTCCTCTGGAGCTTCCGATCACTCTACGCAGAACAAAGAGGCAATGTACACTTCATCCAATATCTCATTTCAACTCTACTAATGGGTTATCTTGCTCTGACAAAAGATATGCAGATGCTATAATGGTTATTTATGTTCCCAAAGATCATCATAGTGCACTACAAGATGAGGGATGGAGAATGGCAATGAATGAAGAAATGGAAGCATTACAGTCTAGAAAAACATGGGACCTTGTCAAATGCCCTCCTGGATGTAAACCAGTTGCATGTGCTGGATCTTCACTACAAAGCAGTCCCCTGACGGTTCTATTGATCATTTAAAGGCAAGACTTGTAGCAAAAGGCTTTACTCAAACATACGGGGTAGACTACTTCGAAACATTCTCCCCTGTGGCTAGAATGGGATCCATACGAACTATCATCTTTGTGGCTGTGAACAAAGGATGGCCTATATTTCAGTTAGATGTCAAGAATGCATTTCTATATGGAGAGCTTGACGAAGAAGTCTACATGATACAACCCCCAGGTTACGAAGTCGAGGGGGAGTATGTATGCCGACTTCACAAAGCCATCTACGGACTAAAGCAAAGTCCAAGAGCTTGGTTTGATAGATTGAGTACAGAAATTGGCACCATGGGCTTCCAGAGGACTACGTCTGACTATTCGGTTTTTGTCAGGAAACGACAGACTGGTACTGTAATTCTTGCTGTATATGTAGATGATATGATTATTACTAGAGATGATGACTAAGGGATACTAGAAATCAAGGCTTTCTTGCAAAAAGTATTCGTCACCAAGGATCTTGGACAACTTCGCTATATTCTAGGCATAGAAGCTCTACGTACTAAGAAAGGCTTACATATGTCGCAGAGGAAATACTACCTTGATATACTGTAAAGCCTTGAACTTGGCATATCTCGGATCCTATATAATAAGATCCGGCTCGTCAAGAGGAAACCAGTGGAATTTGTTTCGTGTGAATCGGACTTCGTTTCGATTAGTTATGAATTTTGGAAGAAAGAGAAGTAAAGAAGGCTAAGATGCCATTAACCCATAATGACTGTCATTAAGACTAATTAAACATGATTAAAGAAATTAATGACGATTGAAAACCGCTAATGATCATTAGTAAACACTAATCAATAGTTAATAAAATATAAGCGTAAGCCGCGAAAGTTAAATCGCGATTAGTGAAAGTTAATCACGATTAGTGTTAATTAAGCGTCATTAGCGAATCTAGAATCCTCTAGAATGTTCTAACTTAAGCTCCAAATTTGGGATAAGTTTTGGCTAACAACATGGGCCAAAACCATGGGCCGCTAAACCATGGTTAAGGTCTAAACCATGGTTTTCTAACTATGATTAGTGGTTTTCTGGGGCCTATAAATAGACCCCCCTACACATTCATTCTCTACGACTACCACCCCAAGGGCTATGGTCGAGAGGTCGGGAGGAGGAGTGGGAGGCGAGGGAGGAGCGCTAGCGAAGCGCTGCCGGGAGAACGAGGAGGAGAAAGGTATGATCCTCTCTTAGTTTGCTTCGTAAGCTAGGCTTTCAATTCATACTCTTGTTCTTCCAAGTTTTGTTCGTGATTCATCTTTCTTTCCGATTCGCTTTCCTGTTGTGGTTCGAGGAGAAATCTGTGTAACACCCTACTTAGGTGCGGGCGGCTATGCACGTCAGTGACCCTATGATTCGTCACACGTTCACTTATCTAAGATGCGTGGTGTCTACCGATTCTCCATCGTTTATGTTTCTATTCTTCGTATTATGCTTTTATAGTTATTTTGATGGAGAAATCTGTGTAATACCCTACTTAGGTGCGGGCGGCTATGCACGTCAGTGACCCTGTGATTCGTCACAAGTTCACTCACCTAAGATGTGTGGTGTCTACTGGTTCTTCATCTCTTGTTGTAGAGTATATTCTTTCAGTTTCGTTGTTATTTTCCTCTCGATTGATTTTATAGAGGAAACTCTTTTCACTTTTATTTTGAAATATGTCCCGATATAAGGGGAAATTCTACCGAAATTTTCCGAGAAGTATGTCCCGATACAAGGGGAAACTCTGTCGAAATTTTAAGAGAAAATATGTTCTTGACATTCTTCGTGTTCTTCATTCGTTCTTCACGTTCTTGACATTTCTTAGCATTTTTGTTGGAGTAATCGATACTCTGATGTGTTATTCCATAGAGCACTCGGGTCTCTTATATAGGGAGAAAACCCTTGGGTAAATTACAGAGTCTTACAAAATATAAATAGAAATTACGGAACAATAAAACGTAACATATATAAGTCTCTACACTCCCCCTCAAGATGGAGCATAGATATCTATCATGCTCAGCTTGGAAGAACATCTCTGGAAAGGTCCTCTGAGCAATGGCTTGGTGAATATGTCAGCAGTCTGGTCCTCTGAACTGACATGAGAAGTGGAAATGAAGCCCTTCTGAATCATGTCCCTAGTATAATGACAATCCACCTCGATGTGCTTTGTTCTCTCATGAAAAGCTGGATTGTTGGCAATAAACAATGCTGCCTGATTGTCACATTGAAGATTCATAGGCAAGGGGACATCTACATTCAAATCTTCTAAGACTGCTTTAACCCACATCATTTCTGTGCTTGCTTGTGCCATGGCTCTGTATTCGGATTCAGCACTGGATCTCGCCACAACAGTCTGTTTCTTGTTTTTCCAAGAAACTAAAGAGCTTCCTATGAAGATAGCAAATCCAGAAGTAGATTTACGATCCCTTGGACATCCTGCATAATCTGCACCTGCACAAGCTGAAATAGACAGATCTGTATCTTTCTTGAATAGCAACCCTGTGCCTGGAGAAGACTTCAGATATCTCAATATCATATACAAGGCATCCATATGAACTTGCCTCGGCTGCTCCATAAATTGACTCACCCGGTTACTGCAAAGGCAATATCCGGTCGAGTTATAGTAATGTATAAGAGCTTACCCACCATCTCTCTGTACCTTCTTTTGTCCACCTCCTCGGTATCATCGTCGTACAGCTTCATGCTTGGGTCCATAGGTGTACTTGAAGGTCTGCATCCAGTCATTCCTGTTTCAACTAGCAAGTCTGTGACATATTTTCTTTGAGTCATCACCATTCCTTGTGCATTTCTTGCAAACTATATCCCCAGAAAATATCGTATCGTGCCCAGATCCTTCGTAATGAACTGGCTTCCCAACAGGGACTTGGTTATCTCAATCCCCTGAGCATCATCTCCTGTAACCAAGATGTCATCAACATATATCATAACAACAACTGTACCTCTAGGGGTCTTCTGGACGAACAGTGAATGGTCCGCATTTGATCTCCTGAACCCCTGTCGTTCAATTAGCTGGGAAAGCTTCTGGAACCATGCTCGGGGACTCTGTTTGAGGCCATAGATAGCCTTATGAAGTCTGCACACCATCTGAGTCTCCCCCTCAGCAGCAAACCCTGGTGGCTGCTGCATGTAGACTTCCTCCTGTAGGTCACCATACAAGAAAGCATTCTTGACATCAAGTTGGAAAATGGTCCAGTTACGTACCACAGCAACAGATAGGAGGATGCGAAGAGTGGAGTGTCTCGCCACTGGTGAAAAAGTATCCAAATAATCTACCCCATACGTCTGGGTAAATCCTTGTGCTACAAGTCTGGCCTTGTATCTGTCGATACGTCCATCCGCATGATATTTCACCGTAAACACCCACTTGCAACTCACCACGAAGGCACCTGGAGGAATGGGGACAAGAGACCAAGTCCCTCTTGATTGCAAGGCACGCATCTCCTCATCCATGGCTAGACGCCAGCAATCAATCTTCATGGCATCCTGACATGTCCGTGGAATCTCAACTGACGAGACAACAGCTGCAAACTTCTGGAAATCCCCATTGAGACGATGAAATGAGACTTGAGAGGCAAGAGGATATGAAGCACACTGTCTTCGCTGCTTCCTGTAAGTAATGGGCCGATCCAAATCATCCATCACATTGTTGAGCGGTTGATCCTCCTCCTGTAGTAAAGGCTCCTGCACAGGTGCATTGTCTAACCCATCATTAGTGTTAACATCAGAACATACCTGAGGCGTGTTGGATGGTTGACATGTAGCTTGAGCAGGCCCTGGCCGCCTTGTATAGAACTTAGTAAAAGGTACAACTGGAGGTGGTGGCGGGGGTGGTGGTGGTGGTGGTGGTGGTGGTGGATGTGGTGGTGGAGTAGAGGATTGACCCAGGCTTGGAGGTGGAGGCACATAGACATTGGAATCTGTGGATGTGGAGGAGACCAATCTGTCACCTGCAGGGGAGAAGTACATGACAGGTTCGAAAAATGTAACATCTGCACTCACATAGTACTTGTCATGAACAGGGTCATAGCAACAGTATCCTTTCTGTGTCCTGGAGTAGCCCACAAAAACACACTTGATAGCCCTAGGAGATAGCTTATCAAGCCCTGGAGATAAGCGGTGGACAAACGCAACAGTTCCAAAGACCCGAGGTGTAAGTGTAAACAAATCTTTGTCGGGAAAAAGAACAGAGATTGGAGACTTTTCCCCAAGAACAGTCGTAGGCATGCGGTTGACAAAATAGCATGCTGTAAGTATAGCATCCCCCCAAAAGGATAATGGAGCACAACTCTGAATAAGTAATGTGCGAGCAATATCAAGGAAATGTCGATGCTTCCGTTCTGCAACCCCATTTTGTTGAGATGTGTAAGCACATGTGGTTTGGTGGATAATGCCTTTAGAAGAAAGGAAGCGAGCAAGTGAACGAGTGCAGAACTCCAATGCATTGTCAGTACGCACATACTTAACAGTAGAAAAAACATTTTGAACTTCATTGATAAGATTTTGAATAACACTTCCTGCTTCTGATTTATTTTTAAGAAGGAAAGTCCAGGACACTCTAGAAAAATCATCAACCACAACTAAATAGAACCTGTGCCCCTGATGATCTGGGACACGACTTGGACCCCAAATATCTATGTGAAATAACTCAAATGGGGAGCGACTGCTCCGACTTTGACGACTGGGGAAGCTAGACCGATGGTGCTTCCCTAACTGACATGCTTCACAACGAAAAGACGAACTCGGAGGGATCTGAGGCAGGAGGTGACGCATTTTCTGTAGCGGCAGGTGACCAAACCGAAGATGCCAGGTATACGGAGATACGGAGCCCTGGGAATGGAGTGAGACGCCAGCGTAAGAGTTTCGGACGAGACGATAGAGGCCATTGTGCTCAGAGCCACAACCAATCACCCTGCCCGTTAGTATGTCCTGAAAAATAACAGATGATGGGTCAAAAATAGCACGACAGTGCAAATCACGTGTAATCTGACTAATGGTTAAGAGATTCATAGAGAATTCTGGTGCATGTAGAACATTCTGTAAGTGCATAGAGGGCAGCACAACCGTCTCCCCCTGACCGATGATAGGGGAATGAGTGCCATCCGCAATGAGTACAGAACGACCAGGCTGAACAGCTCTGTAGGACTGCAGAATATCTTTCTCACGGCAGAGATGATGGGTGGCTCCAGAATCGACAATCCATCCTGTGAGATCATGATTATGATATGAGACTGAAGGACTACCTGAGGCACTGGCTGAAGCAGATGTACTAGCTGACGCCGAGGCCGCAACATCAGAAGCTTCAGCACCCTCTGACGATGACTGTGGCATGATATCCCGAAGCCGTGCCACTAGCTCCTCGAACCTGTGATCTGGAGTAGATGCCGGTGGACCCTGAACATGATCAGCGACACGTGCAGAAGGGGGGAAGCCATGCTTGGAATAGCATGTTTCTTCCGAATGACCAGTACGACGACAGAATGAGCACGTAGAGCGTATGCGACCTCCGTAGCCACGTCCACCACTTCCTCTGCCACGAAATGAAGACGAACCACCTCGCCCTTTGGAAACTGCCATTGCCGACGGAGGTGCAGTCGCTGTATTCGATGGAACAGGTACACGACTGAGCCTCCTGTATACTTCTTCCATCGGTGGGATGGTGGCATCTGCAAGGATCTGAGAGCGTGCTGCCTCGTACTCAGGGTCAAGGGCAGCAAGTAATACGCCAACCATAGTGGCGTTGCGGAACGTCTTCTGCTGTTCCGGCGTGGTTGTGAGCGGGATGGTGCTATAGAGCTTCTCGAACATGCCACGAAGAGACGTGTACAGGGAATGAAGAGGCCTCCCATTTTGCTTCGTGGTAAAGATATCATGCTGCAACTGTAGCATCTTTGTCTCGTTGCGTACCTGAGAGTACGTCGTGGCCAAAATATCCCACATCGCCTTGGCGGTGGGCTGATGGAGGACATCATTCGCTATCTCCGTCGTGAGCGTTCCTGACAGCCAAACTTTGGCATACGCGTCATCAACCTCCCATGAGGCATATATTCCTGTCTTCTCCGGCGGTTCATCCTCGGTAAGAATATGCTTCTTACCACATGACTTCATAAGACTGAGGAACTGCATAGCCCACAGTTCGTAGTTCGTCCCGTCAATTTTGACGATTGGTGCCGAACCTTTAAAGGCACCTATGGCGGGCATATCGACCTTTTGTTCTGACATACTGCCGGAGAAGAACAACTAGAGATGATAGACCAAGAAAGTGTTGTCTACCACGACCTTTGTGGATTCAAGTGCATATGTAGACGTTATGCACTTGAACCCAACATCAATCCGAGACCGACCGAAGGAGATGCGCCCCGATGGAGAGTAGAGGCTGTGGAAGCCTCTACCGAAGAGAGAGACGACGGCTGGGGGGGTCCCGGCGGCGGGGCGGCGGGGCTGGGGTCCCGGCGGCGGCTGGGGGTCGGGGACGGCGAGGGGGAACCGGCGGGAGTGCTAGGAGCCCCGCTGGAAGGCTGGAAGGGGCCGGCTGGAGTGGCTGGAAGGGGCCGGCGACGGGCTGGGGGGTCGGCGGCGGGCTTGGGGGGGGGGCGGGTGGAGAGAACAAAACCCTAGGGTTAGGGTTTTGGCTCTGATACCATGTTGGAGTAATCGATACTCTGATGTGTTATTCCATAGAACCCTCGGGTCTCTTATATAGGGAGAAAACCCTTGGGTAAATTACAGAGTCTTACAAAATATAAATAGAAATTACGGAACGATAAAACGTAACATATATAAGTCTCTACAGTTTTGATACGAAAATGAAATTCGATCTTTTCAGGAGCTTTAAAATAGCCTTTCTAAAAACGAAAAATGATAAAACCTTGCATACACGAGAGAGAGCTCGATTAGGTAACGAAATCCTTCCTTTTGCTGTTGGGTTTTCATAAGAAATTATTGAAATTCTTGATTTTGTGTTCTTTGCTACGAAGAACTCTATTGGCTATTTTTGAAAAAGTCTGAAGAATTGCTTTGTGATTCCCACTAAAATAAGGTTTACGCATCAAATTGATGCGTTGGCTCTGAAAGTTAGGGTTTGGGAGTTAAAATAGGCATAAATACGAGTATATACATGGTTATGAATAATATATATGTGAGTATATACTAAGTGTTGTTAATTATGCAAATTGAAGACTTAACGAAAGAATTACATCATGGGAATTGATGTCGTTTGAGTTAGATCCTGAAAAGGATCGTGTGTCACGTTAAGGATGATTAGGAGTAAAACTACAGGTCGGGCATGCAACCTGTAGGTTTGTCGGAAGGAACCCGTATTGGCGTTTCCCTACCTAGGTAGTACACGGTTGCCCTGTTATGATAAGTGCGCACGAAATGAATGTTTCGCAACGCGTGGTATCGGGAGCCAATATCGTCGGGTTGAACAACGGAAGATGTGGTCGTGCCATGTGGAGGCACGGGTGGTTCAATAGCGGCTGGGTCACGATAACATGTATTTAAAGCTGCTAGGTTATATGATTAGATGTTAACCTGAGATTTTAAGCAACCGAGTCATCGAGGACGGTGTGCTCATTTGATTTTCCAGGCTGAGGGTTGAGACCCTGTTTAATAAAAGAAAAGGAAATTGTCAGGGTAGTATTGGGGGATTGGTTGGGGTGACGTGCGACGACATAAGCTTACCCAGATCAACACAATCTCCAATCCCGAAGTGTCCACAGCTTCGGAGTCCAAGAATGATGGGGTTCCCCTGAACTAATCCTTGATGTGGAATAAAAAGGAATATGACTTAAATTAATGAGAAGGAATAAAATTTGTGATATCAAGTTTTGAAAAAAATTACACAATTTGTTTGCTTTTCTCTTCTTCGTTACTTAGCATTCGCTAAATTTTATCCTATGATTTATGGAAAACCCAACAGGTATCGGTGAGCCATCGCAAGGACTTTAAAAATTCATCCAGCTTACATACTAGACATCCATCCAGCCACAGTAGCTTTACTTTTTAAGGTAGTAATCTTTTGTATATTTTCTTTTCAAGCTGATGTAAATGTAAATGGTTATAGTGGGACAGTGTATCATCTGAACTTTATTTTGTGAATGGAAAGGTGTTGTTGAAATACTTTCTTCTGAGTATTTTATTTGCAGTCTATTTCTGAATGTTAGTTGTGATTGCTGAATAAATTATTTATGAGTAACCAGATCCGGATATAGGAGGATCCGACGACCCGGAAAACGGGGTCGCGACAGATTGGTATCAGAGCCTGGTTACTCCAATAATTTATTTAGTAATTAATAACTATGAGCGGTATTCAGAAACTAAGGTTGTATTAAGATTCTTTGATCTTAATAAATGACTGCAGTACCATTCACAAGTCATTGTTTCTTATGTACATCATGCTAAGACATATAGGATCTGACCTTTGACCTTGACTCATCCCAGGATCATGGCAGACCAAGAAGTGTCTGCACAATTGGCGGCTATGATGGCAATGCTCCAAGACATGGGGCAAAGGCAACAAGCATTGGAGGAGAGGTTCAATGCACAGGCTGAGAGACCCGAGGCATCTAAGCCTGCGGATGCCAGGATTGAAGGTTCTGTCCATCTTTCTGAGGAAGAATCTAGTTAACATCCTTCAACTGAGTCTGCTCCTACCCCAACTGAAGGAGTAATGGAGAAGGCCCTTCTTAGACACCAAACATTACTAGATAATTACCGAAAGGGAAAAATTCCTCGATTCAAAGGTGTAGAGACATCTGCCGAGGCTGAGTTATGGCTCGATGACGTTACTAGGATGTTGAGGATAATCCATGCACCAGTTGACACCTCGGTGCACTTTGCTGATTACTCCCTAGCAGATTATGCACGGCAATGGTGGAGAGCAATTTTCAAGAAGTTAGCAGATCCTGTTCCATGGGATATCTTCGAAGAGAGGTTCCGAGCTCACTTCTGTCCCTCTCATTGGGAAGAATTAAAGAGGAGAGAGTTGGCTTCTCTGAATCAGGGTTCTAAGACTGTACGAGATTATCATATCCACTTTACTGAGCTACTACAGTACTCACCAGCTCTAGAAGCTTCACCACAAGAGTGTCTTACCAAATTTGTTAGCGGTCTTTAGGGAGATCTATGAGAAAAGCTTGTTGGTTTTAGAGCCACAACCGTAGATGAAGCAATGGACATCGCCTCTCGTATTGAGATGGAGAGGGATAAAAACCACCAAAGAAGAAGTTTCCACTTTAATGGTGGACCATCCAAAAGCAAGGCACATTATAATCATAAAGATCGTCGCTATCATCCAGCCGGTTCCAATATAAGCTCACCACAGACCTTGGGTCAGGAATTATCAGGAAGAAGGGGTTTCTCTAGACCTCCACTATATCCTCGCGACTCGGCAGCAGGAGCTAGCACCTCTGTGGCTGGATCTTCAGCTCAAACAGGAGCACGTGTGTGTTTTTACTGTCATCAGGAAGGCCACATCAAGAAAGATTGTCCGAAGTTAAGAGGATCGGGTTTAAATCAACCCCAATTAACAGTATAACATCCACCTCGAGCAATGAAGCAACACACGGAGGAAGACATGGTAGAGGTCGGGGCTCACAAGGAGCGTCTCCTACACAACAACCACCACAAAGTGTTGCGGGTTCTAGCTTGCCTATTCCTAATGGCCAGCTCAATGCAATTACTGAAGAACAAGCCTACAATTCAGGCACAGTCGTACGAAGTACCGTTACTATTCATGGCTTTTCAGTACATACCTTATTTGATTCTGGTGCTTCACATTCATTTATTGCTCGACGGTTAGTACCCACTTTGGGTAAGAAACCAGTAGAAGTACAACAGTCCTATCTGATCAAGGGACCAGGAGGACAAGTGTTTATAATCCGAGAAATCCTAGGTAGTTGCATAGTAGTGATAGCGGGACATCAGTTACCTGTTTCACTACTACTAATCGAAATAGAGGACTTTGATCTTATACTAGGAATGGATTGGTTAGAAAGGCATCATGCATGTCTTGACTGTTTCCAGAAGACAGTAACGTTTCACCTTTCTAACTCGATAGAGTTTCAGTTCATTGGAAAGACATCCAATGATAGTATCAAATATATCTCTGCATTGAAGGCACAACAGTTATTAGAGCAAGGGTGCCAAGGTTATTTAGCTTATGTATCCACCACATCAGGGTCAGAAAGAATGATAGAAGATGTGCCTATAGTGTGCGAGTTTCCTGATGTATTTCCAGAGGAACTACCTGGATTACCACCTGAGCGAGAAATTGAATTTGAAATCTCTCTCATATCTGATACTCAGCCTATCTCTATCCCTCCGTATAGGATGGCACCAGCTGAGTTACGAGAGTTAAAGGTACAGTTGCAAGAACTATTAGATAAAGGATTCATTCGTCCTAGTACTTCACCATGGGGTGCACCTGTCTTATTTGTCAGGAAAAAGGATGGGTCGATGCGGTTGTGCATTGACTATAGACAACTAAACAAGAGGACAATAAAGAATAAGTATCATCTACCAAGAATAGATGATCTCTTTGATCATTTACAGGGTTCAACTGTGTATTCCAAGATTGATTTAAGATCTGGATACCATCAGTTGAAAATTAAAGATACAGATATTCCCAAGACAGCTTTTCAAACTAGATATGGGCATTACGAATTCTTAGTTATGCCTTTTGGACTAACAAATGCCCCGGCAGCCTTCATGGATCTCATGAATAGAGTATTCAAGGAGTTCTTACATCATTTTGTAGTAGTCTTTATTGATGATGTGCTTATTTACTCCAAGGATAAGTATCTGCATGAACATCATCTCAGGAAGGCACTTGAAACTCTAAGGAAGAACAAACTGTATACTAAATATAGCAAATGTGATTTCTGGCTATCTGAAGTATCTTTCTTAGGCCATGTTATTTCCGGGGAAGGTACATCAGTTGTGTAGAGGCTATATTATGTTATGATGTACTGTTATGTATTTCCTATTTATATAACGTACGTCTATGTAATTTACCCAAGGGTTTTCTCTCTATATAAGAGACCTGAGGGCTCTATGGAATAACATATCAGAGTTTCAATTACTCTAACATGGTATCAGAGCCAAAACCCTAACCCTAGAGTTTTCTCCACCCGCCGCCCCCCCTTTCCGCCGCCGCCGCCAGCCCAGCCGACACCTCCATCCGCTCCAGCCGCTCCAGCCGGTTCCGCCAGCCCTCCAGCAGGCCCTCGCCACCCCAGCCAGGCCCCCAACCCTCCGCCGGGCCCCCCCAGCCGTCCCCGGCCCCGCCAGCAGTGCCCAGCCCCGCCGTCGGGCCCCCCTAGCTGCCACCTCTCTCTCCCGCCGAGGCTTCCACAACCTCTACTCGTCACCGGAGCACCTCTCCTCCGGTCGGTCTCGGATAGATGATGGATTCAAGTGCATAACGTCTACATATGCACTTGAATCCACAAAGGTCTTGGTAGACATTGGTTCTTTTGTCTATCATCCCTAGTTGTTCTTCTCCGGCAATATGTCAGAACAAAAGGTCGATATGCCTGCCATAGGTGCCTTTAAAGGTTCGGCACCAATCATCAAAATGGACGGGACGAACTACGAACTGTGCGCTATGCAGTTCCTCAGTCTTATGCAGTCATGTGGTAAGAAGCATATTCTTACCGAAGATGAACCGCCGGAGAAAAAGGGAATATATGCCTCATGGGAGGCCGATGACGCGTATGCCAAAGTTTGGCCGTCAGGAACGCTCACGACGGAGATAGTAAATGATGTCCTCCATCAGCCTACCGCCAAGGCGATGTGGGATATTCTGGCCACGACATACTCTCAGGTGCGGAACGAGACAAAGATGCTGCAGTTGCAGCATGATATTTTTACCACGAAGCAAAATGGGAGGCCTCTTCATTCTCTGTACACGTCTCTTCGTGGAATGTTCGAGAAACTCTATAGCACCATCCCACTCACAGCCACGCCGGAACAGCAGAAGACGTTCCGCAACGCCACTATGGTTGGCGTATGACTTGCTGCCCTTAACCCGGACTACGAGGCAGCACGCTCTCAGATCTTTGCCGATGCCACCATTCCATCGATGGAAGAAGTCTATAGAAGGCTCAATCGTGTACCAGTTCCATCGAATACAGCGACTCCACCTCCCTCGGCAATGGCAGTCTCCAGAGGACGAGGTAGTTCGTCCTCATTTCATGACAGAGGAAGTGGTGGACGTGGCCGCGGAGGTCGCATATGCTCTACGTGCTCATTCTGTCATCGTACTGGTCATTCGGAGGATAGATGCTATTCCAAGCATGGCTTCCCTCCTTCTGCACGTGTCGCTGATCATGTTCAGGGTCTACCAGCATCTACTCCAGATCACAGGTTCGAGGAGCTAGTGGCACGGCTTCGTGATATCATGCCACAGTCATCGTCAGAGGGTGCTGATGCTCTGATGTTGCGGCTTCGGCGTCAACTAGTACATCTGCTTCAGCCAGTGCCTCAGGTAGTCCTTCAGTCTCGTATCATAACCATGATCTCACAGGATGGATTGTTGATTCTGGAGCCACCCATCATCTCTGTCGTGAGAGAGATATCCTGCAGTCCTATAAAGCTGTTCAGCCTGGTCGCTCTGTACTCATTGCTGATGGCACTCATTCCCCTATCATCGGTCAGGGGGAGACGGTTGTGCTGCCCTCTATGCACTTACAGAATGTTCTACATGCACCAGAATTCTCTATGAATCTCTTAACCATTAGTCAGATTACACGTGATTTGCACTGTCGTGCTATTTTTGACCCATCATCTGTTATTTTTCAGGACATACTAACGGGCAGGGTGATTGGCTGTGGCTCTGAGCACAATGGCCTCTATCGTCTCGTCCGAAACTCTTACGCTGGCGTCTCACTCCATTCCCAGGGCTCCGTATCTCCGTATACCTGGCATCTTCGGTTTGGTCACCTGCCGCTTCAGAAAATGCGTCACCTCCTGCCTCAGATCTCTCCGAGTTCGTCATTTCGTTGTGAAGCATGTCAGTTAGGGAAGCACCATCGGTCTAGCTTCCCCAGTCGTCAGAGTCGGAGCAGTCGCTCCCCATTTGAGTTATTTCACATAGATATTTGGCGTCCCAGTCGTGTCCCAGATCATCAGGGGCACAGGTTCTATTTAGTTGTGGTTGATGATTTTTCTAGAGTGTCCTGGACTTTCCTTCTTAAAAATAAATCAGAAGCAGGAAGTGTTATTCAAAATCTTATCAATGAAGTTCAAAATGTTTTTTCATCAACCGTTAAGGATGTGCGTACTGACAATGCTTTGGAATTCTGCACTCGTTCCCTTGCTCGCTTTCTTTCTTCTAAAGGCATTATCCACCAAACCACATGTGCATACACATCTCAACAAAATGGTGTTGCCGAACGGAAGCATCGACACTTTCTTGATATTGCTCGCACATTGCTTATTCAGAGCTGTGCCCCATTAGCCTTTTGGGGAGATGCTATACTTACAGCATGCTATCTGGTTAACCGCATGCCTGCTACTATTCTTGGGGAAAAGTCTCCTATCTCTCTTCTCTTTCCTGACAAAGACTTGTTTACACTTACACCTCGGGTCTTTGGCACTGTTGCATTTGTCCACAGGTTATCTCCAGGTCTTGATAAGCTCTCTCCTAGGGCTATCAAGTGTGTTTTTGTAGGCTACTCCAGGACACAGAAAGGGTATCGTTGCTATGACCCCGTTCATGACAAGTACTATGTGAGTGCTGATGTTACATTTTTCGAACCTGTCATGTACTTCTCCCTTGCAGGTGACATATTGGTCTCCTTTACACCCACGGATTCTAATGTCTATGTCCCTCCACCTCCAAGTCTGGGTCAATCCACTACAACACCACCACCACCACCACCTCCACCACCTCCAATTGTACCGTTTCCTAAATTCTATACAAGGCGGACAGGCTCTGCTCAATCTACATGCCAACCATCCAGCACGCCTCAGGTATGTTCTGATGTTATCACTAATGATGTTATCACTGAAGATGGGTTAGATAATGCACCGATGCAGGAGCCTTTACTACAGGAGAAGGAGCCGCCAGTCACTACACTGATAGATGATCTTGATCGGCCTATTGCTCAAAGAAAGCAGAGAAGAAAATGTGCCTCATATCCTCTTGCCTCCCAGGTCTCATTTCATCGTCTCAATGGGGATTTCCAGAAGTTTGCAGCTGCTGTCTCATCCGTTGACATTCCACGGACCTATCAAGAAGCCATGAAGATTGATTGCTGGCGACTAGCTATGGAGGAGGAGATGCGTGCCTTACAGTCTCGAGGGACTTGGTCTCTGGTACCCATTCCTACAGGTACATCCGTGGTGAGCTGCAAGTGGGTGTTTATGGTGAAATATCATGCAGATGGACGTCTCGACAGATACAAGGCCAGACTTGTTGCACGTGGATTTACCCAAACTTATGGGGTAGATTATTTGGATACGTTTTCACCGGTGGCTCGACGCTCTACTCTTCGTATCCTACTATCAGTTGCTGTGGTACGTGACTGGCCCATTTTTCAGCTTGATGTCAAGAATGCTTTCTTATATGGTGATCTACAGGAGTAAGTCTACATGCAGCAGCCACCAGGGTTTGCTGCTGAGGGGGAGACTCAGATGGTGTGCAGACTTCATAAGGCTATCTATGGCCTCAAGCAGAGTCCCCGAGCCTGGTTCCAGAAGCTTTCCCAGCTAATTGAACGACAGGGGTTCAGAAGATCAAATGCGGACCATTCACTGTTCATCCAGAATACCCCTAGAGGTACAGTTGTTGTCATGATATATGTTGATGACATCTTGGTTACAGGAGATGATGCTCAGGGAATTGAGATAACCAAATCCCTGTTGGGAAGCCAGTTTATTTCGAAGGATCTGGGCACGATACGATATTTTCTGGGGATAGAGTTTGCAAGAAATGCACAAGAGATGGTAATGACTCAAAGGAAATATGTCACAGACTTGCTAGGTGAAACAGGAATGACTGGATGCAGACCGTCAAGCACACCTATGGACCCAAGCATGAAGCTGTACGATGATGATACCGAAGAAGTGGACAAAAGAAGGTACAGAGAGATGGTGGGTAAGCTCTTATACATTACTATAACTCGATCGGATATTGTATTTGCAGTAAACCGAGTGAGTCAATTTATGGAGCAGCCTAGGCAAGTTCATATGGATGCCTTGTACATGATATTGAGATATCTGAAGTCCTCCCCAAGCACAGGGTTGCTATTAAGGAAAGATACAGATCTGTCTATTTCAGCTTGTGCAGATGCAGACTATGCAGGATGTCCAAGAGATCGTAAATCTACTTCTGGATTTGCTATCTTCATAGGAAGCTCTTTAGTTTCTTGGAAAAGCAAGAAACAGACTGTTGTGGCGAGATCCAGTGCTGAATCTGAGTACAGAGCCATGGCACAAGCAAGCGCAGAGATGATGTGGGTTAGAGCAGTCTTAGAAGATTTGAATGTAGATGTCTCCTTGCCTATGAATCTCCAATGTGACAATCAGGCAGCATTGTTTATTGCCAATAATCCGGCCTTCCATGAGAGGACAAAGCACATCGAGGTGGATTG
The DNA here is from genome assembly GCA_037367405.1 of Ottelia alismoides. NCBI lineage: Eukaryota > Viridiplantae > Streptophyta > Magnoliopsida > Alismatales > Hydrocharitaceae > Ottelia > Ottelia alismoides. The sequence goes on along the minus strand of JAZKJV010002551.1, from coordinate 1,296,594 downwards.
TCATTATACTAGAGACATGATTCAGAAGGGCTTCATTTCTACTTCTCATGTCAGTTCAGAGAACCAGACTGCTGATATATTCACCAAGCCATTGCTCAGAGGACCTTTCCAGAGATGTTCTTCCAAGCTGAGCATGATAGATATCTATGCTCCATCTTGAGGGGGAGTGTAGAGGCTATATTATGTTATGATGTACTGTTCTGTATTTCCTATTTATATAACGTACGTCTATGTAATTTACCCAAGGGTTTTCTCTCTATATAAGAGACCCGAGAGCTCTATGGAATAACATATCAGAGTTTCAATTACTCTAACAAGTTGATCCTACAAAGGTTAGTGCGGTGGTGAGTTGGGAACGCCCGAAGACTGTCACAGAAATACGATCTTTTCTGGGATTAGCTGGATATGATAGAAGATTCGTGAAGGACTTTTCACGAATAGCATTGCCAATGACTAGACTAACTCAGAAGGAGGTCCCATTCTTATGGTCTGATACATGTGAAGCTAGTTTTCAGACGCTGAAAGAATGCCTAATATCTGCACCAATCCTTACTCTACCTTCCGGGAGTGAAGGGTTTACAGTGTACACTGACGCATCTAAAGAAGGACTTGGGGCAGTTCTTATGCAACATGGTAAGGTAGTTACGTATGCATCACGACAGCTCAGGACACATGAAAAGAACTACCCAACACATGACCTTCAATTAGCTGCTGTAGTTTTTTGCTTTAAAGATATGGACACATTACCTCTATGGTATTACTTTTGAAATCTTCACTGATCATAAAAGCTTGAAATATCTATTTGATCAGAAGGAACTCAATATGAGACAGAGACGGTGGCTAGAGTTGCTGAAAGACTATGATTGCACTATCTCCTACCACCCTGGTAAGGGAAACGTCGTAGCAGATGCCCTTAGCAGAAGAACTTATTCACCTGGGTTAGTGAGTGCTATCCACTTATGGGGTTTACTATCAACGTTGAGTGAACAGAAACCATTTGATAGTAGTGTTGATACTATAACTATTCCTCATCGATACAAACCAGAGATCTGGGATAAAATAAAGAAAGGACGGGAGGATGATCCAGTCCTTAAAGACTTGAAACAACAACTTGAGAAGAATGAGATAAAGGGATTTCTGATACAAGATAGGTTACTGTATAACCATCACAGAGTTTGTGTACCAAACACACCTGAACTCAGGAAAGACATCTTACGAGAAGCGCACTGCTCAAGATTATCTATTCATCCAGGAATTACAAAGATGTATAAGGATCTTCATTCATACTTTTGGTGGCCAGGAATGAAGAAAGATGTTGCTGAGTTTGTGAATTCATGTTTCACTTGCCAGTAGGTAAAGGCTTCACACCAAAAGCCATCGGGATTATTGCAACCCCTCCCTATACCTGAATGGAAATGGGAAAGCATTTCCATGGATTTCGTTACTGGCTTACCTCAGACGACTGGTAGTAAAGATAGTATCTGGGCTATAATAGATCGTCTGATAAAGGTAGCACACTTCATTCCGATAAGCTTATCTTTCACTCCAAACCAGCTGGCTGAGTTATATATTACACATGTGATTCGCCTCCATGGTATCCCGAAGGAAGTAGTTTCTGATCGAGATTCACGATTCACCTCACACTATTGGGAGAACTTCATGAAAGCCTTAGGTACACAACTATGCTTGAGTACAGCATATCATCCACAAACAGATGGTCAGTCAGAACGTACGATTCAGACACTAGAGGATATGCTACGAGCATGTGCCTTAGAATGGAAGGGATCGTGGATTAAACATTTGCCTCTTGCAGAATTCACCTACAATAATAATTACCATACAAGTATTAGCATGGCACCATTTGAAGCACTATATGGACAAAGGTGTACTACTCCTTTATGTTAGAAAGAGGTCGGAATAAAGAACCTTTATGATTCAGATAGACTTCAAGAGACACGAGAAGCTGTAGAGCTTGCTAGAAAAAGACTATTAACTTCCCAGAGTCGTCAGAAAAGTTATAGTGATACCAGGCGAAGAGACCTTGAATTTGAGGTAGGTGATTTTGTATTTCTCAAAGTATCACCTATGAAGGGTGTTCAGAGGTTTGGCTTGCGTGGGAAGTTAGCACTCAGGTTCGTGGGTCCCTTTGAAATTATTCAGCGCATTGGAAAAGTGGCATATAGACTTGCACTTCCTCCACATCTTTCGGCAATACATGATGTATTTCATGTATCAAATCTGAGAAAGCACATTAGGGATCCAAAGCATAAGATAAGTTATGATGATTTACATGTTGAGCCAGACTTGACATACCAAGAGATACCTGTGCAAATACTTGAAAGGGATATCAAGAAGTTGAGAAATAAAGAGGTGCCTCTAGTTAAAGTACTGTGGCAGAATCAAGAGTTTGAAGAAGCCACATGGGAACCTGAGGTAGAAATGAGAGAGAAATACCCGCACTTGTTTGAATGATAACACTATGTATTATGTATATGTTCATTATAAATGAAAGGACGTTCATTCTCTTTAAGGTTGTTATGGTTTCAATCCTCTTTAAGGTTGTTATGCCTGCATTTCTAGTATCGAGGACGAGACTTCCTTTAAGGTTGTTATAATTGTAAAGCCTTGAACTTGGCATATCTTGGATCCTATATAATAAGATCCGACTCGTCAAGAGGAAACCAACGGAATTTATTTCGTGTGAATCGGACTTCGTTTCGATTAGTTATGAATTTTGGAAGAAAGAGAAGTAAAGAAGGCTAAGATGTCATTAATCCATAATGATTGTCATTAAGACTAATTAAACATGATTAAAGAAATTAATGACGATTGAAAGCCGCTAATGATCATTAGTAAACACTAATCAATAGTTAATAAAAGATAAGCATAAGCTGCGAAAGTTAAATCACGATTAGTGAAAGTTAATCATGATTAGTGTTAATTAAGCGTCATTAGCGAATCTAGAATCCTCTAAAATGTTCTAACTTAAGCTCCAAGTTTGGGATAAGTTTTGGCTAACACCATGAGCCAAAATCATGGGTCGCTAAACCATGGTTAAGGTCTAAACCATGGTTTTCTAACTATGGTTAGTGGTTTTCTGGGGCCTATAAATAGACCCCCCTACACATTCATTCTCTACGACTTCCACTACCACCACCACTCCAACGGCTATGGTCGAGAGGTCGGGAGGAGGAGTGGGAGGCGAGGGAGGAGCGCTAGCGAAGCGCTGCCGGGAGAACGAGGAGGAGAAAGGTATGATCCTCTCTTAGTTTGCTTCATAAGCTATGCTTTCAATTCATACTCTTGTTCTTCCAAGTTTTGTTCGTGATTCATCTTTCTTTCCGATTCGTTTTCCTGTTGTGGTTCGAGGAGAAATCTGTGTAACACCCTACTTAGGTGCGGGCGGCTATGCACGTCAGTGACCCTGTGATTCGTCACACGTTCACTCATCTAAGATGCGTGGTGTCTACCGATTCTCCATCGTTTATGTTTCTATTCTTCGTATTATGCTTTTATAGTTATTTTGATGGAGAAATCTGTGTAATACCCTACTTAGGTGCGGACGGCTATACACGTCAGTGACCCTGTGATTCGTCACACGTTCACTCACCTAAGATGTGTGGTGTCTATCGGTTCTTCATCTCTTATTGTAGAGTATATTCTTTCAGTTTCGTTGTTATTTTCCTCTCGATTGATTTTATAGAGGAAACTCTTTTCACTTTTATTTTGAAATATGTCCCGATATAAGGGGAAATTTTGCCGAAATTTTCCGAGAAATATGTCCCGATACGAGGGGAAACTCTGCCAAAATTTTAAGAGAATATGTTCTTGACGTTATTCGTGTTCTTCGTTCGTTCTTCACGTTCTTGACATGTTTTTAGCGTTTTGATACGAAAATGAAATTTGATCTTTTCAGGAGCTTTAAAATAGCCTTTCTAAAAACGAAACACGATAAAGCCTTACATACACGAGAGAGAGCTCGATTAGGTAACGGAATCCTTCCTTTTGTTGTTGGGTTTTCATAATAAATTATTAAAATTTTTGATTTTGTGTTCTTTGCTACGAAGAACCCTAATTTTGGCTATTTTTGAAAAAGTCTGAAGAATTGCTTTGTGATTCCCACTAAAATAAGGTTTACGCATCAAATTGATGCGTTGGCTCTGAAAGTTAGGGTTTGGGAGTTAAAATAGGCATAAATACGAGTATATACATGGTTATGAATAATATATATGTGAGTATATACTAAGTATTGTTGATTATGCAAATCGAAGACGTAACGAAAGAATTACATCATGGGAATTGATGTCGTTTGAGTTAGATCCTGAAAAGGATCGTGTGTCACGTTAAGGATGACTGGGAGTAGAACTACAGGTCGGGCATGCAACCTGTAGTTTTGTCGGAAGGAACCCGTATTGGCCTTTCCCTACCTAGGTGGTACACGGTTGCCCTGTTATGATAAGTGCGCACGAAATGAATGTTTCGCAACGCGTGGTACCGGGAGCCAATATCGTCGGGTTGAAGGACGGAAGATGTGGTCGTGTCATGTAGAGGCACGGGTGGTTCAATAGCGGCTGGGTCACGATAACATGTATTTAAAGCTGCTAGATTATATGATTAAATGTTAGCCTGAGATTTTAAGCAACCGAGTCCTCGAGGACGGTGTGCTCATTTGATTTTCCAGGCTGAGGGTTGAGACCCTGTTTAATAAAAGAAAAGGAAATTGTCAGGGTAGTATTGGAGGATTGGTTGAGGCGACGTACGGCGGCATAAGCTTACCCAGATCAACACAATCTCCAATCCCGAAGTATCCACAGCTTCGGAGTCCAAGAATGGTGGGGTTCCCCTGGACTAATCCCTGATGTGGAATAGAAAGGAATAGGACTTAAATTAATGAGAAGGAATAAAATTTTTGTGATATCAAGTTTTGAAAAAAATGACACAATTTGTTTGCTTTTCTCTTCTTCGTTACTTAGCATTCGCTAAATTTTATCCTATGATTTATGAAAAATCCAACAGGTATCGGTGAGCCATCGCAAGGACTTTAAAAATTCATACAGCTTACATACTAGATATCCAACCAGCCACAGTAGCTTTACTTTTTAAGGTAGTTAGTAATCTTTTGTATATTTTCCTTTCAAGCTGATGTACATGTAAATGGTTATAGTGGGACAGTGTATCATCTGAACTTTATTTTGTGAATGGAAAAGTGTTGAAATACTTTCTTCTGAGTATTTTTATTTGCAGTCTATTTCTGAATGTTAGTTGTGATTGCTGAATAAATTATTGCTGAGTAACCAGATTCGGATATGGGAGGATCCGACGGCCCGAGAAACGGGGTCGCGACATATACTAACTGAGGCAGGACTACTTGGGTGCAAACCCTCAGGAATTCCGGCAGAGCCTAGAAAACACTCTGCATCCAATGATCCTCTCTTTGAAGACACTACACGATATAGGAGCCTGGTTGGCTATATCTTACAGTTACTAGAGACCTGATATATCCTATGTTGTAAGCAGAGCTAGCCAATATATGGAGAAACCATGCTACAACCATTGGCAAGATGTTCTTCAAATCCTTCGCTACCTAAAAGACTCGTCAGGACGAGGAATCTTTTATGGGGAAAATGGTCACACAAATCTCACTGCATATGCTGACGCCGATTATGCAAGCTCTCCTGAAGACGGTTGATCTACAACTGGATATGCCATGATGGTAGGAGGAAACTTGGTTAGTTGGAGGAGCAAGAAACAAGCAGTTGTTTCAAGATCTAGTGCTGAAGCTGAATATAGAGCAATGGCTCAGGCTACATGTGAGATCACATGGCTGCTCACTTTTCTACAAGAACTAAATGCTGCTACATCCACTCCTATTCCCTTGTATCGTGACAACAAATCAACTACCTACATTGCTACCAATCCTGTGTTCCATGAGAGAACAAAATATATTGAGATTGGTTGTCACTTTATCAGAGATGCTGTACGAGGAGGGAAGATAACCACGCCGCACATTCGAATAGATCTTCAACTTGCTGATATTTTTACCAAGGCAGTGACTAAGAAGCGGCTTTCCTGGATAACTTCCAAGTTGGGCATGATTGATGAATATGCTCCAACTTGAGGGGGAGTGTTAGAGATTACCGTATATGTTTGAGATTACCGTATATTGTTGTTTCTTTATTTGTCTCTGTTTCCTTATGCACTGTTTCCTTATGTATCACTGTTTCCTTATATATTGTTTCCCTATGTAACCCCACAGGGGTATTTATGCAAGTTCTCCTCTGAGCATCCTAGGGTTTAGTCCTATATAAGGACCCCTAGACCTCACAGAATAAACACACAATATTCTTCTCTTCTTTTCTCCACACTATCCCTGGGACAACCATCATAATCTGCATCCGCACATCTTGTCACCTCAAGAGATGTACCCCTGCTGAATATAAGGCCTGAGCCAAGTGAAGTCTTCAAATACCTCAAGATCATATGGACAACATCCATATGCACATTCCTGGGTTGCTCCGTGAACTGACTGACTTTGCTAACTGCAAAAGCAATATCCGGCCTGGTAATGGTGGCGTATAGGAGCTTCCCAACAAGCTCTCTGTATCTTCTCCTGTCAATCTCTTCGATGTCCTCATCATACAATCTCATGCTTGCATCCATACGAGTAGAAGCAGGTTTGCACCCTGTCATACCTATCTCAAATAGAAGGTCCATAACAAATTTCCTTTGAGTCATTACGAGTCCACGTTAGTTCATGGCGAACTCTAATCCAAGAAAGTAGCGAAGATTGCCAAGGTCCTTAGTCACAAACTGCTGATCAAGGAACTCTTTGACAGTAAGAATACCATGCTCATCATCTCCTGTAATGACAATATCATCCATACAAACAAGAATAGCTACAGTACCTCTAGGTGTCCTCTGTACAAACAGTGAGTGGTCCGCAGTAGACCGCACAAACCCCTTCTGTTCTATTAACTCCGATAGCTTTTGATACCAAGCTCTCGGACTTTGCTTCAAGCCATAAATCGCCTTGTGAAGTCGGCACACCTTCTGAGACTCCCCCTCAGTAGCAAATCCTGGTGGCTGTTGCATATATACCTCCTCCTGGAGGTCACCATAGAGAAATGCATTCTTGACATCAAGTTGATATAGAGGCCAATCCCTGGAAACGGTAACAGATAGCAGAATGCATAGTGTCGAATGTCTTGCTACTGGAGAGAAGGTGTCCTGATAATTCGCCCCATAGGTTTGGGTGAACCCCTGAGCCACAAGCCTTGCTTTGAATCGGTCGACACTGCCATCAACCCTTTGCTTGACCGTGAATATCCATTTGCAGCTCACAACAGATGCACCTGGTGGAGTAGAGACAATGTTCCATGTGCCACGTGATCGCAGATTCGCCATCTCTTCTTCCATAGCAAGGTGCCACCTACTGTCCTGGAGCGCCTCCTGATACGTCCGTGGGATAGTAACAACAGATAGTCCCACTATAAAGTTCTTGTAATCCTCTGACAGATGATCTAAGGAAACATGTGCAGCCATTGGGTATGTGGCACATTGGCGGCGAGGTTTCCTTAGAGCAATCGGTACCTCCAGGTCATCAGCCTCACTGTCCTCTGGAATCAACTCTTCCTGTTCATTATTCAAATCTCCAGTGTCATCAGTAGAAATAATATGTTCATGACATACCTGAGGCATGGTGGATGATGTGGACGGCACATGAGCAGAGGGACGAGTAGAAGACCTGCGAGTATAAACATGGGGTAAGAATGTAGATCCTGTGGTAGGAGTAGATGTGGCGGTGGGGGTGGTGGTGGAGGTGGTGGTGGAGGTGTTGAAGACTGAGGAACATCACTTGGAGCATGAGATGGAGAAGATGGAGGTGGAGGTACCACAACACCCTCTCTAGAACCAGTATTAGACAACCTGTCACCTGTAGGAGAGAAATATATAATGGACTCAAAAAATTTAACATCAACGCTCACATAGTATTTTCTCCCAACAGGATCAAAACATCTATACCCTTTTTGTGTACGAGAATAACCAACAAAGATACATTTGACAGCTCTAGGTGAGAGCTTGTCATGGCCAGGAGTAAAGTCATGGACAAAAGCCACCGATCCAAAGACTCGTGGTGTAAGTGTGAAGAGTTTCTTCTCAGGAAACGCAATCGAGAAGGACTCTTCTCTCCAAGAATAGTGGATGGCATGCGATTCACCAAGTAACAGGCGGTTAGAACCGCATCCCTCTAGAAAGAATGAGGTGTACGATTGTGAATCAACAAGGTCCTTGGGATGTCTAAGAGGTGACGGTGTTTGCATTCGGAAACCCCATTTTGTTGTGATGTATAAGTGCATGAAGTCTGATGAACTATACCCAGAGACTGGAGAAATTCTGCCAATTGTAGAGTAGAAAATTCCAAAGCATTGTCAGTACGAATGTATTTGACTTTAGCAGAAAAGATGTTGTTAATCTCAATAAGAAAAGTTTTAATTATAGCACTTGCTTTAGACTTATGTTTAAATAAGAAAACCCAAGAAAGTCTAGAAAAATCATCCACATCAACAATATAAAATACGTGCCCCTGATGATCAGGAACATGACTCGGACCCCAAATGTCAAAATGAATCAATTCAAAAGACGGACTACTACTACGACTGGGACGACTCGGAAAGGAGGAGCGATGGTGTTTCCCAAGCTGACAAGCTTCACAATCCAAAGTAGTATGAGTAGATATTTGCGGGAGAACACGTATCATCTTTTAAAGAGGAAGGTGGCCAAAGCGAAGATGTCACATGAAAGGCGAAACTGATTCAGAGGGAATAGAGGCCACCCCAACACATGATGGAACGGTAAGCTTATACAATTTGCTCTGCTCACGGCCATGAATAATCATCATGCCAGTTAGTATGTCCTGAAACACAAGAGAATAGGGGTCAAAAATGGCACGACAGTGTAAATCTTTTATAATATAACTAATAGCATGGCCTCAAATTTCAGCGAAATTCGGTCGAATTTCTGTCGAATATCGATATCCAGTCGAAATCGAAATTCGACCGAAATGATCGAAATATGGGGGTCCTAATACAAAAAATGACCTAAATGAATGAAATTTCGGCCGAAATTCCACCGAAATTCCATCGAAATTCTGTTTTGGTTTATAATAAAATGGTGACCGAAACCGACATTTAAGGCCTTGACTAATAGACAAAAGATTCATTTGAAAGTCTGGAGCATGTAAAACATTCTGAAGACGTATAGAAGGGGCTAAAGCAATCTCCCCCTGGCCAACAATGGGTAGCCGAACTCCATTAGCTATGATCACAGATCGCCCAGGAGGGATAGCCCTGTACGAGGTAAACTGTGTCCGATCTTCACACATGTGATGAGATGCTCCAGAATCCATAATCCAATCGGTCACATCGGAACTACTACTACTGGTAAGCACATATGAAATACCTGAGGAGCTAGGCGGGGCTCTGGCGGTGGCCGCGGCATCTGATGGTCCTGTAGTCGGAGTCGCAGGGTGGTCACCATCTCTCGAAGTCTCGAGACAAGATCATCAAAACGTGTATTAGTAGTAGGTGCAGGTGAGGAGTCAGTCTGCTCAACAACATGTGCGGACGCCGGAAAGCCATGCTTGTGAAAGCATGTCTCCTCTGAGTGGCTAGGACGACGACAATAAGAACATGGACCACGCTGACAGCCTCCACCTTTACCACGAGGTCCACGACCACGGAATTGGGACGCACTGCCTCATCCACGAGAAGCAGCCATAGCCAAAGACGTCGGTTGTGGCGTAGATGTAGGTGTGGTAGTAATCCTGCTCAGTCGCTTGTAGACCTCTTCCATTGGTGGTACGGTCTCGCCAGTCAGAAGTTGAGTACGAGCTACATCGTACTCTGAGTCAAGGGATGACAGGAAAACTCCAGTCATAGTAGCATTCAGACATGGACGACCATATCGCGATATATCGGCGATATATCGGTATCGATAGGTCACCGATATATCGCCGATATGGTCGATATCGGGTATCGACTGACCAAAAATGCACAATCTCGGTCCAATATTGGCGATATGGGTTGATATATCGGTGATATATCGGCGATATATCGGTATCGACATGGTACCGATACCGATATTGATATGTCCTTCCATGCATTCAGATACGACTGATGTTGTTCCACACTGGTAGTAATGGGCATGAAACTATGGAGGCGTTCAAATATGCCTCTCAGATGTGAAAAATGTGCATGGAGAGGTCGACCATTCTGCTTGGTCGAGAAAATGTTTATCTGAAGTTGAAGGATCTTGCTTTCATTCTTCGCCTGGCCGTAGGTAGCAACCAGTATATCCCACATGGCTTTGTAGTTGGATGATTGACAATATCATTAGCAATCTCTGTGCTAAGTGTCCCAGAGAGCCAGATATGAGCATAGGCATCATCTTGCTTCCTTGATGCATTTGCCCCAGTCTTGTCTGCCGGCTCGGAGTCAGTCACAATATGCTCCTTGTTGTGGCATTGCATTAGGGTACAAAACTACATGGACCATAACTCGTAGTTGGTCCCGTCCATCTTTACGATAGGTGCTGGTCCCTTGAAGGCACCGAAAGAGGCGAACACGTCACCCTTGTTTTCTAACATTCTTCAATAGGCCAAAATGCGGAACAAGAGGGGAATATCTCAGTAGTAGACTTGTCTACAGCATCATATGAGGGATGAGTTGTATCTGTAGACTTATACACTCATCCCTAATGCTGCGTTAGAGGACTAAGGCCGCAAATGAAGTGAAAAATCAGACTATATCACCTCACGCAAACCAGCCCAGACCTCGATGCGGTTGGAGAAGGGTCCGCTGAACTCAAACCAGAGACCTGGGGCTTCCGAAGGAGCGGAGGAGCCCCTTCTGGATCGGGCAGTGGCGCCTACGGAGGTGGGAGGGTGGCGCGGGATATCCCGATGGAGGGCGGCGGCGTTGGGTGGGGCCGCTGGGAGCACATGGCGGTGCTGGGAGGTGCCTCGGGCGGCGCGGGAGGGCGCAACAGCGCTGGGAGGGCACGACGACGCGTCGAGAGAGGAGGGGGGCAGGCGGCGGGTGGGGCTAGGGTTAGGGTTAGGGTTTTGGTACGAGAACCCCTGTCTAGGACCGTTGCTCTGATACCATGTTGGAATAAAAATTATTCATATGATAAAAGAGATCCCAGGGCTCTCTTATATAGGAGATGAGCCATGGGTTAATAAAACATAAGTGATTCCAAAAGAAAACATAAACTATAAACATAATACGGTGAGATATAAACATCTCAACGCTTTAAACTTTGATATTCAGGTAAAGATAAGGACAGAAACGGTTTTGGAGTGGTTGTTCATAAGGATTTGAAGGATTGTGTGGTTGAGGTGCAAAGATTCGGGGATCAGATTATTTTGCTAAAATTGATGCTTGAAGAAGAAATTCTGAATATTACCTCAGTTTATGCACTGCAAATTGGTTTAGATGAAGGGACTAAACAACTTTTTGGGAGGATCTGGATAATATTTTACAAGGAATCCCATAAAGAGAGATGATTTGCATAGGTGGAGATCTTAATGGACATGTGGGAAAAGTTGCTCCAGGATATGCTAGTGTTCATGGAGGATATGGTTTTGGTGATAGGAATGAAGAGGGAAAAGTCATTGTGGATTTTGTAACGGCATATGATCTTTTCATAGCAAACACTCTCTTCAAGAAGAGGGAGGAGCACTTAATTACTTATAAGAGTGGGCCAACTAGAACACAGATAGTTACTTTGCGTTGAGGAGAAGAGATCGGTTGTGTTGTAAAGAATGCAAAATAATCCCAGGAGAGAGTTTGACAACCCAACATCGCTTGTTAGTCTTGGATGTGCAAATAAAAAGGTTGGTAAAGAAAAGGAGGGTTCCTAAGATCACTAGAATTAGATGGTGGAATCTTCCACTGAAGCAATCGAGCTTAAGGGAAAAGGTTTTAGAGGACTTATCTTGGGAGTGTAGCGGAAGTGCAAATGAGATGTGGGAGGCAATAACATCTTGTATCCGAAAAGTAGCCAAAGAGATGCTAGGCGAGTCAAAGGGAGGAGCTCTAGGTCAAAGGAGGCTTGGTGGTGGAGTAAAGGGGTACAAGAGAAGCTAACATTTAAAAGAGTATGCTTTAAAGCTATGTTTAAGGATAAAACAGAGGAAACTGTCACAAACTACAAAATAGTGAAGAAGAAAGCAAAGAAGGCTGCAAGCGAAGCTAAGTCAAAAGCTTATGAAGTTTTGTATATATATCTCGACTCTAAAGAGGGCCAGAATGATATATTCAGGTTGGCCAAAGCAAGAGAGAGAAAGACCAAAGACCTTTCTCAAGTGAGATGCATTAAGGACGAGGAAGATCACGTGCTTGTTACTCAGAAGGATACAGAGACTAGATGGGAGCGGTACTTTCATAAACTTTTGGGGAAGGAAATAGAGATATCACTTTCGGCGATCTAGCTAATAGTGAAAGTTACTTGAATCGTGCAAGCTATTGACGAATACAAAGAAAGGAAGTAGAGGAGTCTTTGAAGGTTATGAGACATGGGAAAGGTGTAGGACCGGATGACATCCTTGTAGAAGTATTGAGAGTTTTAGGCGAGCGCGGTTTGACTTGGTTACGAATCTATTCAATATTATTTTGGCGAGGTAAGAAAATACCTGAAGATTGGAGGATTATTATGGTGCCTCTTTATAAGAATAAAGGAGACATCTAAAATTGTTCAAATTACAGAGGTATCAAGCTGATGAGTCATATTATAAAAATTTGAAAACGTGTGATCGAAAAAAGGTTGAGGTAAGTTCCAACGTAAAAGAAAACCAATTCGGATTCATACCAGGTCGCTCAACTATTGAATCCATCCATTTGTTGAGGAGAACAATGGAGATTTATAGAGCTAAAAGGAAGAACCTCCATATGGTCTTTATTGATTTAGAAAAGGCTTATGATTTTGTCCCACGAGAGATATTATGGAGAGTTTTGGAGAAGAGACAAGTACGTGTCCTATACATTAACCTCATAAAGGACATGTATGATATGGCTTTATCTTGTGTAAGGACCCTGTCTGGGAAGACTGACTATTGTGACATCAACATTGGTTTACATCAAGGTTCAGCTTTGAGTCCATTTCTTTTTACTTTGATTATGGACAAGTTGACAAGTCACATTCAGGATGAGTTACCTTGGTGTATGTTATTTGTTGATTGATGATATTGTGTTGATTGACTAGACTAGAGATGGAGTAAATGAGAAGCTTGAGGTCTGGAGACATGCATTGGAGACTTAAGGATTTCGTATAAGTAGGGCTAAGATGGAATATATGGAGTGTACCTTTGATGGAAGCAATGGTGAAGGAATCGAGGTGAAGATTGGTGACGATAACATTCGGAAGAGAGATTCTTTTAGATATATGGGATCTATTTTGCAACATGATGGGGAAATTGATGGAGATGTTACTAATAGAATAAATGCAGATTGGCTAAAGTGGAGAGGAGCCTCTGTTGATCTCTGTGATAAGAAAATTCCTTTAAAAATTAAAGGAAAGTTTTACAAAGCAGCTGTAAGACCTGATATGCTCTATGGATCTGAATGTTGGCATGTGAGCCATAGACATGTGCAGAGAATGGTTGTAGCAGAAATGAAAATGCTAAGGTGGATGTGTGGACACACACACACATACGTAAAGATCGGATTCAGAATGATGCAATCAGAAAGAAAGTTGGTGTAGCTCCGATCGAGGATAAGATGCAAGATAACCGCTTAAGATGGTTTGGTCATTTGCAAAGAAGATCAGTTGATGCACCAGTTAGGAGATGCGAGTGTTGGGATTTTGAGTCGGCTAAGGGAGGGCGAGGACGGCCCAAAAGTTTTGGAAAGAGACTATACGAAGGGATCTTAGTTTTTTGGATATAAGCCCGAGATTGACCCAACATATATCTGAATGGAGGCGAAGAATCCATGTAGCCGACCCTACTTAATTGTGGGAAAAGGCTTTGTTGTTGTGATTGAATGGAATAATGTGACATATTTTCATTCAAGATCCCCATCCATTATAAATGCATATAAATTTATAAAATATAATTATCCAAATCCAACCTATGGATTGAATCCTTAATATGCAAATAAAAGTCTAAACTAAATATGTTTTTGTTCTTATATTTTAAAAAGATGAGATACCTATATAATATTTCAATTCATTTTAAACAATTTACATGTAATAAATTTAGATAAATTCAAGAGAATACTTCATTACTTCAATAAAATTTACATTAATAAAAATTATAGTGTTAAGCTATCTATAATTTAATTTTAGGGTAATAAAAAAGGCCCCAACTATGCGTCGAGTTCCCAACTAGATGTTTTTTTTTGTAATTCATTGTTTTCGATTATCTATATCTATCAGTTTCTATACCACCCAACTCACATATAAATGTGAGATCAAATAAAAAATATATATAACAATAACAACTTCTTGTTGGGATTTGAAAATCCCATTAATATGGACATTAAAATTACCATTAATGCACCTTTGATTGCCGTTAATTAGAGAATAAAATCTCTTTATGATGGATAAAAGAGGAAGGTGAATTGGCAACCGTTTTGGTTGTCTAGCCAAATATAATAAGGCCAAGGGTCCCCAAACGACATATGTTCTCTTCTCTATTGTTTTCCATCGACAAGAGAGAGCGAGAGAGGCATACGTTCGTGAGGAAGATCCGGGTCTCCTTCGAGAGTTAATCTATGTCAACATCAAACGTCAGAGCAATGGCATCGGGTACTCTGTTATCCTTGAACTGGGATCAACTTTTATTTTCATCAAGTGGCATCAGAGCCATCTTGATTCCGATTTATAGGATATTATGTATATGTCAGTGATATATTTTTTTATCTCCGCAACGTGTTCCATTAGGGTCATTGCATATGCTATTGTCTTTTATCAATAATACAATACATCTCGTAGTTACGGATTTTATATCGAATCAATCACAAGGGGGTTATATCCCCTATTTCCTGACAACTTTGCTGTTGAGGGAACATACTTTTTTTGGGTATAATCATATTGTGTTCAATATGGATCTATTTTTCACATTTGCTCATAAAGTTATTGTGTTTTTTTCCTGGTTTGAGATCATATCTCCTTTTATATACAGTTGAGCATATTGGATGCAATAGGTCTTAAGTTTCATAAATATCAAAATTATTTGTATTAAAGTATTAATACTTACTGTTGTCATTGCCAAAAAAATCGGAGGAGTTATTATTTGATCCATGGCTGATGTTTGATTTATTTACACTTTAAAAAAAAATTACGACATTGATTCTCTCGAATCTAGAGAATTGATTAATTAAAAATTACCATTCGTATGTTGTTATGATATTCTGGATTTCCATTTACGGATTTAGCTAATATCAATTCATTCCTTCCTGTTTTTTTGGGTACAATTACTTCCATTGAAATTAAGTTTGGTTTTGAATTTGGTAATTTCCTTATTGCTTGTTAAATCTCAAACCACAGACATCCATCATTCTTCAATAAGTACGAAAATAAATTTCGTATCAGCCATATGACATAATTACAATATCCTTAATAATATAATTGAAGCAACTAAGTGACCTCTATTGTCAAAATTGTATTATTAGAGATATTTGGATGGTTTAGTATGTGTTATAAATATTATCCTTCCCAAAGGAGGGACAATGTTTATTTAAGTGTATCACATACATGTGATGATAATTGAGCAATGATTATAAAGTTCCATTGAGTAACGAGATACATCCAAAGATGGTCTCACTACTTGACAGGATTTATCATTGACGATTGATCAACACATCAAGAGTATCACTTACAACTAACATTATTGTTCAAAGACTTAATAGTTAGTGATGTGCTTGGTATCTTGCTTTTCTTATGGTTGTATTTGCAAATTTACATTCATGAACCATATAAATATATTTTCTTTTGTTCTTTATTTTATAGCTTTCGCTTCCGCATCTACTATCTCTGCCACTTTGAACTCCATTCCCGTGCTTCAAGGTACAAATTTCAAGGCATGGAAAGAGAGTATTATGATATTGCTTGGCTGCATGGATCTAGACCTTGCACTTCGGATGGAGATTCCCGCTCATCTTACGAAAAATAGTTCTTCTGATGAAAAGAAGCACTATGAGAGGTGGGAGCGCTCTAATCGCATGTGTCTCATGATCATAAAGCGCGACATTTCGGAAACCCTTAGAGGGATTGCTGAAGAAAAGATAACTACGGCTAAAGAATACCTTGCTAAAATTGAAGAGCGTTTTGCGAAAAACGATAAGGCAGAAACAAACACTTATTTACAACGCTTGATTTCCATGAAGTACATCGGTAAGGGAAACATGAGGGAGTACATTCTTGAAATGACTCATATTGCTTCAAAGCTGCAGGAATTAGAACTGGCAATATCTGATGATTTGCTAGTTCATTTGATTCGGTTATCTCTTCCATCACATTATAATCAGTTTAGGGTCAGTTATAACTGCCAAAAGGAGAAGTGGACTCTTAACGAGCTCATTTCGTACTGTGCTCAAGAGGAAGACAGGTTGAAGCATGATAAGCCAGAAATTGCTCATCTGGCTGTGGCCTCTAAGGATAAGGGCAAGAAAAGAAAAGAAATGAGTAATGCTGCTGTGATAGGTCCAATAAAGAAGAATAAGGATGCAATTAGTTGCTTCTTCCGCAAGAAATCTGGACATGTCAAGAAAGATTGTGCCAAATATCATGCATGGCGCATGAAGAAAGGTACAATTCATACTTTGGTTTGTTTTGAAGTTAATTTAGCTTCAGTTCCAAGAAACACTTGGTGGTTAGACTCCGGTGCCTCTACTCACATAAGTGTTTCTATGCAGGGCTGCCTGAACTACCGAAGACCAACTGATGTTGAAAGATACATCTACGTAGGCGACGGAAAGAAGGCAGAAGTCGAGGCAATTGGATTTTTTAAGCTTTTATTAGGAACTGGTCATTATCTAGAGTTAAAGAATACTTTCGTTGTTGCATCTTTTAGACGAAATTTGGTTTATGTTTCTGCATTGGATAATTTAGGCTATTTTCTAAATTTTGGAAATGGAAAATTTAGTCTTTCTTTAACTCTGCTACGATTGGTACTGGTTCCTTAGTTCCTAGTGATAAACTTTATTTGCTTGACACCATTGGCTCGTATAATGAATCTATGGTTGTTGAATCGAGAGGCACTAAGCGAAAAATTACCTCGGAAAATTCAGCATCAATTTGGCATAAGCGTTTGGGTCACATATCCAAATCAAGAATTGAACGACTTGTATCTGATAACATCGTAGATTCATTAGATTTTACAGATTTAGATATATGTGTCAACTGCATTTAGGGAAAACATACCAAATCAAGGAGATTAGGTGCCAATAGAGCTTCTAGTGTCTTAGAATTGATACATACTGATATATGTGGTCCATTCCCTACGGCATCCTAGAATGGTCAACAATATTTTGTATCATTCATAGATGCCTATTCAAGATACGTTTACCTATATCTCATTCATGAAAAGTCACAAGCTCTAGACATTTTCAAATCATTTAAGGCTGAAGTTGAGCTCCAACTCAACAAAAGCATAAAGTGCATCAGATCTGATCGTGGTGATGAATACTATGGCAGATATGATGGTTTAGGTGAACACCGTCCAGGTGTTTTTGCTTTATTTCTAGAAGAATGTGGAATTGTCCCTCAGTATATAATGTCAGGTTCACCTAGCATGAATAGTGTGGCTGAGAGACGTAACAAGACTCTTAAGGATATGGTGAGGAGTATGATCAGTCATTCTGCCTTACCAGAGTCCCTCTGGGGAGAAGCATTAAAAACATCAGCTTACATTTTGAATAGAGTACCGAGAAAGCAGTTGCAAAAACACCATATGAGCTCTGGACTAGTAAAAGACCTAGTCTAAAGCATTTACGTATATGGGGATGTCCAGCTGAGGCAAGGTTGTATAGGCCGAATGAGAAAGATTGGACTCCAAAACGGTGAGCAGCTACTTTATTGGTTACTCAGAGCTATCAAGGGGTTATAAATTTTATGATCCCACACTTAAGAAAATATTTGAAACGGGAACTGCAACCTTTTTTAAGGATTTTGATTTAGAGGGGAATATGCATATTAGGGATATTGTCTTTGAGGAGGAATCAATCGCGATTCCTGATGTTATGATTGAAAATGCACAAGTATACATTCCAATCTGTCAGAGTCAATGATACTCTTGTGTGTTATTCCATAGAGCCCTAGGGTCTCTTATGTAGAGAGAAAACCCTTGGGTAAATTACATAGATGTACATGAGATAAATAAGAAATACATAACAGTACATCAAGACATAACGTAAACCTCTACACTCCCCCTCAAGATGGAGCATAGATATCAATCATGCCCAGCTTGGAAGAACATC
Organism: Ottelia alismoides; assembly: GCA_037367405.1. Classification (NCBI taxonomy): domain Eukaryota; kingdom Viridiplantae; phylum Streptophyta; class Magnoliopsida; order Alismatales; family Hydrocharitaceae; genus Ottelia; species Ottelia alismoides. The sequence continues at coordinate 1,278,115 of JAZKJV010002551.1, read as the reverse complement.
TCTGGAAAGGTCCTCTGAGCAATGGCTTGGTAAATATATCAGCAGTCTGGTCCTCTGAACTGACATGTGAAGTAGAAATCAAGCCCTTTTGGATCATGTATCTAGTATAGTGACAATCTACCTCGATGTGCTTTGTTCTTTCATGAAAGGATGGGTTATTGGCAATGAACAATGTTGTCTGATTGTCACATTGAAGATTCATGGGTAAGGAGACATTTACATTCAAATCTTCTAAGACCGCTCGAACCCACATCATTTCTGTGCTTGCTTGTGCCATGGCTCTATATTCGGATTCAGCACTGGATCTCGACACAACTGTATGTTTCTTGCTTTTCCAAGAAACCAAAGAGTTTCCTATGAAGATAGCAAATCCGGAAGTAGATTTTCGATCCTTTGGACATCCTGCATAGTCTGCATCTGCACAAGCTGAAATAGACAGATCTGTGTCTTTTCTAAATAACAAACCTGCGCCTGGGGAAGACTTCAGATATCTCAATATCATATACAAGGCTTCCATATGAACTTGCCTAGGCTGCTCCATAAATTGACTCACCCGGTTTACTGCGAAGGCAATATCCGTCGAGTTATGGTAATGTATAGAAGCTTACCCGCCATCTCTCTGTATCTTCTTTTGTCCACCTTTTCAGTATCATTGTCGTAAAGCCTCATACTTGGGTCCATAGGCGTGCTCGACGGTTTGCATCCAACCATTCATGTTTCCACAAGCAAGTCTATGACATATTTTCTTTGGGTCATTACCATTCCTTCTGCATTTCTTGCAAACTCTATCCCCAGAAAATATCATATCGTGCCTAGATCCTTCGTAATAAACTGACTTCCCAAAAGAGATTTGGTCATCTCAATTCCCTGATCATCATCTCCTGTAACCAGAATATCATCAACATAAACCATGACGACGACCGTACCTCTAGGAGTCTTCTGGATAAACAATGAATGGTCCGCATTTGATCTCTTGAACCCCTGTCTTTCAATCAGTTGGGAAAGCTTCTGAAACCATGCCCGTGGACTCTGTTTAAGGCCATAGATAGCCTTATGAAGTCTGCACACCATCTGAGTCTCCCCCTCAGCAGCAAACCCCGGTGGCTGCTGCATGTAGACTTCCTCCTGTAGATCACCGTACAAGAATGCATTCTTGACATCAAGTTGAAAAATGGTCCAATCACGTACCACAGCAACAGATAGGAGAATGCGAAGAGTCGAGTGTCGAGCCACTGGTGAAAATGTATTCAAATAATCCACCCCATAGGTTTGGGTGAATCCCCGTGCGACAAGTCTGGCCTTGTATCTGTCGAGATGCCCATCTGCATGATATTTAATTGTAAAAACCCACTTGCTACTCACCACAGAGGCACTTGGAGGAACGGGAACTAGAGACCAAGTCCCTCTAGACTGTAAGGCACACATCCCCTCCTCCATAGCTAGACGCCAGCAATCAATCTTCATGGCTTCTTGATAAGTCCGTGGGATCTCAACCGACGAGACAGCTGCTGCAAACCTCTCAAAATCACCAATGAGACGATGAAAGGACACTTGAGACGTAAGAGGATAGGATGCACATTGCCTTTTCTGCTTCCTATGAGCAATCAGACGATCAAGATCATCTATCACCGTGCTGACTGGCGGATCCTCCTCCTGTAGCAAAGGTTCCTGCACCGGTGCATCATCTAACCCATCATTAGTGATAACATCAGAACATACCTGAGGCGTGCGGGATGGTTGACGTGTAGCTTGAGCAGGCCCTGACCGCCTTGTTAAGAACTTAGGGAACGGTGGAATGGGAGGTGGTGGTGGTGGTGGTGTAGTGGACTCAGATTGACTTAGACTTGGAGGTAGGGGCACATAGACATTAGTATCCGTGGATGTGGAGGAAACCAATCTGTCACCTGCAGGGGAGAAGTACATAACTGGTTCAAAAAATGTAACATCAGCGCTCACATAGTACTTGTCACGAATGGGGTCATAGCAATGATATCCTTTTTGTGTCCTGGAGTAGCCCACAAAAACACACTTAACAGCTCTAGGAGAGAGCTTGTCAAGTCCTGGAGACAGGCGATGGACAAAAGCAACAGTCCCAAAGACACGAGGAGTAAGTGAAAACAAGTCCTTGTCAGGAAATAGAAAAGAGATAGGGGCCTTTTCCCCAAGAACTGTAGAAGGCATGCGATTGACCAGATAGCATGCTGTAAGTATAGCATCCCCCCAAAAGGCTAATGGTGCACAACTCTGAATAAGTAATGTGCGAGCAATATCAAGAAAGTGTCGATGTTTCCGTTCCGCAACATCATTTTGTTGAGATGTGTACGCACATGCTGTTTGATGGATAATGCCCTTAGAGGAAAGAAATCGAGCAAGAGAACGGGTGCAGAAATCCAATGCATTATCCGTGCGCACATACTTAACAGTAGAGGAAAAAACATTCTGCACTTCATTGATAAGATTTTGGATAACACTTCCTGCTTCAGATTTATTTTTAAGAAGAAAAGTCCAAGACACTCGAGAGAAATCGTCAACTACAACAAGATAAAACCTGTGCCCCTGATGATCTGGGACATGACTCGGACACCAAATATCTATATGAAATAACTCAAACGGGGAACGACTGCTCCGACCCTGACGACTAGGAAAGCTAGAACGATGGTGCTTCCCTAACTGACATGCTTCACAACGAAACGACGAATTCGGAGATATCTGAGACAGGAGGTGACGCATTTTCTAGAGCGGCAGGTGACCAAAGCGAAGGTGTCATGTATATGGAGAAACGGAACCCTGAGAGTGTAGTGATACGCCAGCGTAGGAGTTCCGTACCAGACGATATAGGCCATTGTGCTCAGAACCACAACCAATCACCCTGCCCGTTAGTATGTCCTGAAATATGACAGAAGATGGGTCAAATATAGCACGACAGTGCAAATCTTTTGTAATCTGACTAATTGATAATAAATTCATAGAGAACTCTGGTGCATATAGAACATTCTGTAAGTGCATGGAGGGCAACAAAATAGTCTCCCCCTGACCGACAATGGGGGAATGAGTGCCATCAGCTATGAGTACGGAGTGACCAGACTGAATAGCTCTGTAGGACTGTAGGTTGTCTCTATCACGGCAGAGATGATGGGTGGCTCCAGAGTCAACAATCCAACCTGAGAGATCATGGGTATGATAGGAGGCAGAAGTACTACCTGAAGTACTGGCAGTAGCAGATGTACTAGCTGACGCAGAAGCCGCAACGTCAGATGTATCAGCACCCTCTGATAATTTTTGTGGCATAATGTCTCGAAGTCGTGCCACTAGCTCCTCGAACCGGTGATCTGAAGTAGACGCGGATGGGGCCTGAACATGATCAGCGACACGTGCAGAAGGAGGAAATCCATGCTTGAAATAGCATGTATCCTCGGAATGACCAGTGTGACGATAAAATGAGCATGTTGAACGCATACGACCTCCTCGGCCACGTCCGCTACCTCCTCGGCCACGAAAGGAAGACGAACTGCCTCGTCCTCTGGAGACCGCCATTGCTGACGGAGATGGAGTTGCTGAACTAGATGGAACAGAGATCCGACTGAGCCTCCTGTAGACTTCCTCCATTGGAGGAATAGTAGCATCGACGAGGATCTGAGAGCGGGCTGCCTCGTACTCCGGATCAAGGGCAGCAAGTAGAACTCCTATCATAGTGGCATTGCGAAACGTCTTCTGCTGCTCGGGGGTGGCTGTGAGCGGAATGGTGCTGTATAATTTCTCGAACATCCCACGTAGGGACGTATACAGAGAATGAAGAGGCCGGCCATTTTGCTTTGTGGTAAAAATATCATGCTGCAAATGCAGCATCTTCATCTCATTCCTCACTTGAGAGTATGTCATAGCCAGAATATCCCACATCGCCTTGGCGGTGGGTTGATGTAGGACGTCGTTGGCGATCTCCATCGTGAGCGTCCCTGACAGCCAGACCTTGGCATAGGCATCATCAGCCTCCTATAAGGCATAAATCCCCGTCTTTTCTGCCGGCTCATCCTCGGTAAGAATATGCTTCTTACCACATGACTTCATAAGACTCCGGAACTGCATAGCCTAGAGTTCGTAGTTCGTCCCATCCATTTTGACGATTGGTGCCGAACCTTTAAAGGCACCTATGAAGGGCATATCAATCTTTTGATCTGATATGATGCCGGAGAAGAAGACCTTGGGATGATAGACAAATGAACGTTTGTCTACAAAGACTGGATCGGATTCAAGTGCATATGTAGACGTTATGCACTTGAACCCATTGGCGAAGAAGTGCCGACCGAGAAAGAGAAGCGCAAGGAAGAGTTACGGCAACCCCAACGGGAGAGAGCCTCGGCTGGAGAGGGCCTCGCGGCTAGGAGGTGCTCTCTGGTGGGTGGCGGCAAGGAAGTCCCTGCGGGTGGGGCGAGCGACGACTGGAGGGGGTACCGCATCCGGAGGGGGGTGCCACGGTGGAGAGGCGGCGACTGGGGGCGGCTGGGGGCCTCGGGTGGAGAGGCGGCGGCCGAAGAAGAGGGGGGCGATGGAAACCAAAAAAACCCTAGATTAGGGTTTTGGCTCTGACACCATGTCAGAGTCAATGATACTCTTGTGTGTTATTCCATAGAGCCCTAGGATCTTTTATATAGAGAGAAAACCCTTGGGTAAATTACATAGACGTACATGAGATAAATAAGAAATACGTAACAGTACATCAAGACATAACGTAAACTTCTACACAATCATTGGGCAAGAAACAAATCAAGAACCTCAAGATGACATTATTCAACAACCCCTAATAGAGGATTTTGCTCCACAAGATCAAAATCAGCAACCTCAAAATTTAAGGAGATCCATTAGAGAACGAAGGAGTGCTATTCCGGATGACTACATAGTATTTCTTCAAGAACAAGATGGAATTAGGGAAGATGATCCAATCAACTTCCATCAGACCATGAAAGGTTCTAACTCTACAAAATAGGTCGAAGCCATGGATGAGGAATACAAATCGATGCAAGACAATCAAGTTTGGAATCTTGTACAATTGCCATAAGGTGCGAAACCCATTGGTTGTAAATGGATATTTAAAATCAAAAGGGGTTCAAATAGTAATGTTGAAAGGTTTAAGGCACGTCTTGTAGCTAAAGGATTTACTCAAAGAGATGGAATTGATTACAAGGAAATATTTTCTCATGTTTCTAGTAAAGATTCCTTTAGAATTATCATGATATTAGTTGCACACTTTGATCTTGAGCTTCATCAGATGGATGTTAAGACCGTCTTTCTCATTGGAGACGTTGAAGAGGTGATATATATGGTTCAACCAGAAAACTTTGTTCAAAGAGATACAAAGAATATGGTTTGTAAATTAAAGAAATCCATTTATGGACTCAAGCAAGCATCCCGTCAGTGGTATCACAAATTCCATCAAGTAATTATCTCATTTGATTTTGAGACTAATCCAGTAGATGATTGTGTATATCATAAATTTTGTGGGAGTAAACACATTTTCTTGGTTTTGTATGTGGATGACATATTGCTTGCTAGTAATGATATGAATTTGTTGCATGAAACAAAGAAATTTCTTTCAAATAAATTTTGAAATGAAAGATCTTGGAGATGCTTCTTTTGTATTAGGAATTCAGATACGCCGAGATCGAACTCAAGGTGTACTTGGATTGTCACAAGAGAACTACATCCATAAGGTGCTTCAAAGATTTGGCATGCGGTTTTGCAAACCAATTGATACCCCAGTCGCTAAAGGAGAAAAATTCAGTCTCAATCAATGCCCTAAGAATGACTTTGAAATTCAGGAAATGGGTAAGATTCCTTAAGCATCTGCAATTAGGAGTCTTATGTATGCACAAGTGTGCACACGTCCTGATCTAACATTTATTGTGGGCATGGTAGGCAGATACATGGCGAATCCAGGCATGGATCATTGGAGAGCTGCTAAACGTGTCATGAGATATCTTCAGAGAACAAAATACTACAGACTTACATATCAAAGGTCAGATATACTGGAGATCATTGGATATTCCGACTCAGATTTTGCTGGATGCCAAGATAGTAGAAGATCCACTTCGGGCTATGTATTCTTAATGGCTGGAGGAGCCATATCATGGAGGAGTGCTAAACAAATAATTGTAGCATCCTCTACTATGGCGGCTGAATTCATAGCATGTTACGAGACATCGAATCATGGAATATGGTTGAAGAATTTTGTCATTGGGGTGCGTGTTGTAAGCAGCATCCAAAGACCATTGCAGTTATTTTGTGACAACAATTCAGCAGTGCTTTATTCCAACAGCAACATAAGCTCAACCAAGTCAAAGCATATTGACATAAAGTTTTTGGTTGCGAAAGAGAGAGTACAAAGTGGACATATTTCCATAGAGCATATTGGGATAAATTCCATGGTGGCGGATCCGCTAATCAAAGCAGTGACACCCAATATATTTCATGAACATATGATTCGTATGGGTGTTGTATCAAATAAAGATATACACTTCTAGTGGGAGTTTGTACTATTTTGCTCAGCCCCTTACAGTTTTGAAACTTTTGAAGTTCAATAATTTATGCGCAGAATAAAGTATTCACGTTCTCTCACTAAAGGGTCTCCATTAAGAATATGGACCATTCATTGTAAATGCAACTTAGGATATATATCCAAATTTATTCATTTATTTGGCATTGATCTATGTCATTTAGTTGCGAATATTGATGACCATTGATGAGTTTAATCATGCTCAATACGATGAATACCTCCTTGATCTCATGTTATCATAACTAATGGACAAGATTGTTCAGCTATATCTCGATTAATGGCAATAATTTTGAGCTCATAAATTATGCACATTATATGGTCATTATTAATGTCCAGTGGGAGATTGTTGATTTGAAAATCCCATTAATATGGACATTAAAATTACCATTAGTGCACCTTTGATTGCCGTTAATTAGAGAATGAAATCTCTTTATGATGGACAAAAGAGGAAGGTGAATTGGCAACCGTTTTGGTTGTCTAGCCAAATATAATAAGGCCAAGGGTCGCCAAACGACATATGTTCTCTTCTCTATTGTTTTCCATCGACAAAAGAGAGTGAGAGAGGCATATGTTCGTGAGGAAGATCCGGGTCTCCTTCGAGAGTTGATCTATGTCAACATCAAACGTCAGAGCAATGGCAATGGTTACTCCGTTATCCTTGAACTCGGATCAACTTTTACTTTCATCACTTCTCCTTTATATTATTTACAAAACCATCAAAAAAATAATAATTAATCTAAACTCTAATAAAATCACAAACTACAAATCCCGATACAACAAAACTGTCGCCCAAACAACAAAAGAACAAACAGTTTAGCAACTGCTCATAATATCTATCCATACATCCAGGTACAACCTTCAGAATTGACTATTAATTGAAAGACTAATTTTATGTTGACTATAGATGTTAAATGCTACTGTTTTTTATTCATATTTTATACCACAGCTGTAAAATGGTAGGATAACATGATCGTTTACAGACTACAATCTGCAGGTTTTAGATTTCATGGTAAGTTCAAGGTTGCAGTCGGATAGTTGGTATAAACTTGTCTTGATTGTCAGAAAAAGCATCATGCCAACAGTCTTGAGCAAACAGCTCTACAATGTAAGATCATAGAAAAAGTACTGATCAATGGCATGGCCTAGCATTTGGAAACAAGAAAGCGACCTGTTTTTTGTTACATGAAAGTTGCTCGGTTCTTCACGTTCTTTAAGCTGAAATCATCGATTTATTCATCTGTGCAACTGATTTGCCATATGCTGCTGGCTTGGATTTACAATGACACAGGAATGCGACAGACGAAGGGAAGAAGACGGTGGACTATAAGTCGGAGAAGAGGGCGCTGGTGGAGGCAGAAGGATACAGGATCCTGGGCAATTCTGGGGATCAGTGGAGTGATCTTCTCGGATCGGCGACTGCTGCACGTTCCTTCAAACTGCCCAACCCCATATATCACATTTAATGATGTATGATTTCTTCAAAGCCGTGGCACGTCATTAGCTTGGATGATCTCCTCTGAATGTTATCCTTTATCATTGTCATATATGATAAATTTAATAACATGTTTATGAGAAGTGATGAGCAATCCTGTTTATTTCAGTAACTCGGAATTAGGATATTAATTGATGCCCTAACCCAAAATATCTATTAGATGTCATATCAATATTGTTTTACCGCCAACAAAACTTTTTTATGGTAATCCAAACAGATGAAGAAAGAGACAGAGAAAGAGAAGGTATGCAATTCAGATTCATACCGAGAAATTCCACTGTGGTATGTGAGGAAAACTTGTGACGCCTCTTCCCGCTGGTTAATAGAAAGGGACAATTTTCCAACCACTGGAGATCATGTCCACAATCTCTAATATTCTACAAACCACAATCACGTGCTACCAGCTAACATTTAGCATGAAAATGCAACCAGATGAGAATATTATTTATGAAAATTTGAATTATAGTCATCACAGAATAAAATTCATAACAATTCACATAAAAGTTCTCTTGAAATTTATCTCTATTATACATCCATCACAACAAGCAAATATGAAAGCAAATAATCAGATCTCACAGAAGCACAATAGTATACTACTCATATGATGTATCCTATTTGTATAGCTAAATTTGTTTAACTATGATTTCGATCTTGATCTCTACTGCTACAACCATTGTTTAAGCACACTCCATACATTAATAGCTGCTTAAACACACTTTAGACATGTCGGATGGTACAAATTAAGAGAATTCAATTCTAATTTGTTAGACTATGCAAATCACTTAGAATTTCACCATTTTCAAGATGATATGTAGGAAAGTCTAGTCCAATCAAGTAGTGAGATCATTAATGATATGTAACGAAACGGTCGGTGCGAGTTGGCAGAAATATGCATCATAATAAGATAAGTCCTCTATAGTTGTAGTTACACTGTCATGTTATGGACCACAAGTGCTATCAACATAATAAGATAAGCACATTAAAAATCATGCAAGAATGGTTTAAAGAAAGAATAAACTGCTATAATTTATGTAATAAATGGTTTAAAGAAAGAATAAATGATTACATGTTATGCAAGAAATGATTTTAAGGAGAAATAAACCATTAAAATTAAGTAAGAAATGGTTTAACAAAAATAAACCATCACAAGTCATGTGAAGTTATCTTAAAAGGTTAACATGCAAGAATGATTTGAAAGACAAAGGAACCACACACATGCCATGATTCACATGAATATGAAAGAAATCAATATACAACATGTCTGGGAAATGAACTCGACATGCATATGAACTAGTAGGAGCGTGATGATAATTTCCATGAATCTCAATTGCATGCAATGTAACGAAGTAAAAGATCGTTAGAACTCCCATGCATGGCACCTCATATATGCTGGCATTAGGCTCATGCAAATTTATGTTTGTTTATTTCAGGTGCAAGATAAGCTTGGTCACATATATAGGATCATGCAATGATTTCATCAAGATATTCGATGTAGTAAGATTTGTTGAACGAGCATGAGGGATATCTATAAGCCCCCTAGAACCCAAGGACATGCTATTGTGCTGGTTAATATCTTTTGCAACCATACCCTTATTTGTGATGTAATAATAGAAGTCTTAGTTTGAAGGATACCATAGATCTTGTTGAGAATGATTTTTTAAGTGCTTATCGATTACCATGCATATATATATATCAGTAATAGTCCGAACGTGTGATTTAATGCTTCATGATTCCGTCGACCCGCATGGTCCATTCTGTTACATGGTAGAGCAATGCCACACTTCAAAGCAGATTTAATAACTAAGTTCATATCAAAGACTATACATTTTTTATGGAACATTTCAATGGGAAGAATAAATTTACCTTATAGCAGTAATGAGTGAGGAATATGTTCACGTGAGAGGAGCTTGTGTAAGTTTTCCATGTAGTAGAAAAAGGAGAAAATGAAGGACGAAGAGTGGATGGAGATGACAAATCTCACAAATGATATAATACAACTATTCTTTAGGGCCAACCCTCTTTCAAAGTCATGAATCTAAATGATGCGATGGAGGTGTAAAAGAAATTTGAGGGATGCTACAAGTTCAAAAAATCCCCAACGAATAAGTTATTGTTGAAGAAGAAGGTACTAGTCTAATAATAATTTATAGGACAAGGCTAGATGTATTATTGGATGTGTCCATCAATATTTTGACAGATATTGTTAAAATCCCCAACAAATAAGTTATTGTTGAACTAAGGTATTTTTAATCAACTTGTTTAGGTACTTAGGGTGCAAGAGACCTAGTCTTCTATGCCAACGGTTAGCTTCATTATTATTAATGACCAAGAAATCATAAACATTATCTTTGTTAAATTCTACAACATAAATATCTTTAAAAAAATCAATTAGTAGGAGTTAATTGCTAGAGTCACCCAGATTTTAAAAGCAGTTAGATGAAAACAAAACATTAAAATCTTTATCACAAACTTGTCTTACACTAAGTAAGTTATGCTTTAAACCATTAACTAAGGAGACATTATCAAAAGTAACTCTACCCTTACCAACTTGACCAATACCTATGGTACATCCCTTGTGGTTGTTCCCAAATGCGACTGAACCTCTTTCTTTGCATTCCAGGGTTGTAAATAGCTTCGTGTCGCATGTCATATGCTTTGAACATCCTGAATCCATGATACATTGACTTCCTCCATCTTTTTCCTACAATAGTTGATATTGGTTTCATTCTTTATCCAATTGACTTTAAAGCTTTTAGTCTAGTTTGAAATATTGTGTACATCCTTTTCTTGTTATCTACATTATCTCCACCTACAAAACAATTTTTAAGAAGATCTTTTGGTACCTATCTTTTGGGTCTACGGGAGGTTAGACTTTCTCTCTCCAATTTGACTAAGCAACTTGTTATGATGCATAACTATCAATAAATCCTATGCCATTCTTATCACATGGATTTCCTTTAGATACAAGTAGTTTATTTAAACTCTCTTTTCCTTTAGTAAATATAGCAAGTGATGGGAGATCGAGGGGTTTCCTTAACCTGTCCTGCAAAGAATGACTAGCAGCGGAATGTTCCCCATACGGAACCAAGAAAGTAATCGTAGCATAATAATCAAGCAAGCACAAAGAGATGAGAAATTTTACGTGGGAAAATCATCCTCGATGTGAGAGAGGGGAAAATCCACGAGGCACGACGACCCGCAACAAAATCCACAAGGTCGGAAAAATGAGAGGGCACAATGTCTTCTCAATTTTGTTGCATAATAAAATCAAGGCTCAGTTACAAGAATAAAATCAGATAACTGTCACCTTGTACTTGGAGAACAGGATACCGATGCTTCTTCTCGTCACCAGTTGTCCCTCCTCAAGAATGGACCTCTCTGACGACTGCACCTCCAGCGCAGACGCTCCTCGCGGACGCGATTCTCTCTGTGTCCCTGCAGGCTAACTCTTCTTGCCTTGCTCAAACTTGCTCCTCATGCCTTATGTTGGCTACTTCTCTCCTTGCTTGGGGAGAGAGAACTAAGAGAGAAGAGAGGGAGAGATGCTTGAGTTGGGATGATCCCCAATGCCATGCATGGGGTATTATTTATACTACTCTTGCCTCCTCTTTGTCCTCCTAGTCCTATTTGGAATAGGAAACACAAGTCCTACTCCTGTTGCAAATAGGACTTAAAGGGGATAATTGTTCAACAACATCCATCCCTTTTTTTCTTTATTTTTGGGAACGGATAATATTCCCAACTCCCCCTCCGTTCCCAATGGAGATATGTCTTCAAGAAGATGATCACTGAGAGGTGACACCGCTCACTTCTCTACAAAGCTGCAATTTGTCACGGGTCATGACCTTCGCATCATATCTGATAGATTTTCATCTGTGTGGACCTTCTTCAGAATGAGATGCTTCTTATTAGTAGTATCTCTAAACCAATGATATCGCACGTCTATATGCTTTGTGCGAGCATGGTGCATCGTATTCTTGCTCAGATCAATGACGTTCTGTCTATCACATAAGGCAATCAACTCACTGTATTTACATCCAAGTTCACTAAGGAATCGTTGTAACCACAACACTTCTTTTCCTACTTCTGTTGCTGCAATGTACTCGGCTCCAGTCATTGAGAGTGCAATGCATTTATGCAACTTGGACTGTCGCGAAATCGCTCCCCATGCGAAGGTAAAAATGTACCTGGAAGTCGATTTCCTCTTATCCACATCTCCTGCCATGTCAGCATATGTGTATCCACAGAGTTTAGGATCTGACCTCCCGAACATCAGACACATACTTGAGGTCCCTCTCAAGTATCTCAGAATCCACTTCACATCTTCCCAATGATTTTCCCTTTGACATGAATCTGCTCCCTACGCCCATGGCATGAACAATGTCGAGTCTGGTGCAAACCATGGCGTACATAAGGTTGTCAACTGCGGACTGGTAAGGAATCTTGGTTATCTCAGCTTTCTCCTCAAAAGTAGATGAACATGTATTTTTCGTCAGCTTGAAATGAGCAGCAAGGGGCGTGTTGACAGGCTTCGCATTCTTCATGTTAAACCTCTCCAGAATGTGTTCAACATACTTTTCTTGTGACAACCACAACCTGTGCTTCTTCTTGTCGCGAGTGATCTGCATCCCAAGTATATTGCTTGCCTTTCCCAAATCATTAATCTCAAACTCCCTAGAGTTTTCCCTTTTGAGCTTTGCAATCAACCCGGGATCATGACCAACTATCAACATGTCATTCACATAGATCAACATGATAGTGAACCTACCACTGGGAAGATGTCAAACATACACACATGGATCTGATGTAGTCCTCTTGAAGTTCTGCTTCATCATGAAGGCACCAAACTTCAAGTACCACTGTCTAGGGGCTTGCTTCAAGCCATATAGACTCTTCCTCAGCCTGCAAACCATATTCTCTTTCCCCTTCTCCTGGTATCTTTGTGGCTGCTCCATGTAGATCTCTTTGTTAAGGTCACCGTGAAGAAAAGTCGTCTTCACGTCCATCTGTTCTATCCCAAGGTCTAGGCTTGCAACAAGACCTACCACTCTCACAGAATTCATCTTCACAACGGGTGAGAAGATCTCATCATAGTCCACGCCCTCTTTCTGGTTGAGTCATTTCATAAACAATCTGGCCATGTACTTTAGTTGCTTGCCACCATCATCTGTCTTCAACATGTAGACATGTTGAGCGATTATCTCGAGGATTAGTTATTGATATTTTAAAGTTGTTGTTGCGATCCCCGAAATTCCCGGCTCAAACAAACAATTTTTTTCTTCTCAAGCCAATAATTAATTACAAGAACAATGAAGCGAGAGAAATTTTGCTACTTATTTACCTATATAGCTAACATGATCGAACTCAGGGAGGCTACAATTCCCGAGGGTTATCAAATAATCGAAAATCAATTAAAAGAAAAAGGGAATCTCTAATGCAAACTACATTGGTTTTTTGTGAAATTTTTACCTTTTTAATAATTTTTTATTTCTTTTTTTATTTTCTGATTTTCAAATTTTTAGTGATTCTATTTTTTGCAATTTTTTATTTTGAAAATATGATTTTCAAAACAAATTCATGCATCAAAGAAAGGCAAGATATTTTTTGATTTTTTAAATGTAATAATAATGCTCAAAAAATCTAAAGAAAGATTTTTTATATTTTTATGATTTTTTTACTATTTTGGAATTGTTTAGATATTTATAGATTTTTTTAGGATTTTTGAAATGAACAAAAATAAGGGAAAATGCAAATAGTGAGAAAACATGATTATTATTCAATTTAAAAATAGCAGATAAATGCAAAAATTATGGAAATGATTTTTCTTTAAAACTACAGGAAATCATCTACAAACAAGAACTGAAATATATTTTTTTATTTTTCAACAATTTTATATGATTTTTTTAAAGATTTTTAGTATTTTATAATTTTTTGGGGTTTTATAAATAATTAATTCATTAAATTTGGACATAAAATAAAAGATACAAAAAGTAAACAACTCTATTTTTTTGGAATTTCTGAATTAATATTCGAATTTTTAGGATTTTTCAAAGTTCAAACAGGGAAAAATGACATGTTTTTTTAATAATATCAAATGAAAATAAAATGCAATGAAAAATTTTATGCTAGAAATATACACACATCAAGAATATACATAAGTTTTTATGAATTTTCAGATCAATAAAAATATTTATTTAAATGAAAGACAAGCCAACAAATAGTCTGAAAAGCAGGGGCATATTTGCAAATAGTTTATTATTTTTGCATAAAAATAATAAGAAATAAACTCACGGTCTGGAAGTGAAAACTACAAAAAAGAAACGTGGAAAGCACGTGCTTGAATGCTGGAAGGGGTCTTCTTGCAATTTATAAACCTTTTGGGCTGAAACGTATTTTTTCCTAATTTATTTTTTTAACCCCGTAGGGTTCTCTTTTGTTCATGTTCGTTCTCAAACCAAAATCACCAGGGGGAAATGGGGGGTGCCACCACTCCTCTTTCATCTTCAACCCACAAGCTACGGGCGGTTGGCGCGTATGCTGCCTCCGAGCGAGCGACAATGGCGGCGCGGATGCGGACTGGATGGCACAGGGGCGCGATTGGTGGACGGTCGGTGAAGTCCTCCTGCATGCGGACTGGAAGGGGGCGCACACGCGAAAGGAGGCTTCGTCCATGTGCGGCAGAGGACGGTTGGCGATGCTCCTCCCAGATGGAAGTGTATGCGGAGGATGGTGCGCAGGGACGGCAAGTGGAGTCGCGTATGGATGCGATTCCAGGAGCACGAGGTGCTTGGCGCAGCGGTGAAGAGAGGCGGTTGTCGCGGTGGTTGGTAGAGGGAGAGCGCACAGGAGGTGGGGTGCTGTAGCACGCGGTGGCGCGGGGCCTCACGTGGGATGGATGCGGGAGTCACGGCTGGACTATGGCGGAGATACAGGTGGCCGCAGTGGCGTGTGGTGTTGGTGCAGCGCCCTGTCATGCAGGTGGAGCAGGATGCGGCCACGGCGGGGCGACACACGCCCCTGGCGGCTGACGAGCGGTAACATGGGTGATGGTCATGTGTGCCTCTAGCGGAGGAGTAGGGGTTGTCGTCCAAATAATTTTTTTGCTTGCAGCTTTATTTTTTGAAATTGTAGCTGCGTTTTTTGTATTTTTTTCAAAAGTAGCAAATGTAATATTTTTTTGAAAATCGTGTACCTGCAATGAAAAATAGATAGAATCTGACTCGAGCATGACAGCTCGATCCACAATCAAAATAGGAATCAGTGGGCGAATACGGATCCGGTGAGATGGGGGAAAGATCCAGAGATCCGTCCACCTGCGTGATCGGATATGAGAGGTCGTGAGAGATAGAACGTGAAATGTAGGGATCTTGATGTGAATGAAAAATCGGATCGGATTGGAATAAAAAATGATGAGGACAATTAACTGCGATTAAAATCTATGAATTAAAATTAAGAAAATGACAACAAAACTAAACTACAAATTACACTACGATTAACCTAGATGGAAAAATGAGAAATAAAATGTGGATCTTACCGTGGGAGCGAATGAACGTCGTGATGGTCTCGACGAAGGCTGACTCACTGTCACCGGATGGCTCGGAGGCTAGGCACACTTTTACGATAAGATGGCTCTCGAAGAATGGGCTCCTCTCACCAAAGATTGATCAAGTGAAACAAGGAGAGGAGCTCAATAAAAACGAGAAGAAGAATCAAAAAGGAAAATATATACAAAAAAGAAAGTGTTTAGTATCTAATTAAAAAAATAAATAAAATTAAAAATGAAACTTGTAATTAAATAAAAAATTAAAATAATTAATTTGCAAAAATTACTTAGCTACCTTAATGGTGGTTATTTAAGGTATAAATCAAATCTTATATACAAGGTAGGTTTTCAAATTAATAAATAAATGAATAAATCAATTAAAATTCCGTACTTATATTAATTTAATTAATTAATATCAGATAATATTTTTATGGTTTTTATATAAGGAGGTTAATTTTATACACAACATATATACATAATGTACATTATACACATGTACAAAGAAGGAAATAATTTTAAAAAAATTATTAATTTTTTTAATTTACTTTAAATTACATGAAAAATATTTACAGTTATCAAAATATAATATGTATAAAAATAAAATAATAAATACAATAGAAAATGGTAAAATTGCACAAACCACCCCAGAAAACTGATTTTTTAACCGTAACACCAATAATTATTAAATCACATCTATTTTAAAGATAATTTAATTTAGAATACAGTAGAAGTGAGTTTGATTTAATTCGAGTTCATATGGAGGCGGAATTGGTCTTTCAATTATCGCTTTACGGCTTTTTCTAAGTGTTGTTGCTTTTATTCCGTACATGATTTTATTTTACAAACATTTTTATTATTTAGGGAACATTTTTATTTACAACATTTGTTCTGAAAATTATTTAATTTAGGGTCAATTTATGTTCAAAATAAAATAGTGTAAGTATACACAGAAAAATATTTGCAATACATTTTTTTGGATTTCTTGATTAAGGACCCTATTTTCCCCTACTTTATTCCTAGTCGATCAGGTCAAGTCTTGACCTTCTCTCGGGGTTTGGGTCAGCCTGTATCTATTACATATATATAATTTTCTTTTTTATTTTATTTTATTTTCTTTATTTTTCCTTTATTTCTTTATTTATTTATTTTAGGTTAAAATAATAATACATGTACAATATTTACATATAGATGCAAGTTAGTAAGAATAAGGAGTTAGTATTATATATTGGTATTTTATAAGGGATTTTAAGCTAAAATAAATGAATAAAGATGATGAAATGCTGATTCATCAAGACCCATTTGTTCTTCAGTCCTCTCTTACCTGCAGGAAGCTCAACAAGATCATAGGTTTGATTTTTCTTCAGAGATTGCATATCTTCATTCATTGCAATTTGCCAATGATCTCTCTCCTTATGCTCTTGTGCCTCCTAAAAAGTGTATGGCACATCATGATATGTCAAATTACGTATTGGGAAGTAGGATAGCGAGATGATGGCTGATGTGTCCTCCCAGATCTCCTGACCTGAGGCTCTGCTACATCTGCTTCTTGATGAGGTTGCTCCCCCTAACTAGGATCCCCTGGACCTGCAGCAGTGGGGTCTGCATCTGGCTCATGTTGTTCTGATTGTGCATCTTCTCCATCTGTACCTGGTACTGGAGAAGGATCTGAGTTCTCATCGCTGTCATCATCCATAACAATTCCATCTGAGTCATCACCACCACTATCATCCTAAACCAAAGTCTGGTTCTCATAGAAAATCACATTTCTATTCCTTATAATGGTCTTCTTCTTTGGATCCCAAAGTCGGTATCCGAACTCCTGATCTCCATAACCAACAAAAATGCAGGGCACTGCCTTGTCATCAAGCTTCTTCCTCTGTTCCTTTGGTATAAATGCATAAGCTTTGCATCTGAATACCATCATAAGAGCATATGAGGGATCCTTTCCAGACCAAATGCGCTTAGGAACATGAAAATTCAAGGGAACATATGGAGATCGATTAATCAAGTAGCAAGCAGTCCGAACTGCCTCAGCCCAAAAGGTCTTGGGCAGCTTCGTTGTCTTCAGTATGCATCGAACTCTTTCCACAATGGTCATATTCATCCATTCAACGACACCATTGTGTTGGGGTGTGATGGGCTCTGTCCTTTCATGCCTGATCCGTGCTCTGAACAGTAGCTTTGAAAGCTGTGAGAGGTGTACTCCCCTCCACTGTTCGTGCGCAAAAACTTCAACACTTCACCTGTCTCGCGCTCCACCATGGCATGAGATATCCTGAAGCAATCAAAGACTTGATCCTTCATCCTTAGCATATAAACCCACATATTCCTTGATGCATCATCAATAAAGGTTAGAAAATACTTATTTCTTCCCAAAGATGCTATGTCCATCGGTCCACACACATTTAGAGTGAATCAACGACATAAGTTCTTCCTTTACCTTTGATTTGATCTTGAAAGGTGCACTCTTGTTCTTTCCAATCTCACATGAATCATAAGGTAACAGTGTTATGTCTGTGTGACATGGTATAAACTCCTTCCTGCTCAAAAATTATAATCCCTTTTGGCTCATGTGTCTGAGCCGATGATGCCAGAGATCTGACATGTCAGCCTCACTAGCATGTAGGCTGCCATCTATGACCTTCACTTGAGTCTTATTAAGCATGCACCACAACCTGCCTCTGTCCATGATTAGAGAGCCCTTGATGATCTTGCATCTGTTGTTGCCAAACTTCATATGGTAGCCCTCCCTATCCAGTTAAGATCTGGATATGAGGCTAAGCCACAAGTCAGGAATGTTCCTGACATCCTGCAGAGTCATTGCACATCCAATATCAGTCTGAACTGAGATGGTACCCATGCTAATGATCTTGGAGTAATTGTCATTCCCCATCTTGACTCTCCCAAAATATCCCTCTATATAGGAAGTGAAGAACTCCATGTGTGGAGCCACGTGGTAGGAGGTGGCCGTATCGACGACCTACTCAGAGTCATCCCCTGCATGTAGACACTGCTCTTGAATAGTTTGAACCAACTGATCAGCATCATCGTCAACTACTGTTGCAACAATGTTCTTATCTTCATCTTTCTTCTAATTCTTTTTGGCTTATGCTTGCTCTCTTTTCAAGACTATACAGTCTCTCTTCCAGTGACCATGCTTGTTGTAATGATGGTACTTTCCTCTCTATCCTTGGACTTCTCCCTAGTTCTCTCTCGTGATTTTCCCATGCTGCTTGGTATGCCTCTTCTTTCAACTGCATACACATGTGAAGAAGAGGACTCTCCAGATCATTGTCGTCTGATTTCTTCATTTGAGAGACTGCTCTTAATCATAAGGATGGTCAGCTTGCCGTCTGTAACGGAGTTGCTCAAGGTTATCACCAGGGTTTCCCAACTATCTGGCATGGAATCCAGTTGAAGAAGCGCCTGCAATTCATCATTTAGTGCCATGTTCATAGTACTCAATTCATTTAAGTGCTCGACAACTTTCATTCCATCCTTGTACTTTAGATTCACCAACTTCCAAATCAAGAACGTCTTGTTGGTGGTTGTCTTCTGCTCATAGAGCTCCACCAGTTTCTCCCATAGTTTCTTCACATCTGTCTCTTCTACGACATGGTGGAATATCGATAAGTCCAGTCATTTCTGGATGGTGCCGACTGCTTTCCTGTTTAGCTTCATCCAGTCACCTGCGGACATGCCCTCGGGCTTGGCTGTTTCTCATTCCACCGGATCATGGAGGTCCTTGCAATACAAGATATCCTACATCTTGGCCTTCCATATTTCTCAATATGTGCTTGTCAGCTTGATCACCGTACCTTCGTCATCCTTCCCCATCTCGAGAATGCGAGCTCTGATACCACTTGATGGGAAATTGAGGGGTTCCCTTAACCTGTCATGCAAAGGATGATAAGCAGCGGAAAGGTCCCCACATAGGAACCAAGAAAGTAATCGTAGAACAATAATCAAGCAAGCATAAAGCGACGAGAAATTTTACATGGAAAAATCTCCTCGATGTAATAGAGGGGAAAACCCCATGGGGCATGACGACCTGCAACAAAATCCAGTAAGTCGGAAAAATGAGAGGGCACAATATCTTCTCAGTTTTGTTTCCCAATAAAACCAAGGCTCGGTTACAAGAATAAAATCAGATAATTGTCATCTTGTACTTGGAGAACACGATACCGATGCTTCCCCTCGTCACCAGCTGTCCCTCCTCAAGAACGGACCTCTCTGGCAACTGCTCCTTATGCCTC
Organism: Ottelia alismoides; assembly: GCA_037367405.1. Lineage (NCBI taxonomy): Eukaryota > Viridiplantae > Streptophyta > Magnoliopsida > Alismatales > Hydrocharitaceae > Ottelia > Ottelia alismoides. The sequence continues at coordinate 1,258,277 of JAZKJV010002551.1, read as the reverse complement.
CAGCGCAGACGCTCCTCGCGGATGCGACTTCTCTTCATGCCCCTGCGGGCTAGCTCTTCGTGCCTTGCTCGAACTTGCTCCTCACGCCTTGCATGGGCTACTTCTCTCTTTTCTTGGGGAGAGAGAACTAAGAGAGAAGAGAGGGAGAGATGCTTGAGTTGGGATGATCTCCAATACCATGCATGGGGTCTTATTTATACTACTCTTGCCTCCTCTTTGTCCTCCTAGTCCTATTTGGAATAAGAAACACAAGTCCTACTCCTATTGCAAATAGGATCCATGGGGATAAATGTTCAACAACCTCCATCCCCTTTTTTCTTTACTTTTGGGAACAGATAGTGTTCCCAACAAGAAGATCATTTACAAGCTTATCATAATTTTATTTAAGACTACTATTTTTTAAAGAAATGTAATATTTTCTTTTAATAGGATGATCTTCACTAAAATTATATTTTCAAGAACTAACTTATTTATCATTTTAACTAACTTTCGATTGTCTAATTTAGACTTTTTTAATTCTGGAAAGTCTTCATGAAAGACATCTAAAGTTTTGAGTTAGGTTTCTTAAGTTACCCAGAGCCATTAGTCCAAGGCATGTTGATTCTTCATCGTCTAAGTCAGAGTCAGAGTCGCTTGAATCTGAGTCATCCCATGTTTCTTGTAATGTTTTCTTCTTGTGATGGTTCTTGAACTTCTTTGATAAAGACTTCTTGTTTTCCTTTTCTTCCTTTAATAGGGGCACTCTCTTTGTGATGCCCCTTCTTCTTGCACTCATAGCATGTGGGTGCTTCTTCATTGTCCTCTTCATTTGACTTGAAGCTTCTCTTGTTTCCCATGAACATCTTGAACTTTTTGGCAAGTAGGATAAGATATTTATCATTCCTTTCTTCATCAGATGAGTCATGTGTGCTGACCTTGAAAGCTAGAGATTTATTCTTTGCCTCACTGCAAAAAATGCAAGATCGACGAGCACATATAGGCTCGTCCAAGCTCATTGAGTAATTGTAATGTGCTCACCCAAGGGGTGGGCGAGCACATGTTCTCACTCATCCTGTGCATGCCTAGTGGTCGCTTGATAAGTCGGGCGAGCACCATGTGCTCACCCATGTGCATGCCCGTTACCCATGTTTCCCATACTTGTGAACATGTGAGCAAGCACATGAGCTTGCAGTAGGCGAGCACATGTGCTCCCCAACCAAAAACTTGGAGAAAAAATTACAAGTTTGTCGAGGTTTTGAAGCCTCGTTGAACCTTTAGGACAGCTCTAAACCACTGCATGTGTTTAAAAAGATCGTCGAAGATCATAACTGAGATATTATTTGATTATCAAGTGATTAATAGCTCCTATAATTACTATATATTCTGCACAAAAGTAGATCAAAATAACAACCTACAAAATATATTATTCTTGACAAGAAACGTGTAAAATTGCATTAGAAAACTTAAAAGTATTATGCATAGATAATACAAATTAAATGACATATAGAAGTTCATAGAAAAACATAATAATCATTTATTCTTTCCACAAATGATCTTGGAGATCAAATTCTACTTGGATTTCTTTTTTTCCTTTTCCATTTCCTTGAACCTTGCATACATCCAGATTTGTTCTTCAGGATCAGTATATTCCTCCTCTTCATCATCTTCTTCTTCTTCATTCTCCTCTAGATGCACTAGTGACCTTTGTGACCTATTGAGAAATTATATAAGATAGTAGAGAGGAAATATGATTGCTTAGAATATACTTATTATACTTAAATTGATTCTTACATGTATGTAGTGAATTCTTTTCGTAGCTTAGTCACCTGGTCCACCATCACCGTTATCTGAGACTCCATATATGGTGATGGTTATTGTGACGAATAAGGTTATGCATATGATGGTTGCCCATAAGTAGAGTAAGAATGTCGATGTCCCTCCACATAATATAAAGGAAGATCACCAAGTGTATGCTTCTTGTTGTCGAAACCAACATCTCTCTTCTCCAAAACCTATAATCAAAATTTTATAACCACATAAATAGCAGCGTATAATCATTTAATCACTACATGTTTCAGTATGGTTTTATCGAATGCCGATCGTTAGTTTTTAGAAGTGTTTGACCACTTCTCAGCATTGAGGGCCATATATCGATCCAAAATTGGAATTAGGAAAAAAATATCTAATATGATTAATAATCTGTCAATCGCTTGCAATAAATATAAAAAACTAATCATTACTTCTCCCACCTCATGAGTATACCACTAGGAATCACCATATTTCCCTCGCATATGTGCCATACCCCACCATTTCTGAACAAATGGTTCCCTTTCCAACTTAGCAGCCTGAAAAAATAAAAATGTATATAACAAATAAAGAATGCATATGCCAAAAATTAACATTGAAATTGGTACATAAAATTTTTTTAAATTATCAGCTCAGCCCAGATTTAATTGTGCATTATAGAGTCACTTGTCGATATGATCTTTTGCTTCTAATGGTTCGCTCTACCCATCACCGACCTCCTCCCAAATTCAATATCAGAACTGAAAGAATCACAAAAAAATCCACCTGCAACAAACATTATTATAAGAAATTTAGATAAAATTATCATTTTTAGAATTTAACCAATGAAAAATAAATACCTCTCTTCGGTGCACCAAATCGAGAGAAATATTTTCATCTCCTCAAAATCAATTTCCTCCAAACTATCTTTGAGTTCCATATAGCCTTAAAAAGTGTGTCGCTCATTCTTTTCTCCATCATAAGGGTAAAGGCTCGACGACATGACTCCTTCCCTAAGATAGGGGCTAAACGATACCTATCCTGATATAAAAATATGTCAGGTAACTAAATATATAAGAATTTATTAACTTTTGAGTTTAAAATTCTTACCAAAAATAAGTCAAACAACCTCCCATGTTCAATGGTGAGAACTCATCAGCATCGGAACTCTGTGCATGTCAAATGTACCTTGATAATATTCATTATTTATTTTGGACTTGTAAGCCCTTGGCGACCCATTAGTACAATAAAAGATATTATTTTTATTATGTCCATCTAAATATGAATGAATGAATGAATGAATGTGAATGCACTTTACAATTAAGGTCCCTTTCAACATTTAGGGTTATATACCATGGCCATATTGAATACCATATAGCTGGGAGGACACAACTGACTTTAAATATATGATATTCGATAAAGTTCTCCAGTCTGAGAAAGATATGTCACTATTTTCTAAAGACTGATTTCCAATCGATTTCTTGATGCATGTCCTCTGCATAGGAATGGAGATTCGAAAGTATTGGAATAATCAAGTCAAAGAGTTGACTTGATGAGGTTGAGATAAACTAAGACCTGAATCGTAACTGTCATGATCAAACAAATATCCTTTGACCTGAGACAGATATGATTATATATACTTGAGTATGTGATGACAGGGATTTTCTATCGGTCTTGCATTCCACACAAAGCGAGAACGCAGTCGCTGAGGCGACCGACAAAAGAATCCCAAATCAATCAACAATTAACCCACAATCAATGTATGCAATGAATATCTAAAAATGTGGAGTTAAAATTTATTATAACTCTACATGTAAATGTGTACAGGTGTAAGTACAGGTAGAAGTCGAACACTGGGAGGCGAATGGTTGTATGTGTTGTGTATTTATTCAATCCATTGTTCATGTCCAATTATTGTTTTTGTGGGTTTTGGATTTTATATTTTTTTATATTTTTATATTTTATATATATATATATATATTTATTTTCTTTTCATATTTTTAATTATATAATATATAGATATGTATTAATATATAAAGAGATATATATATAAGAAGAGAGAGAGGGGTAATACAATATAAGGGTATATATATATAGAAAAAATGCTTAAAATATTTAAAGATAACTTTTTTCTTTTTGCTTTTTAATATTTTTCTATATTTTTGTTATTTTTCAGGAATATTTCTAATTTTTATGTATTTTTAATTTCAAAAATGCCCACAATATAGGACTAAATAGATAGCCGAATATAATTTGGGTTTTAAAAATATAAAATAAACTCCAAAAATTCCCAAATTAATTTTAATATATTAATAATAATATATAGATAATTATAAAAGAGAAAAATATATTTTTGGGGTTTTTTAAGGATTTTTCTATTTTTTGTTGGACTTTGGAGCTTTCTGATTTTTATATTTTTCTTTTTCATATTTTTAGGGTTTTTCAATTTCTGGACTCAATATAGATATAATTATACCATATATATATTTTTTAAAATTTTTCAAAAACATTTTATATTTTTTTGTATTTTTTAATCTAAACAGTACAAAAGGGCTTCTTTTTCATTTTTAATAATTAGGAAAAATGCGAAAAATGCAAAATAACATATGGGCGTGAAAATACAGGGCATGAAGCATTTAACCTAATTTTTGTGGAATTTTAGAAGCATCCTAGGTATTTTTAATAAATAGATACAAGACACAAAAATAAACAGCCTAGCAGGGGCATTTTCGCAAATAAAATACATTCCAGGGGCATCAGTGCAAAAATTCTACAGAAATAAACATTTATTTATATTTTTGAGACTAATTTACAATATACAAAAACCGCCAGGATATTCATGCAATTTTCACGCGCCTCACGTGGGACTGCACGTGAGGCGCGGAAGGACCTAAATGCAATTCTCAGAAACTCAGGGTCCTTTCAGCAAAAATTTCAATTATTTTACAACGTTAAAATTTTTTACAGAATTAAAAATTTAATACAAAAAGATCGGGGGCTAAATATGCAAATTACCCCCAAAGGCGCACTATCCAACGGTTGGGCTACCTTCACTTGACATGCATCGCTTCCTGGTGAGACGATGACGGTTCGCCGATCCACGCTCACGTGATCTGACGGTCTGAGCGCGAGAGGATCGGACGGCTGTGATACGACCTGGACCTTCGTCTTCATCCAACGGCTGGGAGCTGGCATGGAAGAAAAGGGAAGAAAGCTCGTCGGGGCGAGCTTTTTCCTCCTCGATCTCGCTCCTCTGCCGGTCATCGCTGCACCTGAAGGTCCCAGGAGCTTCCTGGCAGGTTGCTTGATCTGCTGGAGGTGCTGGATCGGACTGAAGTACCCTAGAGCGGGACCACGAGCTCGGAGAAGGAACGCGGCTCCAGGTACCTCAGCCGGCCTTGGAATCGTCTCCTGGTGCTCTTCAATGCACCTAACCTGCACAGGAACCAAGCACGGCTCGAGGGCGTCACCCTCGACCTAAAATTGAAGCTGTTAGCGCAAAGAATGAACGAGATGGCGAAGCTCCCGGCGGGCGACGGAGCTGGAGCTTCGATTCGTGGATCCAGGGAGGGATCCGGTTGGACAGGGTGGTCTGGAGGTGGAGAAGACAGTAGGGAACGAGATGACGGTGGAAGGGCGGTCGGAAAACAACGAGGGTACTGTGGAGAAGTCGCCGGAGCTGAGCTCCGGCGAACTTCGAATTACCTTAACTAAGCTAATCTAAGAACCTAAATGCGAAATAAACTACGAAAATGAAATGCAGGAACGGAAACCTACCTAAAACGAGTAAAAGTGCAGCTCTTGAACCTGGGGGCCTCCAGGGAGCAGGGCGGCCACCGGAGCGCCGCCGCGACAAAACTTTCCTCCTCCTTGGGCCGAACCGAGGTGCTGGGAAGCACCTCCTGTCACAAGAGCTCGTCCAGGGATCGATTCAAGCCTTTTGGGGGAAGAGAAATTGGCCAAATTCGGCCAAGGAGGAAGAAGAAATTATTTATAGACATCCCTGGAGACCTTTATTGACTGGCTAAAATCAACGAATCTATGCTATGTACAAGGGATCCCAGATCTCAGCGAGAATCATGGATGATCAGAGAATAAAATCCGTGAAGGGATGGCTGTCGAAGGAGCAACCAATTGAGCAGGAAAAATGGCGAAAATCAGGGAAAAGACCTGTCTGACGGAAGTCAGAGGCGCAGGGGGAGTTGACCAGAGGTCAACCTTCCCTGGCCCCTGATTGGTCCACATCGGACCGATCTTGACCTATTTATTACACGTCATAAATGAATTAATTAGGATTTTCTTATAAAATAAAAAATGTTCATAAATTAATGTAGTATTTATTTACGATTTTTATTTATTTTTTTGAAGTATTTTATTCCGGTTTTATTAAAATAATGTATTTATAAGTATATATATTTATTTATTTTTATTTTATTTATCTTCCGGTTTTATTAAAATAATGTATTTATAAGTATATATATTTTTATTTTTATTTTATTTATCTTCATTTAATTACTTTATTTTCTTATTTTATAAATTTATAACTTATTTTTGTGAGTATAAATATATTTTTATTTAATTTTTATGAATTTATTTACATTTTTAAATAAAAGTGTATATGTATATGTAGGTATACTTATAGGTATTTGACCTATATATTATATACATTTTATTTATTTAATGTATTTTATTTGTTTTTATTTTGGATTTGTATTTTTAGTAAGTTATATATAATATATACATTATTATAAAAATATTGATGAATAAAGAACAAAAGAATAAAATCCCTTTTTATTTATATACATTTTTAACATAGGTATTTTGCCTATGTATTACATAGGCTTATTTTATTTTACAAATTCTTTTTAGTTTTCTTTTAATTTTAATATGTACATGTATTCTATATATTGTTTACAAAATTATAAAAATATGAATTTATAAAAATAATGAATAATGAATAAAATGAATATTTTAATCAGTCCTATATACAAAGTGGGCCAACAACCTAACTTCTACAGTGAAATCCAAAATTATGAAACAAATTTTATTAAATAGTTCATGGAAAGCTATATACAATTAAAGGTGAGTTTGGGTGATTTGGAGTTTTTATTTGCAAGATATGGGTCTGTGAAGTTGAGACTTTGGCTTTTTATTTTGTATATAAAATGTACACTGAGTGTTATTTTTACACAAACTCAATTTTGTATTTTTATTTACATTATTATCTACAACTTTTATGTACAAAGTTTCTTTATTTGATGAATGAATAATTATGTACAAAATAGGTGTCAAAAATGTATAAATGAAGGAATAAATAAATGAGGTTTTTATTGTATAATTGGCCCTTATCTCCCCCTACTTTATTTCTTGTCAACCAATTCCATGCTGGCCTTGGTCTCGGGGTTTGGGTCATAAAATATTTGCAATATTTTATTCCTTTTTCTTTTCTTCTCTTTATTCTATAATTTTGGCATTAAAAACCTTATTTTATGTACATTTAATACAATAAATAATGGGTGCTATTATGTACAAATTGATGCTATTTACATGCATTTGCCGGGGTTTTTAAGGCCAAAATGATAGAATAAAGGTGATGAAATGGAGATTCATCACCCCCTATACTTGCCTTTGCTAGTCCCTAGCAAATACTTATGCAATAAGTACAAAAAGAACAAAGAATAAGAAGAAAAGAAAAAGCAAAAAATAACGAATTTAAAGAATAAATTGAATTGAACATGATTATAGAACATATCTGTACAAAATCGAAGTTTGGAGCTCAGGTTAGACCTTGGTGTGAGAAATGTGTGTGGAACCTGGTAGGGAATCAAATTTAAAACACAACAGCCTCTGAGAGTCACAGAACTCGGTTCAAATCACCTCAATAGCCAGGTCAGAACTAGCCTACATCATACGCAAACCCTTATGACTATGAAGCTGACTTGTACAGTGTAAGTGGTGGTGGCTCTCCCCAACTGAAATGACAAAGAGACTGACTTCTCTAGAATGACAACCCAATGATTCCCTAATCCAACAGCTCTTTCCTCGAAGAGCAGGATATTCCCTTCTAAGTTCAAGTGGCATCCAACTCAAGAGGAGGAGGTAGAGAAAAGAATGGACGGTAGCCAGTGTAGCTACCTATCCTGGGATGCAAGACCAGTGTAGTCAAGTCTTCCAGCTGCTGGCTCACATGGTATAACTTTGATGCTCAAGCTTGCTTATTTTCTATATACATACTTTGCAGGCATTTTATTTTTTTACAGGCCTGACCATTATTTTTTTTTCAACATACTATATACAGCAGCATTTACATAAGGAGTTTTTCCTCTTGAGCCAGAAGACTATCCCTCTTTTGAAGCTCTATTGCAACCCACACTCTCCTGTCGTTAGACCTCATTGCTATTGGACCAGGTTGGGATGCACTTCCCTCCCTAAATGAGGACGAATGTTTCCACCCGTGTGCGTCTCAGACTGGCAAATCCAACCCCCTCACCACTCCAACTGAGTTGAGCCAAGTGAAAGGTGCAAGTGTCCAAGTTAGGTCACGGTCGGCAAGAGTCATACGTGTGTTTCGAAAAGTTCTAGTTAGTCCACCGAGGTGACTTGAACCTAGCCCTGATTTCTCAAAGAATTAAGTCTGAATAGACCTGAAGTACCTTAAACCTAGTTCCCATAAGGTTCCAGTGCAGTTAGGTGCAGTAAGGTCCAACCAAGCTCCAATCTTTGACTTTATTGGACTCGTTCAATCATCAAGCTCAATCAAAGAAGATGAATGCTATGCAAATGCTATTTACAAATATGCAAAGAATAATGCAATTTTCAAAGAATCTTGAAAATAAAGAGAAGGATTTTTACACAAAGAATTTTTGCAAATAATTTCGGCACTCAATCGTATAAAATATATACAACTATTTACACGGGCAGGCCGCTTTATTTTACAAGAATTAAGAATTTACAATATAGTTTTTATTAGTAAGTATATATGTACACTTATTAAAGAATTTTGTTTATTTATTTTTTTATTTGTTATTTTTTTTATTATTATATGTGACTATTCCTCAAACTTCTTTGACACAAACTTTTCAAACAATTTTTGAAAACTATAGTCCAAAATAATTTTTACAAACATTTTTACAAACATGTACACACATTTGAAAATCATTTTGCAAAGATTTTTCAAAACAGTATGTATAGATTTTTCAAAATATTTTTGCAACCATTTTTCAAACCATTTGCCAATCAATTTTCAAACATTTTATTTCACACAAAGAAAAGAACTTTTTACAAACCATACATTTTTACAAAGGTTGAAAACATGTAACAAAACGTTTTCAAAATAGTTTTCAATAAATGTTCACGAAGATTTTCAAACTATTTTTCGAACATTTTGCAAAAAATATTTTCACCTAATTTATTAATCAGTATATACAAAAAGAATTTGAGGAATAATCACATCTCTTTTTATTAAGGGTTTTTAATGAATTTAAAGAATTATTAGTCATATTATTAAGAGAATACGAAAGTACGAGTTATAGCTAAAGTATATACATAGTATATACGACCCCCTTATACTTAGCTTGAGCTATGTCCTCATAGATCGAAAAGAAAAGAGAAGACATAACTCGTACTGAGTATAGACAAGTCTAAAGAATATATAAGTAAGAGACGAAGGAAATAGAAGTTGACCGTCCCCCCTATACTTAGGATCAAGTAATCCTAAGTATAGCAGACTGTACACCAAGCAGGGAGGGTCAAGGGTGGGAATAAACAGATGAACAACTCAGGGGTGCACCCCCCTATACTTAGGATAAAGTACGTCCTTAGTACATAAAACTGACACAAAGGGGCGACACCTTTTATTTAGATACAGAATATAGAAAAGGAAAAGAAGAAAAGAAGAAAAGAAGAAAAGAAGAAAAGAGAGATATATACAGATAGATGAAACGATCGTGGAGAATATACGCATCACTCCCCCTATACTTAGGGTGAGATATCCCTTAGTATAGGCAACAACAGGAGTGAAAAAACTGAACAACGAAAGAACAACGTGGTGTGTACCCCCTATAATTAAGACAAGGTACGTCCTAAGTGTAGACACAAAGATATGGCGATAGATCTGGTGCACACATAACATGCGGGAGAAAGAAGGAATAGACAAAACACATATATACAACAGGTGAAGAACCTGGTGAAGTACAGGACGGTATCTGACAAGTGAATACCGTACTCTCGTCGTCGTCTCCTGTGAGAACAAGGACGCAGTCAGAAGGTGAAAAGACACCCTGATATGCAGTCAGGTGGGGGTCAGCTAATGGGGACAACAGGATCAGAAAGTATAGCAGGGACCGGTAGCGTGAAGCAGTCAATTGGCTCATATGGTCAACATGAGGGAATAGAGCCGATACCGTAAGACCGGGAGGAAGAAAAGCAGTACAGACTCCTCCTAGTCAATCATGGTCTCAGATAGATCGGAAATAAAGCATATGAGACTGTGTGATGCACGGTGGTGATATAATCTGAAAGTCACAAGAATACACCGAACAACACAATATGTGGCTTACCCTTGCGAGGGTCCTCAAGGTGAGCGGGATCATAGAATAATTTGAAGACTCGGCTCCGTGCTCCAACAGAGAGGAGACACAACCATGGAGGAGACCGAGTAAAAAGCTCAGAAGACTCGATTTCGTGCTCCAACAGAGAGGAGACACCAGAAGTGAAACCGAGTACCTACAAGTTGATGTACCCTCCCGCGGATAACCCTCGGGGAATGGTGCATGCTAGTCAATGAATAATCAGAACAGAAGCTCACCCTTGCGAGGGTCGTCAAGGAGAGCGGGCTCAAAGGAGCTTGATCCATCAGACAGATCAAAGGAACGGTCTCGGTAGGCGACAGATCGGCTACCAGCAGAAGAGACCGTCAATTAAGAAAGTGTGGCAGCGTCCCGCAGATAACCCTCGGGGAACGTGCTGCCAACTAGGCATGAAAATAGCAGATATCAGAAGCTCAACCTTGAGAGGACCGTCAAGGCGAGCAGACTCAAAGGAGTCTAATCAGACAGGTCCCATGATCCGCAGATTGGATACACAACTCAAGATGGGACCAAAAATCATGTATATCAGACGACTCGATTCCGTGCTCCGCAGATCGGAGACACAGTCAGAAGTGGGAACCGAGCGTAAAGAGAGTGCCGCAGTCTCCCGCAGATAGTCCTCGGAGAGGTGTGCGAGCTAGATGAATGTAGAGCATGGGAATGCTGGCAAGTCATCTCAGGTCCTCAAAAGCAATAAATCACTCAATCATTTGGAGGGCATAAGATCAGGCAAGGGAGCAAATAATCATGTCATTCACCAAACATCCCTTGGGTCAATCCAGTCAGCTGAGATGGCACGAGGAATAGTCAGGAATCCTCTAAGTGCCAGGGTGGATCAAAGAGTCAGGAGATCAAGGAGGGTTTAATCAGGAAGATGAGAGATCATGCAGGATCTGCAGACCTTTATCAAGAAGTCCAAATCAGAATAATCCGTCAATCCTCTAAAATCAAGATGGGTGGAACCTCAAGATAGATAGATCAATCAATACTCATGAACTCTTCATCGAATCATCGCATCATATCACATCCTTAATCCAGTGTGCGAGAACTAAAATTCCTCAATAATGCATCACACCTATGCTCTATGCATCAGCAAAAATCCTCAAGAAGCCCATATGCATGTATCAAAGACAAATCCATCACATCAATCTCAGCATCCTCAACATCATAGGCCCAGCTTACAAATGATCAGTATACATAATCCTCGATGCGGGCCTCTTTAATATGCACAGCATTCCCGGGTAAAGGGAGAGATGATACGGGGTACACGAGGAAGATGGATAAGAAGGGTACACAATGGGGTGGAGAAGCTGATTGAGCGTGCATGCCAATATCATGGGTGGTATAAAGGTGATACAGAGGGTACGAGGAGGGCGGGTGAGAAGATCGGGACATAGACAAAATGGGGTGTTCCACACAGGGCGGGAACACCGTCAAAATGGTGGTCCGAAGAGAATGTTCTCCATGAACCAGAGAATAAGGATGGTACGGAGAATACGAGGAAAGTGATGAAGAAGAGGGAAACAAAGGACATGGCGAAGAATGACTTGATGCAAAAATGAAGAGATATATGTATAAGAGAGGTAGAGAGACTCAAAGATAAAAAATGCATGACTCACACAGGCGGGACCGACTACTCTTAGGAATGAATGAAAAGCACAATGGACTCCAAGTCACAATCAATACACAAGGCAAACCCCCAATTCACCTACTCAACACAGTGAAGACCATCAGGTGATGGTCATTTATCTTTTCGATTTTAGAGTTAGGTGAGAACACAAAAATTGTACAATCACTTAGGAGGTTTGATAGGATTTGGGCTCTACTCCTTAGTGTGTACGTGAGCAATTTAAAACACATATAATGAGGGGGTTCCTCTCCCCAAGACAAGGAATCCATTATGTTTTATTTTTAGGTCCAATAGAGTTAACAGTCCCTATTTTATTTAGGTCATCACTTTTTTTTAGGTATTTTCAATGCGCGTGCTTATCGAGGTTCCGATTTCCATTAACATCCTAGGTTGGCAAAATCAGCGGGAGAAGATCGAAAAAGCCATGCAAGTCGGAAAACGATGATGCGTGCCAAGTAAGAAGACTTACAGTGCCTCCCAGCTCTCTCCATGCGGGATGCATAACAGAATTTGAAACCTATGCTATATGCAAATGCAAGCCAAAGAAATCGCCCTAGGTTCAGAAATTGCTATTATCGTGAAGCACCACAAGTCACTCATTCATCTTTAGCCTCAAAAAGTACGGTCTTGGCTCACCCCTCCTCTGCTCAACACACTTGAGTTTAGGAGAAAGTGCTTTGCGGGGCTCGCTGTGGCACAAAGGCTAAGAGACAAATGAACGGATGTTTAGAGTTTGATCTAGGTCCAAAGCGAACTATAGGTACATGCAAGTTTATTAGGGTGTTTGGACCTAACTCTACGAGCAAGCAACTCCTAAGCTAAGGCTCATTCGCACAAAGTAATAAAAATAAAATAAAGAAAAGAAAATGATTCAAAATCATCGAGGCCCCCAAGGGAACAATCCCTCGGGCAATGGACCTCGGGAGTCGGAGTGTACCTGTGAGAGTCCTGTATTATTACAAAATTCTAAGTGTCACTCTCTCACATGAATATACATAATAAAATGAAATAAAATAAAATGCAAAAAAATAGAGACTGTCTTCAAAACTTCTCCTTCATCTCCCTTTGATGTTCTCTCCTGTTGGCTTGGCATAGAAGAGCCAACTCCACCTTGCTTGGGTGCATAGGTCCTCCTAAGAGGTCCTCCTTCGCTTGGCGGCCCCTCGCATCAAAGACAAAGGAAAGAAATGGTCAGAGCAGTCAATCAAATAATATCAAATAGAAATAAAAACCAAACAAATAACTGAATCATGGACATGAGCAACTAATTGAATAAATGAACAAATAAGCTCACAAAATCATACAAAATCCGTTGCCTCCCCGGCAACGGCGCCATTTGATGACAGGGATTTTCTATCGGTCTTGCATTCCACAAAAAGCGGGTACGCAGTCGCTGAGGCGACTGACAAAAGAATCCCAAATCAATCAAAAATTAACCCACAATCAATATATGCAATGAATATCCAAAAATGTGGAGTTAAAATTTATTATAACTCTACATGTAAATGTGTATAGGTGTAAGTACAGGTAGAGGTCGAACACTGGGAGGCGAATGGTTGTATGTGTTGTGTATTTATTCAATCCATTGTTCATGTCTAGTTATTGTTTTTGTGGGTTTTGGATTTTATATTTTTTTTATATTTTTATATTTTTTTTATTTTTTTATTTTTATATATTTTTTTATTTTCTTTTTATATTTTTAATTATATAATATATAGATATGTATTAATATATAAAGAGATATATATATATATAAGAAGAGAGAGGGGTAATACAATATATGGGTACATATATATATATATAGAAAAAATGCTTAAACTATATATATATAAGAAATTTTTCTTTTTGCTTTTTAATATTTTTCTAATTTTTTTGTTATTTTTCTGGAATATTTATAATTTTTATGTATTTTTAATTTCAAAAATGTCCACAATATAAGACTAAATAGATAGCCGAATATAATTTGGGTTTTAAAATATAAAAAAACTCCAAAAGTTCCCAAATTAAAATTAATATATTAATAATAATATATAGATAATTATAAAAAGAGAAAAATATATTTTTGGGGTTTTTTTAAGGATTTTTCTATTTTTTTGTTAGATTTTGGAGCTTTCTGATTTTTATATTTTTCTTTTTCATATTTTTAGGGTTTTTCAATTTCTGGACTCAATATAGATATAATTATACCATATATAATTTTTTTAGAATTTTTCAAAAACATTTTATAATTTTTTTTTGTATTTTTTAATCTAAACAGTACAAAAAGGGCTTCTTTTTCATTTTTAATAAATAGGAAAAATGCGAAAAAATGCAAAATAACATATGGGCGTTAAAATACAGGGTATGAAGCATTTACCCTAATTTTTGTGGAATTTTAGAAGCACCCTAGGTATTTTTAATAAATAGATACAAGACACAAAAATAAACAGCCTAGCAGGGGCATTTTCGTAAATAAAATACATTCCAGGGGCATCAGTGCAAAAATTCTACAGAAATAAACATTTATTTATATTTTTGAGACTAATTTACAATATACAAAAACTGCCAGGGTATTCATGCAATTTTCACGCGCCTCACGTGGGACTGCACGTGAGGCGCGGAAGGACCTAAATGCAATTCTCAGAAACTCAGGGTCCTTTCAGCAAAAATTACAATTATTTTACAACATTAACAATTATTTACAGAATTAAAAATTAAATACAAAAAGATCGGGGGCTAAATATGCAAATTACCCCCAAAGGCGCGCTATCCAACGGTTGGGCTTCCTTCACTTGACACGCGTCGCTTCCTGGTGAGACGATGACGGTTCGCCGATCCACGATGGAGATTAGATCACTCGCGTGATCTGACGGTCTGAGCGCGAGAGGATCGGATGGCTGTGATACGACCTGGACCTTCGTCTTCATCCAACGGCTGGGAGATGGCATGGAAGAACAGGGAAGAAAGCTCGTCGGGGCGAGCTTCTTCCTCCTCGATCTCTCTCCTCTGCCGGTCATCGCTGCACCTGAAGGTCCCAGGAGCTTCCTGGCAGGTTGCTTTATCTGCTGGAGGTGCTGGATCGGACTGAAGTACCCTGGAGCGGGACCACGAGCTCAAAGAAGGAATGCGGCTCCAGGTACCTCAGCCGGCCTTGGAATCGTCTCCCGGTGCTCTTCAACGCACCTAACCTGCACAGGAACCAAGCACGGCTTGAGGGCTTCACCCTCGACCTAAAATCGAAGCTGTTAGCGCAAAGAATGAACGAGATGACGAAGCTCCCGGCGGGCGACGGAGCTGGAGCTTTGATTCGCGGATCCAGGGAGGGATCCGGTTGGACAGGGTGGTCTGGAGGTGGAGAAGATGGTAGGGAACGAGATGACGGTGGAAGGGCGGTCGGAAAACAACGAGGGTATTGTGGAGAAGTTGCCGGAGCTGAGCTCCGGCGAACTTCGAATTACCTTAACTAAGCTAATCTAAGAACCTAAATGCGAAATAAACTATGAAAATGAAATGCATGAACGGAAACCGACCTAAAACGAGTAAAAGCGCAGCTCTTAAACCTAGGGGCCTCCAGGGAGCAGGGCGGCCGCCGGAGCGCCGCCGCGACAAAACTTTCCTCCTCCTTGGGCTGAACCGAGGTGTTGGGAAGCGCCTCCTGTCACAAGGGCTCGTCCAGGGATCGATTCAAGCCTTTTGGGGGAAGAGAAATTGGCCAAATTCGGCCAAGGAGGAAGAAGAAATTATTTATAGACATCCCTGGAGACCTTTATTGACTGGCTAAAATCAACGAATCTATGCTATGTACAAGGGATCCCAGATCTCGGCGAGAATCATGGATGATCAGAGAATAAAATCCGTGAAGGGATGGCTGTCGAAGGATCAACCAATCGAGTGGGAAAAATGGCGAAAATCGGGGAAAAGACCTGTCTGACGGAAGTCAGAGGCGCAGGGGGGAGTTGATCGGAGGTCAACCTTCCCTGGCCCCTGATTGGTCCACATCGGACCGATCTTGACCTATTTATTACACATTATAAATGAATTAATTAGGATTTTCTTATAAAATAAAAAATGTTCATAAATTAATGTAGTATTTATTTACGATTTTTATTTATTTTTTGAAGTATTTTATTCTGGTTTTATTAAAATAATGTATTTATAAGTATATTTATATATATTTATTTTTATTTTATTTATCTTCATTTAATTACTTTATTTTCTTATTTTATAAATTTATAACTTATTTTTGTGAGTATAAATATATTTTTATTTAATTTTTATGAATTTATTTACATTTTTAAATAAATGTGTATATGTATATGTAGGTATTCTTATAGGTATTTTTCCTATATATTATATACACTTTATTTATTTAATGTATTTTATTTATTTTTATTTTGGATTTGTATTTTTAGTAAGTTATATATAATATATACAATTTTATAAAAATATGAATGAATAAAGAACAAAAGAATAAAATCCCTTTTTATTTATATACATTCTTAACATAGGTATTTTGCCTATGTATTACATAGGCTTATTTTATTTTACAAATTCTTTTTAGTTTTCTTTTAATTTTTATATGTACATGTATTCTATATATTGTTTACAAAATTATAAAAATACGAATTTATAAAAATAATGAATAATGAATAAAATGAATATTTTAATCAGTCCTATATACAAAGTGGGCCAACAACCTAACTTCTACAGATGAACTCCAAAAATTATGAAACCAAATTTATTAAATAGTTCATGGAAAGCTATATACAATTAAAGGTGAGTTTGGGTGATTTGGAGTTTTTATTTGCAAGATATGGGTCTGTGAAGTTGAGACTTTGGCTTTTTATTTTGTATATAAAATGTACACTGAGTGTTATTTTTACACAAACTCAATTTTGTATTTTTATTTACATTATTATCTACAACTTTTATGTACAAAGTTTCTTTATTTGATGAATGAATAATTATGTACAAAATAGGTGTCAAAATTGTATAAATGAAGGAATAAATAAATGAGGTATTTATTGTATAATTGGCCCTTATCTCCCCCTACTTTATTCCTTGTCGACCAATTCCATGCTGGCCTTGGTCTCGGGGTTTGGGTCATAAAATATTTGCAATATTTTATTCCTTTTTCTTTTCTTCTCTTTATTCTATAATTTTGGCATTAAAAACCTTATTTTATGTACATTTAATACAATAAATAATGGGTGCTATTATGTACAAATTGATGCTATTTACATGCATTTGCTGGGGTTTTTAAGGCCAAAATGATAGAATAAAGGTGATGAAATAGAGATTCATCAGTATGTAAATTTGACAGTCCAATAAGTTGGTGACCTCATCGAGGTCCATATACCAATAAATTGATGTGCATATGAAGATATATGAGATGTATGATCTCTCAAAGGAATCATACAGATTCATAGTTGATAACTTAGGAGACAGAGCTCACTCATGATATGATTTGGGGTCATAATGAATTCCATGCATCATCATCTTATTTATGAAATAAGACATGAAATTCGAGATATTAATATATGCATTTGGAAAGTATATGATTAATGTTGTCGCCTAAATATCAAATGAGAAATATATTGATTTGTTCTGATGAAGATGGTCAAAACAGGGTTTGAACTTCAGATTTATCAAAATCTTCCAATGTGAAGAATGAATGAGTATAAAGAATATTCAGGATTAAATCTATTATAATAAATCATCTACCGTAAAACTTCCATTCCTAGGGTGTGATGAAATAAGATGGATTTTAGTCGCTCCATTAGCTAGATGATTTGAGATTTAATTGGACTAAATCACAATTCATTTGAATCCAATTTCTAATTCGAATTTCAAATGTTGGAAACAGAAATGGTCATGGAAATGAAGATATACAAGCTCCTTAAGCTCGTTCTAAGCTCCAAATGGTTTGGACTATGATTAGAAATGTTCGAGAAAGTTTTGTGTTCAGCTCACCAATACTTTCTCGAGCTCATACAAAGTGGCTTGCGTTTTGTTAAGCTCACTTAGAGTGTGAAGTATTCCACTCGAGCTCAATTGATAAGAGTGTATTAATTTCAAGCTAAAATGGTATAAACCCCGAAATTGGATTGATATCCAAATTTCAAGTAACTATACTTGGATATTATAATCTCTCTGACATTATCTCCAAGTATCTGCATTTTTATATCATGAGTCCTAATTGGATTAAGACTTATACTATTTGATGTCAATATTACGACAATAATTGCTAGTGTTAAAAAGGTATTTTGGTGAATATGATTCATTTAATTAATATGAATGAGGATTTATATTAATTAATTAATATTTTTGTTAATATGATTCATATAATTATGTTAAGGCACATGTGTGGAAGTGTTTTACATTAGAAGAAGTAGTGTAAATTGGATTTACATTATTATTTGGATTGTTGAATATGATTCATAGGTTGTGAGGATTAATCTCATAAAATTATCAAATTTGATAATTGTATTATCAAATTAATAAATAAAGTAACATTCCAATATATATTGAGAGAAAGACACATGGCTCTCTTTATGAGAGTCCTGATTGGATCAGGCTCTCATTTGTTAATTAACTAATTAATTAATTGGTGATTAAAAGAAGATAGTTCCAGTCCTAATTCTTATTGAATAAGGACTAAATCATAGCCCTTGAACTATGATCCAAGGGACACCATGGAGGAATTCTACCATGAGGATAAGACCCCTCATAGACATCCCCCATGGCTATAAAAAAGAAGGCAATGCCTCTCTTTCATAGCATGTGTGTTCCTCCTAGTGATTTCAAGTTGCCTTGATCACTGAGAGATAAGTTTGGAGAGCAGAAGACTCTCGAATACACATCCTCCCCTCTCTCTACAGCCGCACATGTCCACCTTCAAAGCCTTCATCTTCTCTTCATAGGAGTGGCCCTGCGATAGAGAAGATCGTCTTCTTCATCGTGTTTCGTGTACGTGTAAGAGGACACTATTTTGTGAGATGAAATCAAAAGCTTGAGATCTTCTTGGTCTCATTCTTGAGTGAACAACTTCAAGAAGAAGAAATCAAAGTTTGTAGGAAGCTACACGGCACATCATAGTACTCATGGGAGGGACAAGCGCATTCGGGAGGTCTCTTTCTTTAGAGACTCATGCTTCAAAAGGTAACTCTATTCTCATCTAAATACTCACTAGAATATTAGAAACAATGATAGAAAATTATTTCCCTAAATAAATAGTTTCACAAAAGTGCAAATGTTGTGCTGAAATTTATTGTTCATATGATGAACATACATTGTTTTAAGTGCTATTTTTCGTGTTTTTATGATGTGAAGTTCTTGAATCTTTAATTACTTCTTTCAATTTCTTTAGTATCCCTATTGCTATTCAGAAAATCCCTACATAAAATAAGAATTATATCATATATCTATATGGAGGGAAATTTTAATAAAATATAATTTACGAACGATATTTACCTCCCGTCAGCTGAAATCTGTAGAAGCAGGTATGAATCGAAATTGTGACCTCCCACATGTGGCACAAGCACATCAATGCTCTGACGTGCAGAAGAAATCAGTGTAGGGCAAGGCTTGGGAACTTGTGAAGAAGATGTCTCACTGAAAACACCTCCGTACGATAGAGGTGGAGGAACACCAAAAGATTGGTAATACGTCATAAGCCGATGCATCTTATCTGAAGGGGGTCTTAAAAAGTCGACGGGGTCAAAGGGGAGGGGGACTGCGAAGTGGACGACTAATCGGATCGCTGAGATCCATGTGAACTTCCACATCCAAAACCAGTCATGTCTATAAATAAACATGGATACAATTAATTAAAAGTTAGAAAAATTAATTTAAATTTAATATTAGAAGATATATATACTTTATCGAAGTTTATACTTTAATCTTCATTGCTTGAATAATGTGAAATATCATTATTTCCATATTATTGTACTCAGTATATGAATCCTTGTTTATATCATTTACATCTTCCATTAAATTAGTATTTATTACAATAGGATCCGCTAATGGAATATTAGCAATAATGCAGACAAGTTATGTTACATTATGATGATCGTAATCTATTATGAAAGCATCATCGATGTCTTCATCCACACTATTGTCCTCCTTACTTATATTAGTTTGAGACTTTATCCATATAATGTTAAGTACTCAACATTTTTTTCATGAGACTTGAGGAAGATAACATATTTGGTACACTTGTATAGCAAGGACAAATAGTTTATATTGTCATATATATTTCCACAGGATTGCATCAACCACGTTGTTTCTTTTATCAAGAAGTACACCTTCTTTCAGGTCATACCAATCGCATAGAAATAAGAAAATCTTGTTAGTCCTAGAATAATATATTCTACTTCCAAAACTTCTTTTAGAATTCAGTAGCAGTCGAAGGTATTCTCTATAACAAGATCCGCGAACCATGACACTATAATTTTGAGTACTTAAATTTCTACTTGAATTTACCATATGAAAATGATAACCATTAAAACAATAACCATTGTGTGATTGGATCGGATATATCAGGCCTTCTGAAAAATATTTTAACATCCTCAACCTTTCTTTATTATCACTTAGCACTTCCATCCGCTTCTTAAACCATTCGGAAAACTTAAGCCGGTAAGTACTAACAATCTAATCTTCATTCCAATACGGATTCCCGTCACAAATTTTCTTTCTAAATCTCTGAATTCAAATTAAATTAAGATTATTAATAATCTATGAGAATTAAATATTAATAAAAATATAATTAATATATATTAACATACTCGATATATGGTGTTATTTCTTCGCAATTGTCTATCTTGCTTTGACATCAAATGTTTTCTTGTTTTTTTATATTGGTTGTGCTTATGGAAGAAAGATACTTATGTGATAATCTTTGTTCAAGAGACGTATTTCATGTCTACTCGATCTTTTGTGGATCGTCTCCACATCGTTAGGAAAATACCTTGCGCAAATGGTTGCTACTTCTTCGTATAAATTGGGAACTTATGGAACCCTTCATCCGACTTTTATTTCGTACTTTTCGTGTAAGAATTAACATAAATATGATAAATATAACAGTCATTATTCTATAAATTAAACATGATAGATGAAAAACTACATACAAATTAAGCCCTTACCATTCAAATTGATACATCCATCTATAATTGACTGGCCCACCAACTTTATTCTAGCATGGCAGATGAATTATAAGATGCTCCATCGAATCAAAAAATACTGATGAAAATATCTTCTCCATTGTACATATTATAATATGAATATTCTTTTTGAGATAACTCTCTCATCAACATAGATCCCTATAGAGCATATAATCTGAAAAACTCTCTTGATATCCAATAGAACATCCATAATATTTTTTAAAAATAATCCTTTAAACACTATTGGTAACAGATTTTCCATAAAGACATGGCAGTCGTGACTCTTCATCACTTTGAAATAGAACTTTTTTGAATATATAAGATTTGAAAGATTGATGTGAAGCTATCCGCAACATTTAATTTACTACCACGTTCACATACACTTTTCACTTGAGCCTTGTCCAAAGTATACTTTGCTTTTGGAAATTCGATAATTCCATTATTGAACTCTTTAATATACAACTTCGACTGATTACTTATTTTTAAACCACGATGAGATTTAATTGACTATGTCCGGTGGCATTCATAATTGTATAAAATATTTATCAAAAATATTTTTTCATATGCATAACAACCAAGTTATGTTGAGTCAAAAGTGTATTCCAATACAACAACTCCCAGAAAATACTTTTCTTTGTCCAATTACGATTTCATCGAAATCTAGTAACACTTGAGTATGTTCTCTAGTACCGAGTGTAGATTTTTTAAATTCGTCGAGTTTTGATAACAACATGCCACTCGTCTTCATTATTGGGGGATTAGATAATTCAACAATATTACTTTTGAATGATTGTTTATGTCTCTTATACGGATGATCTTTCAGAAGAAAATGCCCATGACAATAAAAAACAAGGTTTTCAGCTATGTTGAAGTTGGAATGATTTTGTACTCTCCATCCAATAAGGACAACTCTTTCATCCATGAGTACTCCATCCAGACAATATTCCATATGTTGGGAAGTCCTTTATCGTCCAAAGTAATGCTACTTTCATGTTAAATATTTGACATTTATTGATTTCATATGTATCAACTCTGTTTATCTATAAAATTTTCAACTCATTTATAATAGGACGTAAATACATGTTAATGTATTTCCCAAGATGAGTAGGTTTAAAAATTAGGAGTGATAAGAACATAACTTATCGCTTATTACAAAATCACGGAGGTAGATTATAAGGAGTTGTCATTACTGACCAACAAGAACACTTTTTGCTTCTATCGCATGGGTTGAATCCGTATGTGCACAAACCAATAGTACAATTCTTTTTTTCGCTTAAAAATGATGGAAAAGCAACCATCATTATTTTCAACCCTCCAAATCCGATGGATATTTCATATACTCTTGTCGATACGATATGCATATCACAACATTTCCTTTATTGTTTCCTAACAATAATACAATTTTAAATTGAGGTGTTAGTGGAAAGTAATGTAAAATTTTCCGTCCAACTTTTCTTCCATTTTTACCGGAGTCCTAATATCTACGCTCGTTACATTCTGGACAATGTGTGAAATTCTTATTTTTACCATAATACAATATATGATGATTTGTATAAGAATCGATCTTCACCTCTGATAAACACATCTTCCTCGTTATTTTTTTAATTTTATAGTAGGTGCAGGGTAATTCATGATCTTTAGGCAATACTTTCTTCAAAATAATTGACATTGCATCAAAATTCACATTTGTTATATTATATTATATTTTCATAATAATAAGTTCAAAGACTATCGAGAGTTTCAATTATGTCTTGCAATCTGACCGTAATGGTTCCTATCCCTTTTTCAAGAGCTCGTAGAATTCTCAAACTCTCCATGTTATTTTTATATGATTTCAGATCTTGTGACATCCATCACTATTTCAACAAATGAATTAACTTCAGGAATATCGTTTGATTCATTCGTCAAAGGTGAGATGATTTCACCGTATCTCCACCATGTATAATAACATTCCACAAAAACATACCTATATATGTGTAATTTTATTTCATCTTTAACCTCCTTCTTAAGTAAACGACATTTGAGACATGGACAAATATTGGTGTCGTCTGAATCAACAATATCGAACCATTGGCATAAGCAAATGCCATAAATTCCTCTACGTCATGTTGAAATGATCGCATCAAACATCCGTCTTAGATAATATACATCCACTCCCTATTGCTCATCATCCTAACCACGAAAAGATGTTTCGGATGTTAAATCAAATTAGTTGTGAGATGTTGGCCTAATTTACGTGATTTAATTTATAATATAAGAGAAGAACTTTTTTTATTAATATTATCTCTTACACCCATCCTTGAAAATTCAAACACTAAATTAAGATTATATTCCTTACATGCATATTACAGTTTATATCTGAACAAATTTCTGATGTATAACTCTGCACCCCTTCATATGCTCCATAGATTAAGCTTTATAGCATTTAAAATTGTCACTGAAGTAACAATAATTAAAGCTTATTAAGATTAATTTGGTATATCGAAGAGGAACGAGGTTATATACCGAAAACTAGCTCAGATATAAACTCTAACATACATGTAGCGAGGGTGATCTTAATTCAGTGTTTGAATCTTCAAAGACCCCCCTTGTGTGGGACTTCCAGGCTAAGGAAAGCTAACATAAATGTCATATTATATGGATACGTTTACATCTCTCATATGTATGAGCTACATATGAGTACTTCAAGATACTCGTATAATATATACATTTATGTTAACCATATATTTATATAGATTTTGGTTGGTTTACGATCAAGAATTAATTAGTAGTATCGTAAAATTATATAATGGAGGAATATCCCTATATTGTATTAAATTTTAATAATTGCTTCTATTACTTAAAAACAAGTAATGAATTTATTTTGAATAATATAACCTAATTATTGTAATTTACAATTTTCATAATAAAAAGTATATCTTAATTATTAACATCTAACCACCACCTAAAATTCATATAACATCTCTCATATATTCCCTCTCTTCAACATACCCACACATATACATCCCTTCCGACGTCAAATCTACGAAAATAACCCCATTCCCATGCTAAAAGAAACCTACATGTATATTCTCCCTCTCTTATATACTACCAATGTCAAGTAAATTAATCCTAGTTGGCAAGTAACTCCTAGGTAATATCCTAAGTTATTTATACATAATAAAGTACAATCATGATATGGTAATACTATCTCAAAGGTTTAGCCATCTTTTATCATCAATAAGATAGTCTAACAACCACAAAAATGACACTTCTATTTTATTTTCAAACATCTTATATAATTCTAAACATGAAATGGGTTGTGGCATTTCACTGTGCACCTTCCATGCATGAACAATTTCATCTAATTTTATACTACAATCAACAAATCCAATAACAAATACATATTAATCTACTACATATGATACAAAAAAATAATTATAAACACAATTGTTATAAAAAACCTTGAATACTTAAAATATGAGTATACAACAAAATATGCAACAAAATAATGAATATAAGAGAGGATATACTAGAATACTTCAAGGAAGGCATGTACATGATCAGATGAGGCAAACATTAGCCACCGGAGGGAGTGCACGTGGAAGCCAGAGAGAGGGTTTTGGGGTCTCAAGTCGAAACGGATGAGAAAGAAATGTCATAGATCACTTTGTTTAGAGACGTGGGCGAGCACATAATGTAGACACCCTAGTGCTCTCCCGCCAAAATTATCGCGCCACTTGTCGCCTGGTCGAAATTCAAACGGGCGAGCACAACGGGATACCATGTGTGCAGACCATGTGCTCGACCATTTAAATTCCGAGGCACCATCACAAATTAAATCTGAATTACAAAGGGGCGAGGGGACGAGCGAGTATGGTTGTTGGTCAGGTGCTCGCCTAGACGTGGGCGATCATATGTGCTCGCCCATCCCTCGATAAATTATGCTCAGCATATGTTTTTTTTGTAGTGCCTCATTGATCTGCTTCTTGGCCTTCTCCTTGAGTTCATAGGCCATTAGCTTTCTTATGAGGTCATCATCTCCATGTCTTCCACTGCATTTGTTTCTTCTATCCATGTCACCTTTTGTTCCCATTCACTAGAGAGTGAATCGATGACTTTCCTTTCAAGCTCTCTTTGATGAAGTCCCTTCATAAAACATTGATGCAGTTCATGATGGTGGGAACCTCATATACATATCTTTTGTCAATTCTCCTTCCTTCATCTCAAAGTTCCCATATTATTTGGTAAGCATTGTCACTTTGGTAATTTCAAATTTGCGTATAACTTCATACGTGATCAGGAGTGTCTTCCAAATCTCATGAGCAATCTTAGATCGAGAAACACGATTGTACTCATCTGCAGAAAGAGCACAATACAACAAGTTCATAGCATTTGCATTCCTCTCCAAATCCTTGATCTTAGCATCAACGAATTCTTCTCCTCCTTTCATTCAGTCTTGGATTCACGAAAGTCTTTGTTGTGCATGTCCACATCTTGAAGTTTATGGTTTGCATGTAGATCTCAATGTAGTTTTCCCAATAAGAATAATTTGTACCGTCAAAGTAGGGCGATTTTGTAATAGAGCAGGCAGTCTCGCTTGACATGGTGGATACGTTTCATTACACTACTAACGTCTTGGCTATTTTCGACACAGAATTTGCGGCGGTTGGTTCAGCCGCCGCTTATAGTTTACCATTTGCGGCGGTTTTTGTTGTAACCGTCGTAAAAACAATATAAATTATTTGTGGCGGTCATTAAAGACCGCCGTAAATGATCTTCTATCAAAATTTCCAGAACGCCCGCCTCCTTCCCCCATTCACCCCGCAAACCCTCGCCCTCACCTCGCGCCTCCTCCTCCCGCTGCCTCCTCCCTTCCCCGCCGCCTCCTCCCGCTTTCCCTCGCCGCCAACCCACCCTACCCACGCCGCCTCCTCCCCTGTACCCTCTCTGTCCCCCTCGTCTCCCTCGTCGCCTTCTCCACAGCCCCCCCTCCATCGCCCACCGCCGCCGCCCTCCACAGCGCCTCCTCCATCGCCCACCGCCGCCGCCCTCCACAGCCCATCCTCTATCGGCCACCGCCGCCGCCCTGCTGAGCGCAAGAAGCGGCCCTCAGACCACCGTTGTCGTTGCGGGCTCCATTCCTCGGATCCTCCCTCAGGGTTCCTCCTCCTCTCTTTATTTCAGTTTCATGTTTTTTGTTTCAAATAATTTTTTTACAGTTGCTGAAACTATATTGTATTTGTCTCTTTGTCATCCCCAACTGGAATTGTTCAATGACATGATGAAGTGCTTATTTGAGTCATGAATAGTCTGATGTAGTACAAGTACCAACCATTTAAATGTGAATAAATGATATTAAAGAGAACGAAATGAATATGTAAAATGTGAAATGATAGGTTTGAGTATGCAATGTGTGTGGCATCCAAATCCAGATCCAATATCTATCACATCACTGGCAATTGGTGTTTTGTGTCCCATGGACGACCCTTTCCACGAAGACTTTGCCTTGCACATGGATATTTCTCGTGGTGTGTGAGTAGATGGAGATAAACATCACATGG
Organism: Ottelia alismoides; assembly: GCA_037367405.1. NCBI lineage: Eukaryota > Viridiplantae > Streptophyta > Magnoliopsida > Alismatales > Hydrocharitaceae > Ottelia > Ottelia alismoides. The sequence continues at coordinate 1,231,612 of JAZKJV010002551.1, read as the reverse complement.
GATGGACATGCACTCTTTTGTCTCTGGTTAGAAACTTAGATGGTTGCAAACCTAATAGAGGAGTTGAGTAACACTTTATACTTGGTCCCTGAGGTAATATTTTTGTGAATGCTCGATATAGTTTGATGCCAAGTTGCATAGTTGGTAGTCTAAGCTTTGTTTTCACATGAAGTTAGTACTTAGATACCAGATATTTCAATTGATGTTTCGAGTACTAGGACTATGAGGGGAGTTCTGGGTAGTGAGAAATGAAGGAGGAAAATGATGAACAGTTCCCTATAATTAAAAGAAAATAAAGATGTTTTGATTCAGAATGGAATATATGATTTGATTGATAATGATTGAGAGCCATGACTTGTGCACTACACTATTAAGGACATTTACCAATGGGTAAAAGACTTGGGTGATTTGCAATGGATTATCGTACGATATAAATAATCAAATGGTGAATAATGAATATGCGTGTTGGGTGTGGAATAAGTAGGAATAAAGATGAATAACAAGGAGAATAATGGTCTATTCTTTGTCCGGCTGGGAAGATATTAATAAGGGGAATAAGATGGAATAAGGATATGTAAAGTGGAATAAAGATGAAAACAAGAGTAGAATAAGGTGAAATAATGTGATGTGGATGGGAATAGCCGTACTTTTGGAAATCGTGACGGATAGAGAATTGATCCATTGCTCTACGCTTTATAAAGTAAAATGACTGATGTAAAAAGATTGCAAAACGGAAATACATAACCTTTTCAAGTAGTCTATCACCCAAGTTTCTTTGATATCCCTGATATGCGAGTTTGACTAGTTAAAAATGCATAAAGTAATGGACAGTCCTTTGATTAACTACAGTCATTAATTCATGTTATCTAGTCTACCTACACCTTCACTCGTCTAGCTCTTATTAGCTCTTACATCAGTCTCTAACAATTATTATTTCCTTGTAAGGTCTTAAGCATGGATAAGTCATGGTTAACGAAGCGAAGGACAGATTATCCTTCGTACAAAGCTGGAGTTCTGACATGGTTAGAGTGGGCATTTCACATTGACCGAAAGAGATTTCGGAAAGGAGCAAACTATGAGATGATTCCTTGTCCGTGCAAGAAATGTTTGAATGGATATTTACAAGGAAGGGATACCGTGTTAGAGCATGTCATTATCAACGGTTGGTGGGACTTTTATATCAACTGGACGGTTCATGGTGAGGAATTTGCGGAGGCATCCTCATCGGTAGATGGTGGTTTTCAATTTGAAAGTAGTGGACAACCAAATGAAGCTGAATGCATGGAAGATGTTCTTGATCGTGATCATGATCTTGTTGAATTGATAGAGGATAGTGGTCAATTCTTCACTTTTTTGAAAGATGTAGAAGAACCAATTGTCCCAGGGAATAAGATGTCTAGATTGAAGTTCTTACTAGAGTTATTCCGAATCAAGGCTAGGCACAAATTGACCTCAATTTGTATGAATGATATTCTTGAACTGATAAGACAATTATTGGAGGCAAAGGATGGTTTCCCTAATAGTTGGCGGGATGCAAAAAAAGAATTTCGAAAGTTAGGACTTCAATCTGAGAAGATTGATGCATGTCCGAATGATTGCATTCTTTTTCGAGATGCTTATAAGAATTTGGATAGTTGTCCGTATTGTGGTGTATCCAGATATAAATGTGATAAAGCTGGTGACTCGCGCTCAAAGCTAATACCAAGTAAGGTTTTGCGTTACTTTCCTTTGATCCCAAGATTACAAAGATTATTCATGTCAAATAGAACCGCCAAATGGATGACTTGGCATCAGAAGAGTCATTCAAATGAGGGTCTTATGCAACATCCAGCAGATTCCATTGAGTGGAAATCATTTAATGATCGCTTTCCCGATTTTGCTAGGGATGGACGGAATGTCCGGTTAGGACTTGCAAGCGATGGTTCCAATCCTTTAAAGACAATGTTTCCATCATATTCTATATGGCCAGTGGTTGTTGTTACGTACAATTTGCCTCCATGGATGTGTATGAAGTCAAATTTCATGATGTTGACATTGTTGATTCCGGGGCCAAAAGCGCCAGGAAATGCAATAGATGTTTACTTACAGCCGCTCATTGACGAGTTGAAGTTATTGTGGGATCAAGGTGTGGAAACATTTGATGCACAATCGAAGCAATCATTTTTTTTGCGAGGGGCATTATTATGGACGATTAATGATTTTCCAGCATATGGCAATCTTTCTGGATGGAGTACAAAAGGTAAGTTTGCGTGTCCTGTTTGCATGGAACATACGCACCATCTTCGCTTAAATGAGAGTAAGAAAATGTGTTATTTGGGACACCGGAGGTTTCTTCCAGTATCGCATCGATGGAGGAACAGTGTACATAAGGATGATTTCGATGGAAAGTCTTGTCGCCCATCAGCACGATTTCCAGATAGAGTTCTAAGAACAGATTCTATACGGCAATCAGGTCATGCGGTCATGGAAAAGTTGCTACAGTTGAAAGATATCAGACTTGGGAAGACTTTTAAAAAGGATTTGAAGGATTTACAGAATGTAGGATTCAAAAAGAAGAGCATATTCTACATGGAATTGCCTTATTGGAAAGAACTGAACATTCATCATAACCTTGATGTAATGCACATTGAGAAGAATGTCATGGATAACATCTTGGATATGTTTAACCTCACTGACTCTCCAAAGGATACCATTAAAACACGAAAAGATTTACAACAACTTGGCATTCGTGAGCATTTGCATGTGAAACCTATGGAAAATGGAAAATTTGATATGCCTGAATCGCTTTACCATCTTGACTCGAACAAGCGTGGATGTCTCCTCTCTTTTCTAAAGGACATTGTGGTTCCGGATGGCTTCTGCTCAAATATATCAAGATGTATAAACGATGTGCAAAAGAAAATTAGTGGGCTCAAAAGTCACGATAGCCATGTGTACATGCAGGTCTTTTTTCCTCTCGCAATTCGTGGTTTGTTACCTCAATCTGTTGTTGAACCTATTACCGAGTTAAGTATGTATTTTAAGATAATATGTGCTAAGGCGCTTGATGCAAACCTTTTGGAGAAGTGGAATGCTAGAGTTGGAGAAGTGGAATGCTAGAGGCGCTGAAGCCAGGTGAAAGAATAAAAGTTCAAGTGACCAAGGGCGGGCAAGCTATTGGGGACTACAGTGGTCCTTTTTCTAGTCGATTGGGAATCACTGCGAGGATGCATATCCCAATGAGTACCACCGACTTTAGAAAAGTCCCACCAGTAGTGAGAGCTGCCATAATCTCAGACATGAAGGTAAATGAAATTAAAGTTAGATAAATTGGTCATATCTTTTTACATGACTTGTGTTTTTTTGTGTACCCAGAATGTATTTGATTGGGGTGATGATGCTGACATCGAGGAGGGGATTCTGCAACGAGCAGGAAAAATACATCGGGACGTACGCAGTAGAGGGAAGAAGGTGGGTAATAACTTAACCATTTGTTACATTTGTTTGTGTAGTGTCTTGATTGCATGCTAACTATTCCAAAAATGAAGATTTTCGACCAATTCACATTCGAGGCTGAAGCAAGAGCCAATCCACCTTTGGGCTGGCAACATGCAGAGTGGGAGGCTGCCATTGATTTTTGGACCAGTGAGGAGTTCAAGGTATAATCAACATAGATGTAAATATATTTAGTATTTTGAATCTTTCTTTACAAATTTTATTACTTTCTTACGTATAGAATATATCTCAAACAAACACGACCAATAGAAGAAAAGCTCCTGGTCCCACACATACCTTGGGAAGGACAAGTTTAGATCAGTTAAAACACATCCATGTGAGATCCATTTAGTTTTGTTCTATTGTAAATGCAATAGTTGTTGATGTATTCTATAATTATAGGCTGCATCAGGGGAGATGACGGATCGAGTGAGACTTTTTGAGAGAACACGGCAGTCGACAGACAAAGAAGGAAATAAGTTTTTTATCCATGAGAGTTATGCAGAAGCCCATGTAAGTCAAGCTTTCATTTTAATCTAACTTTTAAAAGGGAAGGGTATCTATAATTGGATGAATGACATTCAATTTGCAGGGTCGCATGGTAGAGTTCATACAGAGTCAACCTTCATCAGACCATGCGACTCCAGAACAATTGGGTGAGGATGCTTTTCGCCACGTCTTTCCTCCTGCTGCCCAACATTCAGGACGGGTTCTACTTGGGGGTGCATCTTCCACCAAGACAAGTTGGTATGGACGAATGGGTGGTGGGCCATCGCAGGAGGAGTTCGAGAAACTTAAGGAGACAGTGGTGGACTTGAGAGATGATCTGGATAGGGCACATGGGAGGGAAGATCAACTGCGAGATTTAGTGCAACAGAATACCCAAACGATGCAACAAATGCAAAGGCTGATTGAAAAGCTGAGTAGAACGAACCATGTAGTTCCGCATCGTGAAAGCAACGATAGCCCTCCCCCTGGCGACAGTGATGCTGCACCTCATAATTAGCTAGCTACTATGTTATATATCTAGAATCATGTAAAAATATATGTTATGGAGAACATTTCCTTTGTGGAAGAACTTGTTAGAAAGTTGTAATATGTGTATGACTTACTTGTTTTTGTTGTTTGTTTCCAACCTTGCATGATGTGACTTGCTTGTAGATCTATGTTATGTTGCAATATATACTTGCTTGCAGATTTAGAGAAGCTCAATTACTATGTTATGTTGCAGATCTATGTGAGTTGTAATATGTTATGTTGCTATGTTGTGAGACTGCTAGCAGAGGTTCTGTTCTGGATTTTTTTTTGCGGCGGTTACGATTTGCGGCGGTTCTTAATGACCGCCTCAAATAAGCTGGTATACTTGTTGCGGCGGTTTGCATAGGCGGCGGTTACTGTCAACCGCCGCAAAAGGTATTTGCGTCAGGGTTATTTGCGGCACTTATTAGCGGCGGTTTTTTACCTATTTGCGGCGTATATTAACCGCCGTAAATAGTCCATCCTGTTGTAGTGTTATGCGATGGAGGAACTGCACGTAAGTAGTTATACCTGTAAAACTTAAACCTGCTTTGATATCAAACGTGAGTCTGATACAAGAGGGGGGTGAATTGTGCACAATATACAATTATCATAATAGCAATATTCAATTAAAAATTATTCACAAATCACAAAGATAGAAGAATAATAAATCACAAACTACATAATGATTTTACACGAAAGACCAAGCAGGTGAAAACCACGACCTAGAAACCCTATTCTAGGATTTTCTGTTTACTCTATCGACGAAGCATGTTTCCACTATTTCATCGCTACTTTAAACCGAGGGCAGCACAACATTTCGTATAACATGTACCCTTCATTGGATAATTCCCAAAGGAATATTTTATCTCTCGGTTCGCGGCATTTTACCCGAACTCCTCAGGCTGAAAAGGGCTAAGTCTTAGTTTGTCTGCCCCTATCTTCACCTAACTATGGACCTCGTTCTTTCGCTCTATGAAATAGAAACCAGAAAGTGAGCACTATCTTTCTTTAGAAGTAGGAGATATAGCTAAGGCATTCAAGTAGGCAGCTACTGCCTTAGAAATATCGAAAATAACTAGAATATATAATAGCGCATATAATAAGCTCGACAACAGTTCGCGAGGAGGGCCTATAGTCCAGATCCGAAGTTGTTGTTTTAGCTGATTCTGTTTAAAGAGCAACCAGTGCCGTAGATGGTGGGAAAAGGAATATATATTAGGGGGCATCTTCCCTCTAGACCTTCTCTCTCAAAAAGAAATCCACAACTTGGATACCTATTCAAAAGTGTTGAACAAAAAATTAGTTTACCAATAAAACTTGAATTCCCAAGCTTATAAACTTTCAACGCAGAATCTGTTCGAGGACGAAGATGATCACAATTGAGCATAGAGAGCACAAACAACTTCAATATCTAGATAGATTTGGATTAAATAGAGCTCGACAGCGTAGAAACATCGAATGAACTCAAAAATCACACAAATATAGCACTACTTTTTGAGAATAGAGAACGTTTCTCGTTGATTGTGGGGCTCAAACAATGAAAGATAGGATCCTTGTATTAGGGTTGATATGAAAATAATTGTTTGTGTGCAAAACTCGAAATCCCAATGTTCTGAGTTTCAAAAATCAAGAAGAGATCAATCATAAGAAAATGTTGATCGATCATGGGTGATCGATCAGTCACACATAGTGATCGATCATTTTGTGACTGTTAGCTTGTAATTTGAAAAGTGATCGATCATAATCAAAATATGCTTGATCATTGTTGATTGATCAAGAAAAATATGATCGATCAAGTTAGGAAATCAATAATTGATTAATCAAGATCAAAAGATGATTGATTATATATCCAAAAAACCTATTTGAGAAATTGATGATTCTAACTTCACCTTGCTTGCTGATCAAGAATATGAAAAAATATAAGACTAATTTTTAGCATAAAATAAAAATCATGCAATATGTCATATCAACCTTCTTTTCTTGTTCTTGAATCCAAAGTCTTTAATCACTCGAGCTTTTGGGATTGAATCTTTTTTCGAGTCTTTCTGTAATCTAATTCCGAGCCTCGAGCCTTCATGCTGAGTCTTTTAGCATTAATTTAAGCTTTTAGTGGGCTTCATAGATTTTCTACATTTTTCATCTCGAGTTTCTACTTGAAAAGTCAATCAAGATACAAAATAAATATACAACAAGATCATTAATAAAATATAAGTCACTAGCAGATTTGAGCACTAATTGTAGATAGTCAGGTCCTCTAGTGTTCTCATCTTTTAATTTCTTTAATTAGCTTTCATTTTATTGCAAAATCCCGAAAGTATATCTAATACTATTCCAATGACTATTGTCGCCTTCTACCAATTCATATCACATATGATACTATTCATATCCCATATGATACTATTTTTGCTTATATCTATATTGATATTTAGGGATCCACATATTGTATGAATCAAATATAATAGTTTGCTTGGCTATCCAACTTTTAAGAAAGATTTATTGTCATTTTTTGGTTGACCAACATTATAAGACAATGCAATTCCTTTTATATTATCAACAACATGTTAACCTTACTCATTCGATCCAATCTTAAGTTACATTTATGTCCCATACTCATATACCATAAATCACAGTTCAGTCAAATAACATGAAGAATACTAAAAAATGATACTCGTTGATTTTTTGGAACTAGTTATTACAAGAAGATAAAATATGTTATGCTCATGTATGAAGTTTTCCATGAAATAAACCTTATTATTCTTTCCAATTGACACATTTATTATAAAAAGTCAAATTATTTTTAGGCGTGACTAGAACGTATTTTAGCTTATACCTGGAGCACAAAGTACATCCTTATATCTTTTAGGTCAAGCCTATATCTCCTAATACCTTCAACATCTAAGTAAACATTGTTCTCCATGAAGATTCTATGCTCTCATTTCATCATCTCCTCAAGTTACAAAAGCCTTCGCTAGTTTTGACAATGCGATAGGTTACATCCGAATTAATTTACCGTCTGTCACAATAAATGATTGCAAAATTGTACTCTACAACAATATCAAATTCTATTTTTTTGCCTTCGCAATCAAGTGCCTTGGAATTTTCCATTTTCTTCCTATTTTGGACAATCACTTTGAAATGACAACTTACCAAAGTCATAGAGGGACCTATGTAGGTACTTCCCAATATTTCCTTTGAACTTTTCCTTATTCCCCCTATTTCCTTTGAATTTTTCCTTAAAAGTCTCCAACCATTTTTCTATTATGTATGGTATCCACTTCCAAATCTTCATCTGCTTTGAAAGTCTCCACTTTTGATGCTTGTTTTGAAACATCTTGCTCAATCGCTAATCAAGTAGATAAGTCAATTATAGTTGTGATGGTGACATTCATTGATATCAAACATGCTGCAACAATGTAGAAATATGGCACCACATTTTATAAAATAGTTGCCACTTAAATCCTTTCTGAATTGCAAGCTCTGCAACTACTACATCCTTGACCATAAAGATCATCCTATTTGTGTACTATTAGATGCTTTGAGGTTCCTTCATCTTGTGAAAATTGTACTATCATAAGAGAAGTTGAACTTCTACCTCTGATTTGGAGTGACGTTTGTCTTTCAATGTGGTCTATATCTCCTATGTTGTATTACAAGCTTTGAAGATCCTTATCATGTTCAACTTTATATGAGTTAATATAAAACTTATAATTATATTATTCACTCTTCTCTCCGTGTTTATATTATTTGAAAATTTCATCCATGTTTGAAATTTTCAAATAATATAAGACTAAATTTATCTATAATGGAATTGATGGTACTGCGTAAAGACCAAAATAAAATTTCCAACTTCTCGGTTCATATTTGGCATAATTAACATGTTCAATCATTTCTACCTCCACCGTGGAACTAATGTGATTTTAGTTTGGTTACAATTACAATGGCTATTCAAAACTTGGTAAGTATTCTTGATTCCTCCATAAAAAAAATCAATGTTCTATAAACAAAAAGTGGGTATGCATCCAACTCAAAAATTGTTAGGACACGACTCGATATCGTCTCTACTCAGACACCTGATGATGAACCCTCGGATACTGATCACAATACGAATGTGGATGCATATGCGCAATCGACCACTACCATGGAGGCACATAAAAGAATGAACAACTAAATATAACATCGGTCGATCATCTCTCGCGGCCATCGGAGAAGAAAGATCACTAAAAAAGAACGCGTACAATTCTCTCCGTTCCCTCGCTCTCTTCCTCTTTTCTCTCTCTCTCCTCCCTTCTCTAGGGGTTACACTGTTGTTGTTGTGGTATGGAGGCAATGCCTCCACCCCCTCTATATAGTCCAATTATAACCCCATAATCATATTCACAATAAGACTATAAATAGAATACATCTCAACTACTAATAGGATTAGAAGTTCAATCTCAGTAAGATTCTCAATCCTAATATGATCATAATCATAACAAAAATATCTTGCAATCTTAAAGTCTTTGTTGACAACAATAGTATTATACCATCTAAAGGTACATCCATTATTATATATATATATATATATATATATTAAGCAGAGGGTCTTGCACCGACCACCCATTAATATTTGGCTCTCTTCGATTTTTCTTACTGATTGCTATGTCCCTAAGGGCCTGTTTGGCTGCTGGGTTGGACTGGGTTGGGTTGGGGTACACCGGTGTACCCCTCCTTCCAACCCTCTCAATCCTCCTCACAGTTTACTATTCACAGGGGTACCCCAACCCAACCCAGCAACCAAACATGCCCTAAGACATTTCCTCAACGCTCTCTCGACACTTGCCGCCCATCTACCCTATCCTTCACAACCTGGTGAGAATGCCTCGTCTCCCTCTGCCACGCCCCCTCCAACTCGATCTCTCAACTGTCGTGACGTCCCCTGCGGGGAGACCGTCCAATCTCGCCTTCATATTTTCCAAAAAAGGAATAGATTTCCGTTGATATATCATTTCGAATCAACAAATCCCTTAATATTAACACAAATCTAACAACATGCATCTAAAAAAACTTAATTTGTTTAATAGACACAACAATCAACAATGCAATTTCGTGAAAATTCATGCTTAAATTTGCAAATAACTTTTGTTATACGTGCAAATGAAACATTTGCTTACTAAAAAAGCAAAATGAGAAGTCCATAAAATAACATTAATAACCAAATTATGCCGAACATCCATCATAATAAGAATCTAAATTATCTCCAAGATCCAATTCAATCAAGCCTCATCAATAAGTATAAACAAATGGTGAGAGACGCGGAGTTATGTGGCAACATCATTCGTACATAATTCATTACACTTTGTATATTTCCCATGTGAAGCACAAAGTCTGGTACCATATATCAAATTTGTGATCTTCACAGTTTAGTTATTTGTCATAATATCTTCCAATGTCAAAGTTATATAAAACGTTAGATGATTCAATGTCGATTTAAAAATTCGTTGTTTTATCTTTCAATGTTTTAAAAATCAGCAGCTAATCGTTCTTATATAAACTTTTATATATCTTCTGATGTAAAAAACATATAACATAGACTCGTTCTAATGAGAACATAACAGTCGTTGTAAATATGTTACATACAAAATATAATTTTTCAAAGACTACTAATTTTGTCCATGCGGTACGGAGGACGGGAGTGTGGGCCGGATTCTAAAACCCCCTATCCGAGGCTCGTGCTGGGGTGGCCCACGGGCCATATTTCAAGGCCCACACCGATTCAGGTTTGGATCGGTTCGGGTCGGTTCGATCCATGAGCTAAATGTAAAGTATTTTTTCTTAATTTTTAATCTAATTTATAGAGATAATTAAGTTTTTTTAATATCATCTAAACTTTCTAAATCTATGTAATCATAATATGTGTTACTTGGCATGTAAACTATAAAACACGATGTAATATTGATAATAAAACAAAAACTTGAAGTATTATATTAAATGTATCTAAAATGTAATTTTTAAATCCATGTTTTTATGTATGCGAGTTGGGTCGGATTTCGTGGCACATGTCCATGGCTAGAGCGGGTCGGGCCGGTCTGTTCATTAAATCTCTTAGCCCAAACCCGATCCATGAGCAGCCTGGACGGGCAGACCCCCGACCCATTGGACAGGTCTAGGTAGGATAGACTGTTCTCATATTCGATGCTTCCAATCAACGGGTGCTCTCTCTTCCTGCTTGGGATGTATATATCATACATGAACACGCTACTGCCCCCTCACATGTTGTATGTACTCTTCCTATTACGTATACTTATACCGAGTGACCCTATCCTTCTTCGAATGTGAAGTTGGTTCCATGGCTCGTAGAGTTGAATTTTATGGAACATATATATTAATACGACAAGAATGTGCCCTCTCTCATATTCTAAATTTAGCTAGTCTACTACAAATACAACAAATCTATAAAAAAAGAAATCAATATTGTGAAATTATCTTTAGTTATTAAAGTTGACGACAAACTTAGTATTCATTCCTATATTGAAAACAACGAATCATATCAAAATAATTATTTGTTGACTTTTTAAAGGCCATGTTATGATGTGGGATATCATTCATTTATCTTGAGATAAAAAGGCTCTATCACATGATAAGCTATTCCATGGTAAGTGGATATACACAATCCATTATATCCATGTTTATATTATTTATCACATCCTTATCACTTAAACCAATCAAATAAGAATGAGGATAAATTTCACGTATCCCTTATCCCAACTTATTTTTTCCTCATGTAGACATGTTCATAAAGAATTTTTTATTTGAATTGTTGTTAAATTCACGATGATAAATACACATATAATAATCGGACAATAATCATGATATAATGACTTATCATTGCTCAAATTTTATGCGTAAGGTATCGTGTTAGTATCTTTTCAACATAATAATTTACACAGTCCTTTATTTTGTAGCATTATTATGGTATATAATATGGTGTCTCCTCAGATCCATAAATCTGTGTCGGCCACTGATGTAACTCCACAATCTTAACTTGACTCGACATGACCCATTTACTAATAGGATTGGGTTGGAGTAAGTTCTTTTTAAAGCGTTCACAAAATAGATAACTTCGGTGTGAATATTGTTTAAATAGTAATGACCAAACTTATGACAAATATATTTTTGATGCTGACTATTTGAGTTTGTATATCGCGAACAATATTATAGTAAAGGAACCATTAATACTAACATAAGAATGTAGGGACAACCGTGAAGATTTTAATACAGAAAAAAACAAAGCCCACATCTTGCAATCAGTTCACCCTCAAATAAACGAACAACAAAAGACAAGCTAGAATTAGAATAGCTCGTCACACCGTCCAAGCTCCACCTCAGGGAGGCGGATCTTCTACTGTTACAGCAGGTGTTGTAAATGTAGGAGAGCCACTTGATCCCATGAGTTGTTAGAGGAGAGCATTTTCCCCGACAGGACATGCTCCTCGAGCAAATGCATTGTCAGGACATCACTATATTTGTATTCTGTCTTAGGCATCGATCGGCGTTCCATTCGCTGATCGGCGAATGGAACGCCGATCAATGACATTTGCCCACCAATTTAGAGTCTACCCTAATTACCATTTCTATCCCAACTTAAATAAAGATTGTATGTAGTGAAAAAAATATTGTGCTATTTAAATAGTAATGTATACAATTTTATAATATATAAATTTATATATAAATTTAAAATATTTTAATATATTTAAAAATTTTATAATATTGTAAATTTGGCTTTAAACCGTTCATATATTTGTACAACTTTTAATGTAATATTTTTTCCTATTTCTTTATTATTAAGCATACAATACAATTGTGATATTTTTAATTTCGGATGGAATTTAATAGTAACTGAGCTAAATATTTTTTTCGAAAGAGATACAACATCCATGTATAATGAAATGGAGAACGTCATCGATAAAAATCAACATATAACTTCCAATTAAACATCATCAAGAAGCAGATAATTCATCATATTCATTGCAACTGAACATACAACACTATTATACCCAATTACTTCCAACATTACATCAGTCTATAAATATATCACATGCATTGCCTACGAATGCGCTCCCCGCATAATACGCTCAGACGAGCATATTTCAGTGCAATGGTGTAATGCAAATCCCCTAAGTCAGCATAGAGATCTTCCTCATCATCACATATATCAGTGTGCGGAGAAGTTTTGCTCTGTGAACTATCGACCATAGCATGGATCATGGACTGAAGCGAGTAGTCAGTAAATAGAGACTCCGCCGACTGCACTTGTCGATCCAGCAATCGCTCCTCCTCCGAAGGGTACTCTGTACGGGCCTCAGATGGCCTAGACAAGGGAGGTGACTGATGCACAAAGTCTGGTGCTGGTGGTGTTGCAGAAAGTGGTCGCCGCGGTGACTATGGTGGAGCGGTTGCTGCCCCATGAGATCCATTTGTAGTGGATGGTAGACGTACTGCCAAGATTCGATTGTGTGGGGGTGGACGCACCGACTTACGTGCTGTGAAGAAAGTTTTTGCCATAATCTGCACGAATACAATTGCATATGAAATTATATATTGAAAACATTTAAGCTCAATAGAAAAAATATCAATTGCATTATAGGAACTACTTACCCAGAATTTCATCACGAAACAATTAATAACAAAAAAAACTAAATAAAACATCACATTAATATCAAGAACTTATTACATTCTTCAGGAAAATATTATCGAAGATACATTCGTACTTTAGTCAAATATTTGTCGTGCCCTACGGAATATTGCTTATAATCTAGCCCTATGACCTCTACTACCTCCACTAGAGGTACTTCTACTCTCCACACTTGTCTCTCGAGTTTGTTCTCTAACTGAAGTTGTTCCATCAAGTTGTGGAGATTGTTGTTGATGCTGCAATGGATTTGGTGAGGACCATGCTGCTGATGGTGTGGATACATTAGATCCGACCGCGACGGATGTATACTACGGAAAGGAGGTAGACGATCTTGGCTCGCATAGTATGAAAAACCAACACTAGGCTGAGGAGGAATAATATGGCTGGTTAAGCACTCCGAGACTGTCTGTGTAGGGGGGATTAGACCCCAAAAGTCATCAGCCTGTTATGGTTGAGTAAGCTGAGTTTGTATTGCAGGCATTGCCTGAGATGGTCCTGCCCCGACATCATGAGTACCAACAGTTGTGGTGGGTCCAGCAGCCGCGTAAGTTGTGGAGAAGAAACGGACTGCTGATGGCTCATTGGAATAAGAGTACCGCGTATGGTATTGTGTCATTTGATCCGTCAATCCAAAAGTATGCAATGTTGAGTCCGGTAAACCTATAACATTCTGCAACTTTGAGCTGCGTTCGTAGTACTCAAGAATCCTGCGTGTTTCATATACACTTTGTACCTGTGATATTAAAACCATCACATAGTATTCCTATATGAGACAAACTTAACTACCCATTGAGTGAAAATTAAGCTCATACTTTAGGCATGTATCTGGGAGCATAAGGCTCATATGCAAGCCGTGGTGCAGGGATTGATGCATGAATCCAACGTCGGGTAATTTACAAATACCATTGCATGTATCTTGTTACCCGTTGTTCATAATTTTCCATCGATGCTCTCTTCATCACAACTGTTTTTTTATCTCCGATTCCACTGAAGTACCTGCTCACGAAGTCGGTCAGTCCAATCGATCGGATCATTATCCCTCTGTCTAGTCCGATACTCTGAAAAAATTATTCTTGGCACCGGCTCAGGGATATGGGGGCTCATATCAAATTGCCGCATGACTCGATCCGGCATGTGCATTACCACCATGTTAAAGCAAAATCAAAACCATTTGTGAATCCACACCTCCAGTCCTTCTCGACAAATTACAGGTAAGTTATTTACAATGTCCATGTCATATGGAGACCACCGCATCTATTAAATATTTTCAATTACTAGTTAGTAAATTTGCAGTGAACATGATAATGCACGAGCAACATACCTGATGTTCATGCTGGGTATCTAACTCGTTGCGATAGAAGAGTAGATTCATAATTTGTACATTTTCTACGAAAGACCTCCTCCTCGATGTCCATATGTTCTCAATAATTTATGAGTATTATATTATAGTACAAAAGTACAATAGCAAAATATTTTTTTATTTTACTGCATGCATAGGGTCCCTGATGCAAAATGTCCTGATCCAGACGATATGGATGAGGAACGCCAATGTGTATATGCTCCCACGACCAAGCATGTAGCAAGGTCAAGAAGGCATAACATCTCTTCGATTTTCCCAAGGAGCGCTCGTCCAATTGTTGGTACAACTGTGCTAGAACTGCAATCCTCCAAGCCAATTGTCCACACTCTTGTAAGTTATCAAGTAAATGAACGTATCACAATAGTACTTTATCACCCATTGAGCTTGGGAAAAAGGACTCTCCAATTTGGTATAAAATGAATGCACAAACTATTCTCATCAGACGATTCACATCTTGTTCTAAAAGATTTACATCTGTGAGAATATTTTCATTGATCCAAGTCAGCTTCAACCGTCTGCTCGATAAGTTCTCTCCCCTTCCGGTGCTCGGATTTACACCAAGCATTTGTTGGTAATAGTCTGACAATTGAAATCGTGAGGGGTGCTCTAGGCCTGTTACTACTACATTTGGAGGCATCAAAATAGATCTTGGGACGTTCGTTGGCCAAAATCGACGATCAGGAATTGGTGAGAATTCGCCCGTATACGTCGCACGAAATGCAGCTGGCGTATAAAACCATGAACATTTTTGTACATGGTCGATGCCTACGTTAATAGAACCACAAACTGCAATTACATGTGAGCAAGTGATATGCATGTACTGCATGAACCCACATGTGCACTCGGAATTTGTTCTGTTGGGTTATAACTCTATAATTTCCTTCTCTAGACCTCACCTCGAATACAGTCTGAGAAATTTGCTCAACATCGTGGGTACGAGCTGCCACAATATTTTCACTTAAAATTTGATTATATCTCGGCATTAATTCAGAAGTTGTCATCTGACCCTGTCTGCGGTGACTCACAAAATATGTATTCAATCGGTAGAAGATGGCAAGAATCATCGTCAATATGGGAAGTCCCTGCATGCCTTTCAAAACGCTATTGAAGCATTCTGATAAATTGGTTGTAGTATTCCCATACCGATGGCCTTCGTCATAACTTATTGCCCAATAAGTACGATCTCCGTCTTCTTGACGAACAATCCAATCATAAGCATCTGGACCTGCAGATCGAATTTGTTCCATAAGTCTATTATGCGTATGTGTATTGGTGACTGCACCCACGCTATAGAATTTTCCTATTGCCCAAGTGCTTGTCCAACACGATGCATATTCACATGCACGTGTCCCAGACAAAATCGATGACAGTATCCACACTCTGCTGGAAAGTACTTTGGTAATAATTGCTTCAAACCTGGAAACCGCTCACTAAAAAACATATCCCCTCACGTTGAACCAAATATACTAATCTGTGTAAGAAGAACTCCCACATAGCTATAGTATCTTTCTCAACCACTGTAAAGGCAACTGGAAATAGGTGTCCATTTCCGTCGACCAACGTAGCTATGAGTAGGTGTCCTTTGAATTTTCCATGCAAATGAGTAGCATCGATGCTCAACATTGGACGACAATACAGAAAACCCTTCAAGGACGGTCTGAATGCCTAAAACAAATGGAAGAATGCAGTTTTATCTGGAATAACTTGTTGACTCCGTGGATCTCGATATGGTTCTGTTTCAAATTCATACCACGATTCAGGGTTGGTCTGTTTCATCGTCCACATAATCTACGAATATCTGCGTAAGATGACTCCATGTTGCCAAATATTGTAGCCATTGCATTCTCTCTCCCAATCCATGCCTTTTATATGATATCGTGACATGATAGGTATCAGAGACTAAATTCTTAATCATATTAAGCGTCGGGGTTAGATTGGATCTCAATGTCTTCAAGATGAATCTGCTAATAAAATTTATGTTGCACTGCATGTTATCAGTAAGAAGGACTGGGTTTCAGCATGTATGTTCGTCTTGATACATCCAGACTTTTCAAATTTCACCCTTCTTACTACGACTTGCATGTAACCTCCACTTACAGTTTGGCAAAGTATACCCAATGGTGTATATATCTTTCTTGGAAGCTATTACTTTGTATTGGATATACTTGGCCATACTCCACGTACTCACAACGTCAATTAAATCTAACTTCAAGGGGAAAGTTCTATTATGACAATACTCAAGTCCACTACGATGGGGAAGATGGTCTCCTAGGGCTTGCTCAGGAATGGTATCTCCTTAGCATATCTGTTCGTTATCCAGTCTTCATCTTGAAAGATATCAAGCAGCTGCGGCATTGGATCCAATGTAACAACGTAATCAACAGGAGGATCAAAAATAGGTTCATTGCTTATTAAACCAATGAGTGATTCTTGCCCATGAATGTCCTCGTATGCAACATTCAGATAAATGATAGCCTCCTCATTCTCAAAGCCAGTATTGTCATCAACATCATTTACGTCGTCATTGTTCTCATCCTCTACAGGCACATCTTGCTCTTCTATTCCTCCTCAAGATGATTGGGCGACATTGGATGCGCTGAATTGAGAATTTTCTATCTGATCGGCTTCGACCATCAATTGCATCATCCCGAGAGAACGAGCAATATTTAACATCAACCCAATAGTCTGATTATCATAAACAACAACTGGATAGAATGTGTTGATATTCATCGGCCATATACACGTCACTTGTACACTATATTGGTCTTGGTTATAACAAGTTATGGCGCAGACACTGGATAAGAGATCTTCAAAGGTGGTAGCTAAGGAAGGCCTATCATCTGACTTCTACCCCCTTCATAATTGACATTGCCATTTTCATTGACGATTCTGCCATTCCAAGAGACATACAATGCAACAAGATCGGCCATAATCTATGAATGAGGGAAGTCAATATATTTATTTAAATACACTTAGTAATTAAATTTATTTATTCAAATACCCTTAAGTAAATAAGAATAAATAAAATACTTAATTAAGAGATTTAATCATATTATATACTTTTATTTAAATATAGTTAATAATTAAATAAATTTCTTTAAATACACTTAATATTTAAATACATTTATTTAAAAATTCTTAATTATTAAATACGAGTAAATCAAAAGACTTAATTAAGTGTTTATAGTATAATTAAATGCATTTATTTAAATACACTTATTAATTGAATACATTTACTTTAATACACTTAATATTTAAAATACATCTATTTAAATACACTTTATAATTAAATATATTTATTTAAATACACTTAATAATTAAATAAATTTATTTAAATACAACTAATATTTAAATACATTTATTTAAAATTTGTAATTATTAGATACGAATAAATAAAAACACTTAATTAAAATTTTTAGTCTAATTAAAATTTTTTAATAGGTAAATACATTTATTTAAATATACTTAGTAATTACAATAATTTATTAAAATTCTTAATAATTAAATACGAATAAATAAACAATTAAGATTTTCAATCTAATTAAATGCATTTATTTAAATACACTTATTACTTATCCATTTACTTAAATATACTTAATATTTTAATACATTTATTTAAAATCACTTAATAAATAAATCATTTATTTAAATACTTTTAATAGTTTAATATAATTATTTAAACATGCTTAATTAAATACAAATAAACAAAGGCACTCAATTAAGATTTTTAATCGTATTAAATACTTTTATTTAAAAACACTTAATAATTAACTAAATTTATTTAAATACACTTAATATTTAAATACTTTTATTTAAAAATTCCTAATAATTAAATACGTTTATTTAAATATACTTAGTAATTAAATTATTATATTTAAATACCCTTAATTAAATCTGAATTGATAAAAACACTTAAATGTGATTTTTAGTCTAATTACATATATGGGATTTTATCACTTGTGCCCCTCTGAGATATCGCAATTTCAGTTATGCCCCTATCTTTTTGGTAATATCAGTTGTGCCCCTCAAAACTTTCTCCGTCATCAGTTGTACCCTTCCGTTAGTCTGACCGTCAAAAAATTAAAATAACTACAGTTTACTCAAACCATAGCGTGGTTAAGAGGGGTATTATGGTCACAATAAATCAAATGAGGAGAGGCTTGGGGAGGAGGTGCAGGCTGGAGCGCGGGCGGCGGGGGCCAGGGGAGGTGCGTGGCTGCGGGAGGAGGTCGGGCAGGGGGCAGCGCGATGCGGGACGGGGAGAGGGGGCGGTGGGGGGCAGGAGGTGGTGCGGTGCAGGGAGGCGACCTGGGCAGCGCGGTGCGGGGCAGGGGGGTGACCGGGGCGGCGCGGTGCGGGGCAGGGGGGCGGCCTGGGCGGCGTGGTGCGGTGCAGGGGGAGGGGGGTGACCTGGGCGGCGTGGTGCAATGCAGGGGAGGGGGGCGACCTGGGCGGCGTGGTGCGGAGCAGGAGGGCGACCTGGGAGGCGCGGTGCTGGGCAGGGGGTGACTTGGCGGCGCGATGCAGTGCAGGGGGAGGCGGCGCCATTGCAGAGCGGTGCGAGGTCGGTGAATCTCGCAGAGCGGCAACGTCCTGGAGGCGGAGGCGACATGGGGGCGGGGGAAGGGGGAGGCAGGGGCGACCTGGGCAGGGGCGACCTGGGGGCAGGGACGACCTGGAGGTAGGGGAAGGGGGAGGTGCAAGGGCGGCGGGGGCAGGGGAGAGAAGTTCCTGGGCGGGGGGGAGGGTCTCGAGGCTGAGGAGGTGGTGCGAGGGTAGGGGAGGAAGAGAAGGGGAAGAAGAGGAAGGGAGGAGGTGCGGTGCCGGGGAGGGAGGGGGTACGGAGAGCTCGGGGCGGAGAGGGAGGATGAGGTTGGAGGAGGAGGAAGAAGATGGGGAAGAGGAGGAAGAAGAGGATGGGGACTGTACCTTTTAAAATGACCACATAACCTTTTTTAAAAAAATAATTCCGCTTATGTCCTCAAAGTAAACGTCCGTTTGCACTGTAGATGGACGGTCACTAACCCGAGGGGCACAAGTGATAAATTAGCAAGTTTTGAGGGGCACAACTGACATTACCAAAAAGATAGGGGCATAACTGAAATTGCGATATCTCGGAGGGGCACAAGTGATAAAATCCCTACATATATCTATTTAAATACACTTAATAATTAAATACATTTACTTAAATACACTTACTATTTAATTACATTTAACTAAAAACACTTAATAATTATATTCATTTGTTTAAATAACTTAATAATTAATTACAATTACTTAAATACACTTAATTAAATACGGATAAATAAAAACACTTAATTATATGATACCTAAATACATTACATAAATATATCTAATTACGATTTTTGTGACCACTCCCTTTGACAAGGGCATATATGCACAATTAAACGAAATGGATTCGCGTCTACGAGGAATAGATAATAGAAAATCATATCTTTTCCTTAAAATGAGGGTGATTATTTTATGTAAACTAACAGAGATTACTTTATATAAAAAGACAAAGATTTTTTTCCATAAAAAACCACTACATTAATTAAATGAATATCAAACTTAACAACAATATAAATATTAAATTATTTAAATATACATGTTGCTGATGATAAGCAGGAGAGGGATAATGTGAGAAAAGAGAGAGACCACTGCGTACTAGGACTGGAGGAATTGAGAGAAAATGGAAGGAATTGAGATGAGTGTATGAATAGGGGAGAAGTGAGGTGTGAAGAATGGTGAGGGGGCGGGAGCCTTTTATAAGAGGGAAGAGGGCTCGGTTCGACAAACCATTTGTCGATCGGCGAACGGTTTGCCGATTCTAGCTCAACCCCTTCAAAGACCGTGCCGTTTCACTCGGAGTCCGTGCTTCCTCAAATGCCGTGCGCACACGCGCGTTGAGTTCCGCGCACTCTCAAAGGTCGCGTGCATGTATGTTGAATTTTGACGCATAACGACGTTGATCGACGAACAGTTTGACGAACTGTTCGTCGATCGACGAATGGAACACCGATCGATGCTCAAGATCGGAAAAAAATAAAGTGATGCTCTGACAAAGCATTTGCCCCGTCTGCTCTCGGAAAATGCTCGTTGGAGGGTCCGGTCTGCTCACCCACCTAAAAGCCTTCTAAAACCCTTAAAACCCGTGGCGAAGGATTCTCATAGCACAGCTTTACTCCTCCCCCACAACAGTCATGAAGCTCGTCAGTCCTCGTCTCTCTTTGTCCGTCTTTTTCCCCGTCTTCGTGCTCACTGCTAATTCATCGGTCTCTTCCTCTTTCTCCCCCCGCAGACATGTCTCAGCAGAGGCAACGGCCTCTACTTCCCGCCGTGCCACATCCTCGACCTCTCCGGCCTCCGCATCCTCCTCGACTGCCCCCTCGACCTCTCCGCCCTCGCCGTCTTCTCCCCCAACCTCCACCGCCCCTCCCCGCGCCTCGATCCCGCCCTGATCCGCGCCGTGCCCCGATACAAGGCCGTCGAGGGCCTCAGTGACCGGGACCCCTCCCTCTTCGACGTCGTCCTCATCTCCGGCCCCATGGGCATGCTCGGCCTCCCCTTCCTCACCCGCAACCGGAGGTTCTCCGCCAAGGTGAATTCCCAATGCCCGCGATCACAAAAGTTCCGTCTTCATACTTGCGGACGAAGGTTCATTGGATTGAATTACCTGTAGATTTACGCAACCGAGGCAGCGGCCAGGCTTGGGAGGCTTGCGATGGAGGAGCTTTTCTCGATGCATTCGGAATATGTCGGGTATTATGGACCAGAGGAGGATCCCGGTGTGCCGGAGTGGATGAGGACGGAGGAGGTCAGGAAGTTGCCGGAGGAGTTGAGGGAGATTGTAATGGGGCTAGATGGGGAAATTGGAGCTTGGTTTCCTTTGTACAGGTAGCACTTTTTGGATGTTCTCTCTGTTTAACCATCTTGCTGGTTTGCTATGATTGCCTATAAATAGTCCCGTAGACCTTCACTTTCAGGCATCGTTTCCATTATTATCACCATCTCCATTCGAAGATCGACCTACATACCTTGGTTTGCAATTGAGTAATTTTGAATAGAACAGAGAAGGCATTCCTCTTACCTTATATCTTAAATCGAAGCTCTTGAAGTATCTAATCATCCAGGCCATCAAGGCAACAAAGGAGCTTCACCTGAACTCCTTTCAATTAGATTTGAGCACTGATTTGTAGATAATCAGGTCCTCTAGTGTTCTCATCTTTTAATATTCTTCAATTAGCTTTCAATTACATCTTAAATCTAAAAAACCCCCCAAATATATCTAATACTATTCCAATCACCATTGTCGCCTTCTACCTCTTCACATGCCATCTGATACTTCTTTTTAACTTCTATGTATATTGACATTTAGGGGCTCATATATTGGTATTGATCAAAGATAATAGTTTGCTTGGCTATCCATCTTCTGAGAAATATTTCTTGTTATTTTTTGATTAAATAAAATTATAAGACAATGCCATTCCATTTATAATATTAGACAACATGTTAGATTTACTCATTCGATCCAATTTTAAGTTACATTATGTTCCATCCTCATATACCATAAATCATAGTCAAACCAAATAACACGAAGAATACTTAGAAGTGATATTCATTAGTTATTACAAGAAGATAACATAGATTATGCTCAGATATGAAAATTTTCATGGAATAAACCTTCCTATTCTTTCCAATTGACACATCTATTATAAAAAAATATCAAAATATTTTCAGGCATGACTTCGTGGAATAAACAGTCTTCTTCTTTCCAATTGACACATTTATTACAAAAAAATCAAAATATTTTTAGGCATGAGTGGAACATAGCTTAGGTTTTAGCTTATACTAGGAGTACATAGTACATTCTTCTTTCCAATTGACACATTTATTACAAACAGTCTTCTTCTTTCCAATTGACACATTTATTACAAAAAAATCAAAATATTTTTAGGCATGAGTGGAACATAGCTTAGGTTTTAACTTATACTAGGAGTACATAGTACATTCTTAATAACATAACTATATCTTTTATTTATGTCAAGCTTATATCTCCTAATACCTTCAACATCTAAATAAACATTGTTCTCCATGAAGATTCTATGCCCTCATTTCATCATCTCCTTGAGTTATACAAGTCCCTTTAGTTTTGGCAATGTGGTAGGTTACATCGGAGTTAATCTACCATTCTTCACTGATTGCAAAATTGTACTCTACAACAATATTAAACTCTATTTTTTTTGCCTTCACGACCAAGTCCCTTAGAATTTTCTATCTTCTTCCTGTTTGGACAATTGACCTTGAAATGACAACTTACCACAATTAAGAGGGAACTATGTAGGTACTTCCCAATATTTCTGTCGAGATATATTTTATATTTATGTATCTTTTATACATCTCTCTGTTTTTATGTGTACTCTATGTAATTTGCCCATAGGTCTCTCCCTATATAAGAGAGCCTAGGGCTTAAGGAATAAATCTCTCTTTCATTTTTCCCAGCATGGTATCAGAGTGACGGTCATAAACCGGAGCTCGGAAACCCTAACCCTAACCCCCACCTCACGCACGCCCCTCTCCTCTCTCCTCCACGCAGGCCGCCGTCCGCACAGGCTGCCGCCCAACCTCGCCACGCACGCCGCCGCCTAGTTCTTCAAAAAAGGACCACTAAGCTCATACCTCGTGGGAGGCTTTAGTCTAGGCCCGTACTTCCCAATCACCTCCACCATATGCATGAAGTTTTTCGTTGTTAATATATTAAACGGAATTGCCGATGTATATGCCCATTTAGATATGTACGAGGTAACCCTATCACGATGATCCTTGGAGAATGCATCATTGATGGTCATCTGACATGATGACCCTTCCACTGTGGTCTGCGACAACCTGCTCCAAGGATTCAGAGACTCACGATCTTTTCGTCGAACCTGCATCTCCAGTGATATCAACTTCCTCCCTCATCTCATGAACATCAACGACTTTCCGAGACTTCTTCCTGGCGACATCATCAGGAACGCACTCATCTTCTTCTTCATTTCATCGTCCACCTTGGGACATACAGCTACGTTCCCTCTTCGGTGTGCTAGATGTTGCTTGAACCTATACACACCACCCTTGACAATCTTCTTGCACATTCTGTAAGTGACCGTATTTGGATCCGTACGGTTCGCAAGGTAACCGTATTTGTTGAGATAATTGTATCTCGCAGTATCTTTCTCTTATTTATGTTTTTCAGTTGTACCTCTCTTGTAATTTACCCAGGGTGTTTCTCCTATATAAGAGAGTCCTAAAGTCTCATCTATGATATGCTTCATTTTTCTCCTAACATGGTATCGGAGCAACAGTCCTAGACTGGGGTTCCCATATCCCACCCTAAAACCCTAACCCTACACGTCACCCCCTCCTCTCCCGTCCGCCGTTAATCCTGGAATCCCGCCGCCTCTAGCGGCCTAGGGGCTCTCGCCGCTTCTTCGTCCCGACGCTGCAGGCCTTCCACGCGCACAGGGGCGTCGCCAACCCGAGCAAGGGAGGCCAACCCACCCAGGTGTGCCGCCAGGCCGCACCCAGGGGCACCGCCAGCCCTAGTTTCGCCTGCATAGGGGCTCTGCATCGCCGCCAACCCAACCAGGGGCACCGATGACCCGCACAGGGGCTCTGCTCTACATGTTGCGGCTGGTTGTTCCCGCACCGTTTGTGTGACCCTTCTCTGCGGCCAAACGGTCTGATTTTCGTCGGAAGGTGTGATTTCTATCATATAAATCACATCTTACGACACTAGACCTCTCTACGAGTTAACAAGGATGGTTGTATGAGTCTATAAATACAACCACTCCTCTTTATGATTGTGTAGACACGCTCGGATAGATCTACTCCTCCGTTGTCCGTGGTTCTATTCATTGATATGATGTCAGAAAACAAGAGTGATGTTTTTTCTTCTTTCGGTGCCTTCAAGTGTCTGGCTCCCATCGTCAAGATGGATGGGACCAACTATGAGTTGTGGTCCATGCAGTTTCGTACTCTTATGCAGTGCTATAATAAGGAGTACATTCTGACAGAAGCAGAACCGACGGACAAGACGGGGATGAATGCTTCGTGGAAGCAAGATGATGCCTATGCTTGCATTTGGCTCTCTGGGACGCTCACCATGTAGATTGCCAATGTTATAGTCAACCAACCCACAATAAAAGCTATGTGGGATATCTTAGCCGCTACATATGGGCAGACAAAGAATGTGAGCAAGATTCTTCAGTTGCAGTTTGATATTTTCTCGACCAAACC
Source organism: Ottelia alismoides (assembly GCA_037367405.1). Lineage (NCBI taxonomy): Eukaryota > Viridiplantae > Streptophyta > Magnoliopsida > Alismatales > Hydrocharitaceae > Ottelia > Ottelia alismoides. Next base: position 1,206,809 of record JAZKJV010002551.1, on the reverse strand, counting down.
GAATGGTCGACCACTTCACCAGCACTTCTCTCATCTTTGAGGTATGTTTGAACGACTGCATAGCTTCATGCCTATCACTACTAGTACTGAGCAGCAACAACAATATCAGAATGCTACTATGACAGGGGTTTTTCTTCCATCTCTTGATCTTGAGTATGATGCATCACGTACTCAACTACTGACTGGTGAGACGATACCCCCGATGGAAGAGGTGTACTTACGATTGAGCAGAATTACTACTACATCTACTACTGCAGCCCAACATCCCACATCTATGGCAGTATCTCGTGGCAGGGGGGACCTCCCAGTTTCGAGGGCGTGGACCTCGTGGTTGTGGAGGAGGACGTCAGCGTGGCCCATGTTCTCATTTTCATCGTCCTGGTCATTCAGAGGAGACATGCTTTCAGAAGCATGGTTATCCTGCGTCTGTGAGGATTGCTGAGCAGACTGATCCTACTTCTGCTCCTACACAGGATACACGTCTGGATGATATTGTTTCTAGACTTCGTGAGATGATGTCCACTCATACTATTCCAGCTGCAAGTTCTTCAGATGCCACGGCTACTGCTCGAGCTACATCTAGCTCATCAGTTATTACTTATGCACTCACCAGATGTAGCAGTTCAGATTTGACTAACTGGATTATGGATTCGGGCGTATCGCACCATATGTGTGGAGATCGAGCACAATTCACTTTTTACATGTCTATCCCATCTGGTAGATCCGTGGTGATTGCTAATGGAGTACGTCTTCCCATTATTAGTCAAGGGGAGATTGTTCTAACTCCATTTATACATCTGCAGAATGTTTTATATGCTCCTGACTTTCAGATGAATCTTTTGTCAATTAGCCAAATTACTAACGATTTACACTGCCGTGCCATATTTGATCCCTCTTCTCTTGTGTTTCAGGACATACTAACGGGCATGGTGATTGGAACTGACCGTGAGCAGAGAGGTTTGTATAAGCTTGCCATACCACCTTGTGCTGGGATCGCTATTATCCCTGCAGGATCTGTTTCTCCGTTCATGTGACATCTTCGCTTTGGACACCTTCCTCTTCAAAAGATGTGTTATGTTCTACCACAGATATCTACTCGAACTACCTTGGACTGTGAAGCTTGTCAGCTTGGAAAGCACCATCGTTCATCTTTTCCGAGTCGTCAGAGTCGTCACAGTAGTCAGACTTTTGAGTTGTTTTATTTTGATATTTGGGGTTCGAGTCGCGTTCTTGATCATCAGTGACATCGTTTTTATATGGTTGTTGTGGATGACTATTCTAGATTATCTTAGGTTTTCTTGTTAAAACACAAGTCAGAAGCTGGCGCTATCATTAAATCTTTTCTTATTGAGGTCAAGAATATCTTTTCTGTAAATGTGAAATTCATTCATATCGATAATGCATTGGAGTTTACCACATTACATTTATCTGAATTTCTCAGATCTCCTGGTATTGTTCATCAGACCTCTTGTGCATATACTTTACAGTAGAATGGTGTGGCTGAACGCAAGCATCATCACCTTCTTGATGTCACACGGACATTTTTGATTCAGAGTCGTACCCCTCATTCTTTCTGGGGTGATGATGTTCTCACTTCTTGCTACTTGGTGAATCGCATGTCGTCCATTATGCTTGGAGAAAAGGTTCCCTTCTTGATTGCATTTCCTGAGAAGGACATTTTCTCCCTCACTCCCAGAGTCTTTGGATCTGTGGCTTTTATCCACAATTTCACTCCTGGCCGTGACAAGCTCTCACTCAGAGCTATCAAATGTGTTTTTGTTGGTTATTCTCGTATCCAAAAGGGGTATAGATGTTTTGATCCTGTAGTATATTATACGAGTGCCGATGTCACATTTTTTGAGTCTATTATGTATTTTTCTCCTACAGGTGACAGGTTGTCTAATGCTACGACTGGTGAGGATGTTGTTGTTCCTCCACCTCAGTCTTCTCCAACATATGCTCCCCATGTTGCACCTCAATCTTCCTCACCTCCACCACCTCCACCTCAATCTACCCAGTCCAAGTTCTTACAACATGTTTACACTCGCAGGTCTTCTACTCGCCCCTCTATTCATGCGCCGCCCACATCATCCAGCATGCCTCAGGTATGTAATGAGCACATTGTTTCTACTGATGGCACTGGAGTTTTGAATGATACACAGGATGAGTTGATTCCAGAGAATAAGGAGGCTGATGACCTGGAGATACCTATTGCGTTAAGGAAACCTCGTCGCCAATGTGCAACGTATCCTCTTGCTGCGCATGTTTCTTTGGATTACTTGTCAGAGGAATACAAGAAGTTTGTTGCGGGACTCTCTGCTGTTACTATCCCACGAACATATCAGGAGGCAATGAAGGACAATAGGTGGTGACTTGTGATGGAGGAGGAGATGGCAGCTTTGCAGTTGCGTGGTACCTGGAGTATTGTGACTGCTCCGCCAGGTGCCTCGGTTGTGGACTACAAATGGATACTTACAGCAAAGCAAAGGGCAGATGACAGTGTGGATTGATACAAGACGAGACTTGTGGCACATGGGTTCTCCCAAACCTATGGGGTGGACTATCAGGATACCTTCTCTCCAGTGGCCAGACACTCGACCCTTTGCATTCTTTTATCTGTTGCAGTTTCACGGGACTGACCTCTTTAGTCTTTACTAGCTTGATTTGAAGAATGCATTTCTATACGGGGACCTACAGGAAGAGGTATATATGCAGCAACCATCAGGGTTTGCTACTGAGGGGGAGTCACAGAAGGTGTGCATGCTCCATAAGACGATTTATGGCCTGAAGCATAGTCCGAGAGCTTGGTACCAGAAGGTATCGGATGTGATAAAGCAACAGGGGTTTGTGTGGTCTACTGCGGACCACTCACTTTTTGTACAGAAGACACAGAGAGGTACTGTTGCCATACTTGTGTATGCTGTTGATATTGTTGTCACAGGGGATGGTGAGCAAGGTATTCGGGTGGTCAAGGAGTACCTAGGTCAGCGGTTTGTGACTAAGGACCTTGGCATTCTTCGATACTTCCTTGGATTAGAGTTCGCCAGGAACCAACATGGTTTTGTGATGACTCAGAGGAAGTTTGTGACGGATCTTCTTTCTGAGACAGGTATGACAGGGTGCAAGCCTGCTACTACTCCTATGGATCCGAGTATGAGATTGTATTATGATGACACTGAGGAGGTAGACAGGAGAAGATATAGAGAGCTTGTTGGGAAACTCTTATATGCTACCATCACCGGGCCGGATATAGCTTTTGCAGTGAGAAAAGTTAGCCAGTTCATGAAGCAACCCAGGAAGGTGCATATGGATGTAGTCCATATGATCTTGAGATATTTGAAGACTTCATCTGGTTCTGGTCTTATATTCAGTAGGGATACATCTTTGAGGTGCAGGTTGCCCCAGAGACAGGAAGTCTACTTCTGGCTTTGTTATTTTTGTTGGGAACTCTCTTGTTTCATGGAGAAGCAAGAAGCATACAGTCGTGGCTAGATCAAGTGTAGAATCTGAGTACAGGGCCATGACTCAGGGATGTGCAGAGATGATGTGGGTTAGATATGTATTGACTGACCTTACTATTGAGGTTTCTCTTCCTATGCAACTTTTATGTGATAATCAAGCTGCTCTATTTATTGCCAATAATCCCGCTTTTCATGAACGAACCAAGCATATAGAGGTGGATTGTCATTACACTAGAGACATGATCCCGAAAGGTCTCATATCTACCTGTCATGTTTCCACTGGAGATCAGACTGCTGACATCTTCAACAAGGCTCTAGCTAGAGGTCCATTTCAGAGATGTTGCTCCAAGCTGAGCATGATAGACATATATGCTCCAGCTTGAGGGGGAGTGTTGAGATAATTGTATCTCGCAGTATCTTTCTCTTATTTATGTTTTCCACTTGTACCTCTCTTGTAATTTACCCATGGCATTTCTCCTATGCAAGAGAGCCCTAGGGTCTCATCTATGATATGCTTCATTTTTCTCCTAACAGTATTGCCATGCAGTATCAGTTGATTTCGGCGGCACGTAAAAAGACGAGTCGCTACTGGAAGTGACGTTCGCTGGAGGTGTAGCCATCTACATTGTCAACAAACTCATAATTTAGTCAATCAACAAATACAAAGCTAACTAAACTCACAAGTTGAACTTCGTAATTAACAAACAAAAGCACAAGTTGAATGAAGAGATTAAATAACAAGCAGACCAATGACAACCATATAAGAATTTCTAAGTTGAACAAATTGAACATATAAGCTAACTAATGCCAATCATATAAGAATTTCTAAGTTGACCGAATTGAACATATAAGATAACTCTTGGAGTATATGTTGTGCGTCACTCATATGTATAGATGGGTAAATGGATCACTCCAGGATCCATTTACCACATTCAGGTCTTTAGTCCCACATCTACCATCTGTAAGATGTGGAGACTCAGTGAGGGATATATAAGAAGGCCCCCACCCTCTGTATCCCGAGAGAAAGTCCAATGCATGCATCAACACTTTGAGGCGTTCTTCCATGGTTTCATCCCGCTTCTTAGGGAGTAGGGTTTATTTTCTAACATGGTATCAGAGCGGGTTCGATTCTCGAGGGTTTATTTCTGTTCCTGATTTATTTGAGAATCGATTGATAGAGAAGATTCAGTTCTTATTTATTCTGGAAGATTATTATATTGTTCAAGATTTCAATTCAGTTCTAGGGTTTTTGTGAAAACCCTAAAGATCATCATCAAGTTCGTTTTCAACAACCACATCAACATCCCGACGATGCTCCTCCTCCTATCTTCTTCGATTCCACGCAAGCACCTTCATGGAAGCGGTGAAATCTCGTTGTGACGCAAATCTTCGCTCTTCTAGGGCTCTGCGCAGGTGGCATCTCCAAGCAACAGATCTCCTCCTAATCGCAAAGCCTCCACTCGACATCCAGATTCTTGCGCGTGGCATAGTCATATCCAGGCGGCTGGAAGCCCTATTCCCAGTTCATAAAAGAAGAAGATACAGAAGGTGGCGGAGTCCCCTTGCCCCCACGATCTCCAAGCACCGATCAAGGCTGCAACGCCGCCCTCTCCGATTCACGTAGCATGCACACTATCGCATCGAAGTTCCAACATCGGCGCAATTCCATTCTGAGCCATTCCCTTTCGAGCTCCTCCTTGGCGGCGGCGGTCGATCCTCCCTCCCGCCTCCAGGCGCGCGCAGGCGGTGCCCCACCTCTCCCTGCATCCACCAGGCATCGTCAGGTCTCCACATCCTGTGCAATTCCTGGAGGAAGATGGTGCTTCATCGTTGGAGGATACGGCCAGAGCTCCGCCTAGCGTTGCTCCAGGAATCGTGTGAGATCTCCAATGCTAGGCGATGCCACCTCTCATCTCCTACTTCATTTCTCGGCGCCATATCGCCCGGGCGGAATCCTCCAGTCGAAGCTCCTCGCGGTGCCCTCGCCTCCTCGCGCCTGGCCTCGTGGCGGCACCCTCAACCCTTAATGCGAAGCTGCCTCCTCGCGCCTGGCCTCCTCGCGGTGCCTGACCTCCATCTCGATCAAGGGGCAGCGAAAGACATACTTCCTCCAAGCGCGTAGGAGGCGTGCGACATGCTGATGCTCCTGCGACATCTCCCTGTTGGCTGCGAGTGCCCAATCAAAGGGGGCGACGATTATTGAGGAAAGGGGTCCCCACTACGGGGGACCCTCAATAGGGTTACGCCCCTGTGGGCTCTTTTGTTTAAAAAAAGGGCTAGCTTTTTTAGGCCCAAGTGGGTCATGCAAATTTTAAAAAGAAGAAGAGAGAGAGAGAAATGAGGGGGGCCCGGCGTTTAAAAAAAATCCTGATTAGAAAAAAGGGTGCTTACAAAGAAAAGTCGTATGCAAGAAATTAAAAAAAAATTGTTACAAAAAAGGAGATGAGTTGGCTATTAAAAAAAGGAAAATAGTCAAGAAACAGATTAAAAGAGAGAGAAAAACCAAAAAAAAGTGAGTTCGGCTAATTGATGTTTTGTTTCCCCATTTATCTTGTCTCCTCCCAACTTTGTCGATGTCATTATGTTCCGACAAGTATGGGAGAAAGGGGGAGTATTGTATAGAGTCACATGTCGGATCCAGATTCCAGGTCAGATTCATATATTCCAGGCCATGCAGATTTCAGACTCTACAGTTGTTCAGACTCGACGATTGATTCTGAATCCTCAGTTTCAGACACGCACATATATGCGGTCTTCTTTCTGATGAGCACATGTTTGTAATCACTATCTTTCTTGTTTTGTCGGCCAGGGATTTCATGTGTTCCATAGGGATTACAGAGTAGAGATCCCATTCCCTATGTTATGTTGGATGGGGTTTTCATGTGGTTTCATAGGGACTCCAGAGTAGAGTACCATTCTCTGTGCCAGATGGGAGAGACCCAGTTCTCCGACGAGAAAGACTTTTTCAGACTCCATTCTCCAGCGATCGTGAACTCCAGTACGGGATCCTTTCAAGGTTCCTACGTTAGAGAACCGACTTCGAGGACCCTATGAGAGAGACCCATCTTCAGGGATATGCGTATGGATAATTAACGATCCTCTTTTCAGCCCTTTCAGAGGTGGAACAGTTGTCCACATGTTGTGGCGGGCCAGAGTTCTTCATGTAGAGACTAATTTCAGTTGCAGTGACTCTAACATGCGCAGTACAGAGCACATGCTCTGTAACGAGGAGATTCAGTTTGACTCACACTCCAGCCCGCTTGTCCTCCTCACCTGCACGACATGAGATGCAACGTCCTCGACAACAACCGATAGTTGCGTGTGTTGAGTTGATATTGTCTGCACTAT